>JAWNZC010000383.1:0-330000 GCA_035771165.1 Paragorgia papillata | reverse complement strand
TCTACAGGTCTAGTGTAATTAGAGCCATCTCTCATTGGGTACCACAGGAGGAAAGTAGGAAACCGGAGTACATGGGAATAATCTTCTGTGTTTGGTAAAGTCAAACTGAGAGTACTTTTCTCGCATGTTTCCCAGGTGAGTTTTATTTGACAAAAACATTGATGCGAAATAGAAGCAAGAAAAAAGGACGCCAGATAGATGTGTTGTCTTGGGTGCATGTTTAAAGTGCTTATAAACCCAAATATGATATTACCGCATATGGATTCTATTTAATGTGTATAGTTGAATGCCAAAATATTATTTGATTTGAACTTTTATTTGTTGTTATATTGAGGTTTGTATTTATAAAATGGTAATTAGGGTGACGTCTATGTAGGCATAATTTGCATACGCAGTGTTCCGTTACATCAGAAATATTACCCAATTCACATGTTAATGGAATACTTGAATAGTATATTCTGTATTTTATCATTTTTTTCTCATTAAAATCTTCAAGCGGTTTTATCATAAGAAAAGAAAAAAACCAACACAAATGTCAACATTGACGTCATCCTCATTACCATTTTGGAAATACAAACCTCAATGTAACAATAAATAAAACTTCAAGTCAGAAAATATTTTGGCATTCAACTATTCACTTTATATAGAATCCATATCAGTAATATCTTATTTGATTTTATAGGCACTTTAAACGAATCGGACATGATCGGGAAAAAAACAGGCAAAGTGCTAAAGAGCGGTTCCCAGTTTACCCTGGGTGCCAGAGGTTTTTCGACGCTCGTGGGGGATAACGGGGACCCGTATCCCCATTGTCCCTACGAGCGTGGAAGAACCTCTGGCACCCAGGGTATTCCCTGTTTGGCGTCAAAAACGTCGCTTGTATTCTCGTTCCCAGAGCCCACGTTTCTGTGTCCATGGCTTACGGTTTCCACGGCCTAGCGTACAACTGATTATGTGAAACACACAGAATATAAAGCTAGCTAGAATATAACACTAGTTGTCAGGACTGTGACTGGCTTGTCAGGGCACCGTAGTATAAAGCTGCCTGACGATCTAGTTGCTAATGCGACAATGCCAGAACTCATGACGATTTTGTGGTTGTAGCTATCAATTCTGCACAAACTGACAAGCAAAATTATAAAGCTAACTGACGAGCTAGCATATCAGGGGACCGCCATTGTATCTACTTGCCGAAGGCTCAATGATTTTCTTCACAAACGTGATATCGTCAAAAAGCCGCCAAAATCCTTGGCGTCAAAAGCATTGCTTCCCAGAGCCCATCTTACGGGTGCCACAAAATAGTGACACCCAGAATATAAAGCTACCTAACGAGCCAACCGCTCAGCGGCTACTCGTCACGGCACCGCAGTTTCAGGGCTTATAGACCATACGTGGAATTAATATTCTTTTATGTGCATATAAATTAGCCCCTCTGAACTCGTTTTCATGTACGAAATTCAAAAAAATCTTTACTCTAAAACGAAGTCAGAGGGGCTAATTTATATGCACATAAAAGGATTTTAAATCGTCGGCCATTTATGAATGTCTATACGCCCTTTCAATAAGTATATAATATGTAATTTTCACACGTCAAATTACGTGTGTCCACGCTCAAAACGTCAATTTCTTTTCAATTTTTCTTCCGTTGAATTGTTTTCAATTTCGTTTATTGTGTTAGCTTCTGTATATTTTCAATAGAATGTAAAAGGCTGAAAATGACGTCAATGGCGGAAAATGACGTACTCTGCACTTATTAAAAGTGGTTTTCACTGTGACATCACAAAATTCTAAAATGCTACTATTTTAAGTTGATACAACATTCCTTCTTGAGTTACAGAGTTTTGAATTATATTATTACTGACGTCAGCATAATTTTCAAATGTCGTTAAAAGCCACTTTGTACACACAGTTGAGCATACAATGCTTGGTTAAGCTTTAGAAGCGATGTCTAATTATGTCTGATGTACAATCTAAAGATTTTGGTTGATACTACACTTTATATGAGCATTCGTTTTTTTGCCGCCATATTTGTGTACCTCACAGACGCCAATTAGGTACACAAACATGGCGGCCAAAAAACAAATGCTCGTATAAAGTGTAGTTTTTGCCAGAGTTTTCAGGTTGTACATCAGATGTAATTAGACATCACTTCTAAAGTTTAACAAAGCTTTATACGTTGACTTGTGTACACAATGCGGCTTTCAACGACGTTTGAAAATTATGCTGACGTCAGCAATAATATAATTCAAAACTCTGTAACTCAAGAAGGAAAACTTGTATCGACTTAAAATTTTCCAGGAAAACTCGAAATAATGATCTACAAAATATATAAAACAACCAACATTTTAGGTTTAATAATAAACATTTTAGAATTTTGTGACGTCACAGTGAAAACCAATAGGCGCCCTAAATTATGACTGTTTTCAACATTACTTAACAATTATTCGCCGAAAGCGAGGTGAATATCGGTGTATAATAACCGAGACGAAGTCGAGGTTATTATTCACCGATATTCACTGAGCCTGAGGCGAATAATTGTTTTAGTATAAATACACATTTTCGTACTTTTAGGATCAACATTTTCTTTAAAATTGTTAATTTCCTCGTTTGTTGCATTGGCAACTTGGCTGGCGGCCATTTTGGAAAAACGCTGTAGGTGATTATCGAGAATTAATCCGAAGTAGCTCGACCAATCAGCGCGCGCGATTTTCTATAATCACCTGTGTATTTATACTAACATTATTTAAAGGGTATTGGCAATAAAATTTAAGTTTATCTCATTTGAAAGAGCTCGTGAAATAGTAGGGAAATTGTAAAACTCGTGAAATAGTAAGAAGACCTTTTACAATTTTTCCGTATCTGTTTTGGGTTTTGGAAATATTTCGGCCAAAGACAGCGTGCTGTCCACCATCTTGGAATTATTTTCGATATGCATGTGACGACATAAGCAGGGTAAAGTGAAATTTTTATCTTGCCAACCTTATGACATTATGAGCTAGAAACTCGATTTTGTTGCGCTATTTCCATTTTAAATTAACCCACAACATTTAAAAAGCCTTCCGTGGAAATTTGGTCACCCACGGAGTAGTTTCATCAGGTTTACCCTGCTTGTGACGTCACCAATTTCCTAGTTAATTAGACCCGATGTTACAACAAGATGGCGGACAGCACGCTGTCTTTGGTCGAAATATTTCAAAACACAAGAAAGATACAGAAAAATTACAAAAGGTCTTCTTATACCACTTGACGAGTTCTTTCAAATGGGTCAAATTTAATTTTCATTGCCAATACCCTTTAAAGAAATAGATATAGCATACCATTGAAGTTAACAAACGAATACTGGAGATTGTCCTTTATCAGCGCTAATATTGAAGGTGGTAGAGCATCTTTTCGGATTGAATTTAAATTACAAACTGTAACGGCAGGAAAGGGTACTTTCTAAATTTCGTACAAAAAAGAACAAAAACAAGTTATTAAAGGATAAGAGCAACACATTACAAGTACACATTTTTAAATTTCTGATTAACAAACTTTCTTGCGATGGTAATCCAAGTAAACAAAACAACTCTTGTGCCAAACAACATCACTAATTTCGACAAAAGACAATCTTGCCGTTCGCCATCTTGTTGTAAGACCTTGCCTGATTAACTGACGTCACAAGCTGGGTAAACTGATGAAACTTATTCTTCTGGCAGCTGAATTTCTGTAGTATGTTTTTAAAGTATTGTGGTTTAATCAAGAATGAAAATCATCTACAAAAGATGAGTTTCAGACTTATATATGTGAAAGTATGGCTAACTAAAGTTTTCACTTTACCCAGCTTGTGATGTCACATGCATATCAAAAATGTATTCAAGATGGCAGATACTGATTCAGATTAGCAACTTTAAAAGTGCAATTAAGTTGATTTATCGGAATACTTTGGGTCTAAATAACACACTAGATTGTGTCTTCATGTCATTGGTTTGCTTTGGAATTTTCTTGTTTTTAAAGGACATTGGCAACAAAAATTAAGTTTGTCTAATTTGAAAGAACCCATAAAATTGTAATAGAAGATCCTGTACAATTTTTTCGTATCTTTCTGCGTTTTCAAGATATTTCAATTTGTTTGATATGTAAATGAGACGGTCTCTGACGTCAGGTGTGCGGTAAAATATTTTCACATGTAGCAAAACCAGTTATATCTCTAAGTTTGTTCAGCGAAATCATTTGAAACTGTGCACATAAAAACTCCTTACGACGCTGAACATTTCATGTTTGATATGTAAGTGATTTTGCTCTGTATGAAAATATTTTACCCCACTCCTGACGTCAGAGACCATCTCATTTACATATCAAACAAATTGAAATATCTTGAAAACGAAGAAAGATACGAAAAAATTGTAAAGGATCTTCTATTACAATTTCACGAGTTCTTTGAAATGAAACAAACTTAATTTTTAATGCCAATCCCCTTTAAGCATACCAAAGTGTTAACAAAGCAAAATCGATCTTCTTCATTATCACATTCCCTCCTGAAAATAAGCTCACTTTATTCAATTTCATGTTTTATATACTGACAGAGAGCCTTAGAGGCTTGTGGGTTTCGTGAATACCTTCTCGGATTCTGAGCGTATGGCGTACGTAATATAAGCGCTGATATATAAGGTGAAGCGATCTTTTTACTCGGGCTACAAATCGATATCAACAAACAAATATAAATCAAGAATAAGCAATATCACGTTTCTGTAGCAGCTACAGAAATACAGTAATACACAACAAACTACAGAAGCAGAAGTGGGAAGGTATTTCCATTTGGACTGTAAAAATACAATTTTTCTTCCAGATCATTCCCCGACAAATCTGTAAATTTTCCGCAATGAGTGAGGGGGCTAGGGTTCCTTGACATGGTGACTGTATCCCCCCTGGCGCCACCCCTGCGGCCGGGGGGGGGGACAAATCTTGGGAGGACAAATTTCCTGTGCCACCTGGAACATTGGAAGAACGAAGCAAGTTGCAACTTACTTTCTTGAATAAGATTTTAATCGATGTCGAAACTGGCCGTGACAGATACAACTGGAATAGCCCGTAGCCTTGAATGATGAACATACTAAAAGCACCAAGGCAGGCGATAGTCCAAAATATTTTCCTGAAAATTTCTTTTGATTCCGCTAGTCGCCCAGCGCCGTGGGCTGTTGTGTAACCCATAAAGTTATGTAACAGCTTTTGAAATGACTTTTTCTCTTGCTCTTCATCCTTGCGTTCTTCCATCTTCTGTCGATGATAAATAAACGACAGATTAACTCTAACTTTAACTTTATGTGTTATTATTATTATTATTATTATTGTTATTATTGTTATTTATTTATTGTTTATTATATGGTACGGATTACTTCCGTGATTACTTCTGTGATTGGTTGCTGACGGGGCGAGATTTCTCCGTAATGCCCACGGGCATTATGAAAATTGTTAATGCCCTACGATTGGAAACAAACAAAAAATCCTATTATTAAGAAACTTTTATTGCCGAAATTAGATGAAATAGACGACGATGAACATTATAAAAGTAAATTCTATTATCCAGAGGAGAAATACAAGATTGATTTTGAAATAAAAACTGCCATATAATAAACTACTTAATAACCTCGACAGTTCGGTCTTTATTATTTCAACACTCTATATTATTTTTACACCTTAAGGTCTGGCCAAACGCTTTCAACATTTCATTCAACATCGTTCAACATTGTTGAATTCAACGTGTTGAAAGCGTTTGACCACCCCTGTTGAATGATGTTGAACGTTGTTGAATGATGTTGAATGATGTTGAACGTTGTTGAATGATGTTCAACGAAATTTGAACATGTTCAAATTTTCGTTCAACACGCGTTCAACATTTCTATTGTTCTCAAAATGTTGAAAGGTGTTGAACGCATTTGGCCACATTTCATTCAACTTTGTTGAACAGAGACATGCGCCATGCGGGATATTGTCGATTCCAGCTTTTGTTGTAGCCCGCGTTCAATTAATTGTCATTCATGAATAGTTGAACGATGTTGAATTCATTTGGCCACTCGTGCTTTCAACATTATTCAACAACATCAACAATGTTGAATGATGTTGAATGCGATGTTGAAAGCGTTTGGCCAGGCCTTTAAAATAATTAGAGTCGACAGTGGAAGTGAAAGGTTTAAAGTGCGTATCAACTCAAATATGATATTACTGCATATGGATTCTATTTAATGTGTATAGTTAAATGCCAAAATATTTTTTGATTTGAAGTTTTATTTGTTGTTATATTGAGGTTTGTATTTCCAAAATGTTAATGAGGATGACGTCAGTGTAGGCATTTGTGTAGGGTTTTTTCTTTTCTTATGATAAACCGTTTGAAGATTTTAATGAAAAAAATGATAAAAAACAGAATATACTATTCAAGGATGCCATTTACATGTGAATTGGGTAATATTTCTGCTGTAACGGAACACTGCGTATGCAAATTATGCCTACATAGACATCGTCCTCATTACCATTTTGGAAATACAAACTTCAATATAACAACAAATTCAAATCAACATATAGCATTCCACTATATACATTAAATAGAATCCTTATGCAGTAATATCATATTTGGGTTTATATTAAGCACTTTTATTATATGGCTGGGTTTGATTTCCGGTCCGTACGCAAAACGACGCACGCTGATTGGTTCCTGAGAGGTCGGGATTTTACGATATTGACCTCGGGTCAATACGCTTTTTTCTCGGCCCTGTAAGTTTTGGCGGGAAAATTTCTGAGCTGATTTGAATACAAATAACATAGAACTAGGTATCTTTATTCAAATATTCTGAACAATAAAATGTGTTGGAACATTACTGCTGGTTTTCTTTAAAGCTGTTTATCTAAAAACACGACAAATAAAAGCCGAACTGGTGTAAACAAAAAGGCCAAGAAGCGACACGAAAAGTCAACAGGTAAGGTAAACAGCATACTCCGAAGACGAAACAACGCTCGAAACTTAAAAATAAAGTGAACCAATAGCCATATAATAAATTCCTTATTAACCTCGTTTGCTCGGTCTGTACGGGAAAGTATTTGCCCTCGGTCTTATCGCACAAACCTCGCTCCTTCGTCGCTCGGTCTGTACGAAAACCTCAGGCAAATACTTTCCCGTACAGACCTTTGCTGTCTGCTTCAAAAACAGTCTGCCTTTTTTGGCTTACTTTCTCTGACTATGAATATAGATTGTACACATCAAAGCACTTTTATGGTTCTATATAGAAAAGACCGCAAACATTGCAAAAAAAAAGAGCTCGCAAACTCATTTTTCGATTCTCGGCTATTTTATACTTTCGACATTAATACTTAATTTTCAACATTTTTCGGTACCCTTAATTTCCAACGTTTTGCCTTCGAGCAACTTAGCTAGGCTCGAACTATATTCGAAAGCCGTGCCTACTTTGAGAGTATATAGATACATACTGCCGAAACAGAGAACATAGTAGTCTAACGTTTCGAGCGAAGGCCCTTCGTCAGGGAGAAACATGTTCTCTCTCGAAGGGCCAGCCTTCGCTCGAAACGTTAGCCTACTCTCTGACGAAGGGCCTTCGCTCGAAACGTTAGACTACTACGTTCTCTGTTTCGGTAGTATAGATCTAACCTTACTATATTTTAACTATATAATTGTATGCTTACAAAAAACAACAAACTGACATGGTTACCTAACTTGATGGCTGGTAATTCCTGAGGGACTTCAAATCGCCAAAACACGTTAATTTGAGTGATGTCTAATCAGTTGTCATGTCTTCGGTATACATCGGTCGAAGTACGCAATATCATACACATGTATATATAGATATGCAGGTGTTGCTGGTTATACACCCGCAAACCAAATATTAAACAAATATAGTATTGCTGACCGTTAAAGGAATTTACGGATATTCTGATAACCGATATTTTAGGTCTATAGTTCAATTACATTTGCCAAATACAGTCTGCATGTAAGGTTCTGTAACATGTCATCTCATCTCATCTCATCCCATCTCATCCCATCTCATGGACGGCGGCTACATCAAACAAAGTGTCGGATGTTTGCAGATGTCTCTTTCCTGTGGAGAGACGTCTGACAGCAAGGAAAGTAAACATTAGTTTCGTACATGCGCAGAACTGGACAGCAACTTTAAGGAAATACAACGCGGACGCCAAGGACAACGTCCTTAACAGACCTTTTTCAAAAATGGCCGCCGAATTAAAATTATTTTATGTAATACCATGATCGCCTCGGATTCTTTTGTTCTCCGAGGGAATGTAAACCTCGTATTTCCCTCATCGCTCATGCAAGAGGGAAATTTATCCTGTCTTCTAATTTTCCCGTGCATGTTGATGAGGGAAAATTAGAAGACAAAGAAATCCTTTGTCTTCTTCTAATTTTCCCATGCATGTTGATGAGGGAAAATTAGAAGACGAAGAAATCTTTTGTCTTCTTCTAAATTTCCCGCTTGCATATATTTTCCCTCATCAACATGCACGGGAAAATTAGATGCAACTTCTCTGATCAACCGTGTAAATTTCCTGTCTGTAAGCCATTCTCAAAGTTTTCCTCGGCGATCATAATATTACAAACTAATAACATGACTTTTCGGGAAATTAGCGATTAAATTTGCCCTTTGCCTCGGGAAGACTTGTAAAAGTCCTCGGGCCTGCGGCCCTCGCACTTTCACAAATCTTCCCTCGGCGGCGGGGAAATTTAATCGCTAATTTCAAGAAAAGTCATGTTATTACTTATAATAATATTTAAAACACGAGCAGGAGTGTTTTATCAGATTTAAAACCACGAATTTTGAATGGCTTCAAAAACGATTCGTTATTGGATGTTATGTTCATTAGTATTCTTTATATAAAATTGTATGTTCATTAGTATTCTTTCTGACGTCAACAAGTTTTATCAGGTATAAAACCACGGACATGGTACTGATTTCCTTTGTGTTTTCCTCATGAATTATTAATGAGTTTTTGAAATACATATAAAATTAGCCTTTATGGACTCGTTTTCATGTCAGGAAATTCAAAAGAATTTCTACTTTAAAACGAGGTCATAAGGGCTAATTTACATAAAATAATTCTAATTCGGAGGCCATTTTTGAATAAACTATCGAAATATAGTAAGGTTAGATATACTGCCGAAACAGAGAACGTAGGAGTCTAACGTTTCGAGCGAAGGCCCTTCGTCAGAGAGAAATGTCACTATACAAAATAATTTTTCTCGCACAACAACGCAAATGAATAATTTTGAGTACCCTGCGAGCAGAGCCTTCTTTTCCTTATTTCTTCGCTGAGAGAGAGGAAGAAAAGTAGGCTCTGCTGTATTCGTGTTTGGCTTCGTCCAAGATTTAGGACGAAGTAACCCGTTTAAGACCCGTTTAACCGGTTCTCGTTTTGTTTTCTGCTCTGATTGGGACTGGGTTCGAGATTGTAACCAAGCAACTGACATGCATGCGCAATGGGTACCAGTCACGAATATAGCAGAGCCTACTTTTCTTCCTCTCTCTCAGCGAAGAAATAAGGAAAAGAAGGCTCTGCTCGCGGGCTTTGGTGTCACCGTGAACCTTAAAGGGGATCGGCAACAAAAGTTAAGTTTGTCTAATTTGAAAGAACTCATAAAATTGTAATAGAAGATCCTTTACAACTTTTTCGTATCTTTCTGCGTTTTCAAGATATTTCAATTTGTTTGAATATGTAAATGAGATGGTCTCTGACCTCGGGAGTGGGGTAAAATATTTTCATACAGAGCAAAATCACTCATATCTAACATGAAATGTTCAGCGTCGCAAGGAGTTTTTATGTGCACAGTTTCAAATGATTTCGCTGAACAAACTTAGAGATATAACTGGTTTTGCTACATGTGAAAATATTTTACCCCACACCTGACGTCAGAGACCATCTCATTTACATATCAAACAAATTGAAATATCTTGAAAACGAAGAGAGATACGAAAAAGTTGTAAAGGATGTTCTATTACAATTTAATGAGTTCTTTCAAATTAGACAAACTTAATTTTTAGTGCTATTGCCCTTTAAGGGTCTTTTCGAGTATTTGGGCAGTTTGCGGATATATTCAGTTCCAGTCCACTCTTGTGAATTTCCGATCTCGTGAATATAGGGGTTTGCTTTTACCCGGGCGATGATCGAGGATGAGCATGAAATGTTTTTGGTCAGCAGTCATATTTACTGTATAACATCAACATGAACTGTATTGAGCTTAAACTCGAGCCCACATCACAGTCTTCCTAAGTTTTGCGAGATTGTAGTCGGGTACAGAGGGAAAGCAAATATACCGAGAATAGTGAACTAGCCACTAGACGAAGTGTTTTGAACAATGTGGAGAACCTTCTTTGAAGAGTCATGACTCGTGATAGACAATTTCAGTACATGGAAAAATTACGAGAAGTAAACATGTATACAATTTCCCGCAAATTGTCAAATAAATCCAATCCGGGTTTTTGACGCCAGCCAAATGTTTGGGGCTAAAGGAGTACCTAATGTGTGGTATTGTACGCACTACGAACCACTCAGGGAAAACCCTTATTTTGTGTAAACCGAAGATTGGCGCTGCAGCTTCTAAATTGTCGCAATGATAGCGCCATATGGCCCATATTTTTAATATTTAAATTTACAGAACGCGGCAGTGTGTTTAAAACTCCGAGAGTTCGTCATTGCAAAAAACGTGCGCGCGCGCCAATCTTTTGACAAACACGTCTATTTTATAGGATAGGCCGATATGCATTAGCTTGCGTAACATATACAGGAAATTATATCGAGCTAGGAGCTGTGCCAGGACTGGAGAAACTTAGTTGCACGGATGGCAACTCGTGTGGGACAGACGGGACACATGCTTGAGAGGTGCCCCAGCTAGCCTCCCGACAGTTACGGCACATACCAGCCTAGACATAGGCTTTTCCGTGGCCGAGCTGTGGCCTATGGGACTGGGAACTAATTTCGCTTCATGACGTAGCAGAGTTAATGCTCCGGAAAAGCCTAGTAGATTTGCCAAATCCCAGATCATTGTATTTGTTCATTTTTCTCACAGTTACAAGTCTTACAACCATCGGCATCGAGCCACCACTTAAATATCAAATCTATATTTTACAACCATAATATTAAGTTAAAATTATATTCAGCAATTGTCCTCTGATCGATTCAATTCAACTTCACGCTCTGGATTCGACTCAACTTCACGCTCTGGATTCGACTATTAGACACATGAAAATATGACATCTTTCAAGCGTAAAATACTCCTGGCAAATATATTACCATTTCAGAATCATCTTCAGAGAAACGTCAACAGAAAATCATGAAGCATTGGCCACGCATGTGGCGAACGTTTACATTTATACACTCACGAGTTCCTTCATTTGACATAAAATGCATTCGATTCGTTTGGGAAATCAAATAACTTTCACAGAATGCCAGGAATACTCGATTTATATCGTAAATGCTTCAACAATACCTTGAACTTCCATTAACTCGACAAAAATATCAATAACTTGAGATTTGGCGCCACCAACTTTGAGAATCTAGAGTGGGGCAGTTTTGGGGCAGTTTTGATTGGGAAATCTACTAGGCCTTATATTTCCCGTTTTCTCTCCCCAGTCCTTTCGGCCCAGGCCCCCAAATAGGAAATAGAAGGCCTAGGTCTAGGCTGGGCACATACATGTCCAATATTACGATTTAGTATAAATACACCGGTGATTATAGAAAATCGCGCGCGCTGATTGGTCGAGCTACTTCGGATTAATTCTCGATAATCACCTACAGCGTTTATCTAAAATGGCCACCAGCCAAGTTGTCAATGCGACAGACGAGGAAATTAACAATTTTAATGAAAATGTTGTTCCTAAAAGTACGAAAATGTGTATTTATACTAAAACAATTATTCGCCTCAGGCTCAGTGAATATCGGTGAATAATAACCTCGACTTCGTCTCGGTTATTCACCAATATTCACCTCGCCTTCGGCGAATAATTGTTAAATGATACGGATGGTAAATTTCGTTCACGATCCGTGACTTATACGGATGGTAAGAATTATATCACGACCCGTAAAACACACTTTACAGTTCGTGTGAAGCCGGGCGATGACAAATTCTCTTATCCCATCGTTTATTTCCATAATTATATAATTATTCAACTCCAGCTGTGCATTTCACTCGTACCGTATACGGCTCACCACGATAGGTGGGAAAAACCGATGCGCGTGCGCGAAATTAAAAATATAACGAGAAGTTACCATCGCAAGTGAGAACGCCTTTAGAACAATGAAAGCAAAGTTTCTGTGAAACTTTGCAGTATTGTGATGAGTGGCGAAAATTCACACGATCATGACATAGATAGATAGTGTAAACTTTCCGGGGGGTAAACTTACCAGGTTTAACATACATACATACTTGTCAGGCTATCAGCTCTTATTATATAGCATGCTATCGGATATGAGCTTTTGCGTGATCTGATTGGTTCCCTACTACCAGGCTATCAGCTCATATCCTGCTACACACGTAAAAACGCGCAAGCTGTTACAGACCTGCCAGCAAGTTGTTACAGGGCTGTTGAACAGGCTGTCACCGTCATGTGTTCGCACTGGCTGTCCCAGTCTGTTAACATGTCTGTAACAGGTTGTTGACAACTTGTAACAAGGCTGATGACTCCAACAGACTGATGACAAGTTGTTCCAACAACCTGTTACCGCTCTGCACTCAACAAGTTGTTAACAGGTTGATGCTAACAAGGTTGTAGCAGCTTCTTGAATGAACAGCATTGTTACAACCTGTTAACAGCCTTGCTACAAGCCTGTTGCGAACACATCCTGTTGACAAGCTGTGAGATTTTTACGTGTGTAGTACACACGTAAAAACGCGCAAGCTGTTACAGACCTGCCAGCAAGTTGTTACAGGGCTGTTGAACAGGCTGTCACCGTCATGTGTTCGCACTGGCTGTCCCAGTCTGTTAACATGTCTGTAACAGGTTGTTGACAACTTGTAACAAGGCTGATGACTCCAACAGACTGATGACAAGTTGTTCCAACAACCTGTTACCGCTCTGCACTCAACAAGTTGTTAACAGGTTGATGCTAACAAGGTTGTAGCAGCTTCTTGAATGAACAGCATTGTTACAACCTGTTAACAGCCTTGCTACAAGCCTGTTGCGAACACATCCTGTTGACAAGCTGTGAGATTTTTACGTGTGTAGTAGAGGAAAAACAAGATGGCGGCATGTTTTTTTAAACTGCCGAAAAGAGGTGAAATTGACGGATTTTTATACAGAAAAACATCAACACCCTCAAACCAATGTATAAAAAAACAACATTGTGTAAAAATACATTAACAAATACACAATTTAGCATGTTAAATGGTAAAATTCACCTAAAAATTACGTCTTTTTACTTCAAAAACCCGACTAAATTAACGGGTTGATATTAATTTGTTGCCAAACAAAGAAACTCACGGTTAAAATCAAGCTTACAAGACACATTTCGTAGGAGATTACTAGTAAAGAGACTTTTTTTATTTAGATAAGCATTTGGAGTAGTAAAAAACATGTTCTTTTTCAAAAACAACCAACTAAGTAATTTTATTTTTATAGTTTCACTGCCGAAGGTGTTTCAGTTTCATTTTTGCATGAAATCAAAACCTTTTTCACGACAGCAACGCTAATATAAACAACTGACCCACCTTTTGATTTCATAAAGGTACCTTTTAATCTTTTTTGTTGATCTGCTCAACACATTTTTTGCCTCTTGAGCAACATTTATACAACATTTCGAAGCTGTTTACCGAACAGCTCAAACTCTATGTGAATGCATCATTACGCATGGCGGAAGTATTAGTTGCCTATGCCGGAAGTTTGTTGTTTCAAACATTTCGCTGTAATTTTGTCTCTTGTACAGTGCTTGGCTATATAATAAAACAGTTATACCATTCGCTCTCGTTGTATACGAACTAATACTCACACCTTGCTGCGCCGATAGTGATTCCAAACTTAACATTGATTGATGTAATTGTAACTAATTCAATTCGAGGGGTAAACCACTCCCTAAAAAGTGTATGAGATTTTTTATTTCCTTATGAGTTTGTATTGAATTTTCTCATTGGATTTTTTTGACTTTGAAAATTTTTGGGGGATTTTTTTGAAAGTAATCAATAATTTTCCAATGATTTTATGGATTTTCAAAGGACTTTATGAGTTGTCCAAGGATATTTAAGTAATTTTCCAAGGATTTTATGGATTCTCTAGGAATTTTATTGATTTTTCAAGGATTTTATGGATTTTTAAGAATTGGGATTTTTTTAGGATTTTTTGGTGAAGTGTACGAGATTTTTAAAGTACGTGTAATATAGAATATAGTTTATATTATATTGTATTATATAGAGATCAGTGGCTAGACCATTCACACTGAAATTTTGAGGGTGGCTGAACTCCAGGCTGGCTTTACATGTAAACAGAATCTATAAGTATGTATGTATTCTTTCATTTGAACACTATTTCTCTGAGAACTATTCCTTGTAGGAGTAGGCCTTTAGGCGTCAAGTGATTGTTTGGTAGATTGTGTTATGCACCTATCAATGTTAAGCACCCAGGGGGGGGGGAGGCCGGGCAATAGGTGGGGATTAGACTTTCAATATTTTTTTTTGAGTAAATGCCCCAATACAGGGCTACCACACACAGTTAAATAGTGAAAAATTCCCCTATCTGGGGACATCTAGATTTGTCAATTCCCCCACTAAATACTATCAATGAAAAATTTACTATACTATTTAATGCACCTATCAATGTAACCCCCGCGGGGTGGGGGAGTGGGCAAAGGGCGGGGATTTGACATCAAAAACCATCCCCGCAGTCACGCATTTGACCACAAATTTTTCCCTGTGGGTTGAGACATTTGACTTACTGCACAGTATTGATTGCAAAAGTCCTGGAGATGAGTGCTTAAGAATGGTCTTCCCGTGTAGTCAGTTTACCTTCGTTTGTCCTGAAATATTTAAATATACGTGTATGTATATGACTGGTGTCTTTCATCATTAATAATTCACGACCTAATCAACGCTCATTTAAAGTGCCACTAACCTCAAAAAAATTTTTTTGCAAATCTAAAAGCCCTTACTGAGAGAATTAGGCCAGTGAATAAATTATTGGTATTGGACATTTCTTTGGTCTTCTGTAGTCCACCAAAGTTGCAAAAATTGGCATCTGCATGTCCCATGGCGGAACAGGAAAGGGAATGGGTATATTCCTGGTGTGACGTCAGACAAATCAAACAAGGAACTCCTTTGAGCTCTGTCTGCTGAATACATAGAATTTTTACATTGCGTTAGTTGGGAAAATTAATTTTCAACCCAAAAAATTCTATGTATTCACCAGACAGAGCTCAAAGGGGTTCCTTGTTTGACTTGTCTGACGTAACACCAGGAATATACCCATTCCCTTTCCTGCTCCGCCATGGGACATGCAGATGCAACTTTGGTGGTCTACAGAAGACCAACGAAACGTCCAATACCAATAATTTATTCACTGGCCTAATTCACTCAATAAGGGCTTTTAGATTTGCGAAAAAAAATTTTTGAGGTTAGTGGCACTTTAAACGTATGAAAATTTGAATCTGTCCCCAGGTGCGTTCTTTTGGAAACATTTGATCGATATACAATTCCACACCCTCGGGCATTTTACTCAAATTTTCATTTTTTTGTCAAATCCCCGCCCTTTGCCCGCACCCCCACCCCCCGCGGGGTTTACATTGATAGGTGCATAATATACATATAAACACATTCTTAATCTGACAAAAATGTTCCTATTTATATATTCTCAATATATTGACTTGTACAATATTCAGAACATATAAACGTTTATAATATAATTTAATACTTGTTCAAATGTTCATTTTTTAAATAAAGATCAATAAAAATTGATCATCTGGCCATGACGTCTACGAATCTACAATACAACCAGTGGCACAACTAGGCATCTGGGGGCCTGTGGGATTGATTACTTCAGGGGCCGTTTCCGATTTAGTGACCGCATTTCTAGGGGGGTTCGGGGGCATGCTCTCCCAGAAAATTTTTGAATCTAGGGTCTCTGAAATGGCATTTCCTGCATTTTGAGGGTGCTTTTGAGCAAAATCTAACCACCCACACTCCGAT
This sequence comes from Paragorgia papillata, assembly GCA_035771165.1. NCBI lineage: Eukaryota > Metazoa > Cnidaria > Anthozoa > Scleralcyonacea > Coralliidae > Paragorgia > Paragorgia papillata. The sequence goes on along the minus strand of JAWNZC010000383.1, from coordinate 313,841 downwards.
TCAAAATCTGTTAAAGTGGGCAGATTATTTGAATAGATTCATAACTGCATTCCATTCCGCATACCAGGGTTCGAGATTTGCGGTATCCCAGTATCCCGACGATACCAGTGTTTTTAATTTTGGATACCAGATGTTGAAACCTTGGTATCCCATTGGGATACCAGGGAAATCTTGCTAAAATACTAACCAAGATAACTATATCATAGAAATTACTTTAAGTCAGAAAGAAGTTGGCACCCGTTTCAGGGTGTTTTTATTCCATTTTCATTAACATAACGTAAGTTTAATCACGGTTAAAATATGTCCTTCTGCCCACGTTCCTCCCACCAGCGGTCTCCCGTCTTAGCACTGTAGCTACTTCATGTTAGACCTCTGCAGTAACCATGCAAAGGAGAGAAAATGCCCAATCAATGCCCAAGTCTGGTGATGAGATTATTGAAAGTATTTGACAGCCGAGATATAATCAATTCAATAGACCTTTCCGCATGAAATGAATGGATCACGTGATCTTTCTTTTTGACAAATCTGATTGGCGAATGTCCAATGTTTGTTTGACGTTTTGGATGTCTGAAGTCAGTTGTGCGAGCCAATCAAATCTCTCAACGTGTTATCCACGCACTTCATGTGGAAAGGTCTATTAAAGTTGGAAGCTCGCTCTTCGTTTATTGTAAGTTCTTAGTTCATAACATCTGGATATTAAGAAGCACCGTTTTCTGGTATCAAAAGTTTGGATACCAAATTTTCATTTGGGATACCAAGCTCAGAGATGCTGGTATCCCTTGGGGATACCACTGAAAAATTTTAGTCTCAAACCCTGTGCATAGCCTGCGCGCATAGCCTAGTGGAAGACATGATAATAATATAATGTCATGACATGATAATAATAATGACGTCACAAAATGCTCGGGGCCCCTAATTAATTCCTTTTGCTCGGGGCCCATGGGGTTTACCCACCCTTCCCACCCAGTAGTTGCGCCACTGAATATAACATTTAAATTTTAATAATATATTAGTCTGATAATATATATTATTTATAACATATTATATTTCCTGTACTTATCAATAAATATTTCAACAACATTATTCAAGTTTTTATCCTTTAAATGCTTGAAAAGATTCTTAAGAATCTGCTCGTAGTTCTCATACTTTACTTCGCAGAGTTCGCCCACCATGCCTTTCGACATGGTTGCCCCAGTGAACTCGATGTAAGTTAAAATCTGATACCTGGAACGCTAACGTCCAGTCATTCGGGGGGCAAAAAGTGAGGCAAAAAGTTCCAGGCCCTTGCGCGGTTTGCAGGTACGATTCAGTCTCCCACAAAATGTTTTTTACACGGTCACCGGTCTTGAGCGAACTGCGAAGACTCGAAAAGGTTTGAAAAATTATTTATTGAATCATTTTATCACGCTTTGCTAAACGTGCATTTTAAATTTTGATTGGTTGTGCTATGCTGCCGAACTAATTATGCAGTGATTGTCTATTTGTTGCTATAGTAAAAGTCATTGTCTTTACAAAACGTGTACGAAGTTTGTCAGTGAAGAAATTAAATCAAATTTTCGTTATATTATAAACCATATATATTAGAGTTTCGTCACTCCGAAGAGGATACAAAAAATCAACACAAACTTAGTATAGAATATGCCGTTTAGGTTAGTACCAGTTTCATCAGTTCGTTTTGTTTAAAAAGCATTCCGCATTCGTACCGAAAACAACAACTAGCCATGAGTAAACGTGAAAAATAAACAATCAAGTTGTCAGTTTATATTTCTTAAAATATCATTAGTTACAAAAGGCCGTTTAACAAAACTGAACAAGAAATTAAAGGAGCAGAAATAAGAAAATGACATTAGATGTATATTATGAAATATCAAGTATCAATACGTCTTCAAACTCGTACAAGAATAGCTTTCTCACTCTTGTTCTCACCTTTTCGGCTGGTTGTTTTCATCCTAGCCAGCAAAAGGACGTCTGTTTTCTCAGCCTATTTTCATCCCTAGCCGTTAATTTACTGTATAGTTTTGGACTGCTATACAGTAAATAAAACAACAACAGCGCTGCACAACAATGGGAAACCATTAAATGCACGTTTAGTCTGATAAATAATTTTTTCAAACCTTTTTTCGAGCCTTCGCAGTTCGCTCAAGACGGGCGGCCGTGTAAAAAACATTTTGTGGGAGACTGAATCGTACCTGCAAACCGCGCAGGGGCCTGGAACTTTTTGCCTCACTTTTTGGTCCTTCGTTAGCGTTCCAGGTATCAGATTTTAACTTACATCGAGTTCACTGGGTTGCCCATGCACGAAACATGCACAACAGATCTCACTGGTCAGTGGTTTTCGCATGGCCCAAAAAGAACCTGGATTCGAATTTGTCAAATAGCCGCACCCCAGGGCTCCGAAAGGTGGTCAGATGTCCCTATCACGGGCGAAGCTGCTTTGGCAAATCCCGTGGGTATGCCCGGCCTCCCCCCCCCTGGGTGCTTAACATTGATAGGTGCATTATGGATCCTATTCTACAGTGTAGACTGATGGTGCTGATGTTTCATAGACTTATCAAAACATGTTTCTTGCATGAGATACATGTATTGAGTAAAATGGCACTTCATGTTTATGCCTGGACTAAGGTGCATGCTTACACTGAAATTTTCTTCTGCAGGCTAATCTTGACGATGACACTAATTCAGGTCCAACTGACATGGATGAACCTGTGGTATCTACTTCACGTGCAGGTGTACCACCAGCTACAAGAAGGGGATTATTTCCCCTAAACAATGTAAGTATGTAGGCCTATATCTGTGACTTTTGACAAACCTTTTTGCTGCTGAGATTTTTAGGCAAGACGCAGGAATAGCAGGATGCATCGTTTTCAGTACTTGACGTCGGGATCAGTCCTTTATATACTTTCATTATCCGTCTACAGTGAAACCTGAGTTTTGCGACCCCCATGTCTTACAACCACCTGTCATATACGACTACTTTTTCTGGCATGGACGATTTGTCGTTGAAATATACCTGCCATGAGCTAACAATGAGTTAACAAGTGATTAACCCATTCCTGCTTGAGCTAGCCAAAAATGATTCCTTTATTGCTTTACTGTGTCTAACACCAGATGATTTTACTCATCAAAAAGAGAACCCTCAGACATCCTAGACAACAATGGGTTAACAAGTGATTAACCCATTCCTGCCTGAGCTGGTCAAAAATGATTCCTTTATTGTTTTACTCTGTCTAACACCAGATGATTTTACTCATCAAAGAGAGAACCCTCAGCCATCCTAGGCAGCAATGAGTTAACAAGTGATTAACCCATTCCTGCCTGAGCTGGTCAAAAATTATTCCTTTATTGTTTTACTGTGTCTAACACCAGATGATTTTAGTCATCAAAAAGAGAACCCTCAGACATCCTAGACAGCAATGGGTTAACAAGTCATTAATCCATTCCTGCCTAAGCCGGTCAAAATTATCCCTTTGTTGTTTTACTCTGTCTAACACCAGGTGCGAAGGGTGGGTAAACCCCACGGGCCACGAGCAAAAGGAATTAATTAGGGGCCCCGAGCATTTTGTGACGTCATTATTATTATCATGTCTTCCACTAGGCTATGCATGCGTGCAGGCTATGCGGAATGGAATGAATGCAGTTATGAATCTATTCAAATAATCTGCCCACTTTAACAGATTTTGAATCGGAGTGCGAGTGATTAGATTTTGCTCAAAAGTGCCCTCAAAGTGCAGGAAATGCCATTTCAGAGACCCTAGATTCAAAAAATTTCCGGGGCAGCATGCCCCCGAAGCCCCCTAGAAATGCGGTCACTAAATCGCAAATGGCCCCCGAAGTAATCAATCCCACAGGCCCCCAGATGCATAGTTGCGCCACTGTAATAAGCAATGAGTTAAAAAGTGATTAAGGTGGTTCGATACAGTTTTTTAAAATTTAGATTTATATCAAAAGGGTATTGGCAATAAAAATTAAGTTTATCTCATTTGAAAGAATTCATCAAATGGTATAAGAAGACCTTTTACAATTTTTTCGTATCTGTTTTGGTTTTGGAAATATTTCGACTAAACTCAGCGTGCTGTCCGCCATCTTGGAATTATTTTTGATATGCAAAATTATGCATGTGACGACATAAGCAGGGTAAAGTGAAATTTTCATCTTGCCAACCTTATGACATTATGAGCTAGAAACTCGATTTTTTGTTGCGCTATTTCCATTTTAAATTGACCCACAACATTTAAAAAGCCTTCCGTAGAAATTTGGTCACCCACGGAGTAGTTTCATCAGGTTTACCCTGCTTGTGACATCACCAATTTCCTAGTTAATTAGACCCAATATTACAACAAGATGGCGGACAGCACGCTGTCTTTCAAAACACAAGAAAGATACAGAAAAATTACAAAAGGTCTTCTTGCACCATTTGACGAGTTCTTTCAAATGGGACAAATTTAATTTTTATTGCCAATACCCTTTAAACGCTAGATGCAGTAGGTTAACTTCTTAGAAATACATTGTCACGAAATTAAAAGCTTTTCCCAGAAATGTTCTCTGTGTATTTGCTTTCTCAGAAAGGTGATGTGATAATTAGAGAATAACGGTTATTTCAATAGAAAATCAGGATTATTTTGCCCAAATAACGTCAGTTTCTAATTATGCAGTCGTTTGAACACAGACAAAACTGAAGTGGTCACCTTTTTTTTACTTCTAATTTCGATCAAATGTCACGCTTTAAAAATAGCTTGTTGCGTAATAGTATTGATGCTAAAAATAGAAAGAGGAATTTTTATTTTAGTCTTAAAATCTTCAACCCTTGGCACTTTAAACTTGATGCTTCAATCTGGGTTTTTCAAACAGAATCCTGCAAGCTTGAACCTCCGAACTTTGAACCTCCGAACCTCGAGCCTCTGAATCTGGAACCACCGAACTTTGAACCCCCGATCCAGGAACCTCCGACCCTTCGACCTCGGACCCTTCAACCTCCGACCCTTGAGCCTCCGACCCTTCGACCTCCCGACCCTTCGACCTCCGACCCTTGAATCTCCGACCCTTGACCCTTCGACCTCCGACCCTTCAACCTCTGACCCTTGAGCCTCCGACCCTTCAACCTCCGACCCTTCGACCACCGACCCTTCAACCTCCGACCCTTCAACCTCCGACCCTTGAGCCTCCGACCCTTGACCCTTCGACCACCGACCCTTCAACCTCCGACCCTTGACCCTTCGACCACCGACCCTTCAACCTCCGATCCTTCAACCTCCGACCCTTGACCCTTCGACCACCGACGCTTCAACCTCCGACCCTTCGACCACCGACCCTTCGACCTCCGACCCTTGACCCTTCGACCACCGACCCTTCAACCTCCGACCCTTCAACCTCCGACCCTTGACCCTTCGACCACCGACCCTTCGACCTCCGACTCTTCAACCTCCGACCCTTCAACCTCCGACCCTTGAGCCCCGACCCTTCAACCTCCGACCCTTCAACCTCCGAACCTTCAACCTCGGAACTTTTAGCCTGCGAACTTCTTGCGCTATTTTTTGCTGTGTAACTCTGAGATACGAGATAATGTTCATTCTCCTTTTATTTCATTTCTTAATCCATCCCTCAACATGTTTTTAGTCACTAAAATCTCATTGGCGGCCATTAATTGTTCTTAAACGCTCATTGGCTGCCATCGATTGTTCCTAAAATCTCATTGGCTGCCTTTGGCAGAGTTCTCAATATCTTCGAACATTCCAGCGATTTTTTCCACAGTTTCTGGGACTAAAGGATACGCCTAAAAAAACAAGAACGTCGAAGGATATTTAAAATGGCTTACAAACACCGGAGCCACTATATGCGACTAAATGAAGTATTCCCTCGCGCGTGCCATTCATATCTTTGACAGCAGGCGCGTCGGGAAAAAGCGCGGGAAAAACCGGTTTGAAACCGGTATTTTTCTGGTTCAAGCGGAGTAAATAATGAGAATTTTTTGTCTTTCTCTTTTGTTGGACTCAAAATTAGATTTTAAGGAAAGTTTTTGTAGTTTTAAACTATTCTCGGCCGCAAGTTGTTGAAGATAAGCGTCCTTAGGTATTGAAGAACATTTTTGTGAACCACTAATTGCATTTCTAATGGAATATCGAATGTTTTTGGCTTCGCCACCTTGGTTGAAAGAAGGACGAAGACTTGTGGGTTTCTTGAAGAAGAAAGGCGACAAGAAAGTGGGAAAAAGCTTTTACTGTCTACCACCGAATTGTTCAGTTCTTGATATGAATGGAGATATATTACGTTGGAAAAGGTATATAAATGTGCTGTAAAAGCGAAGGAGGAAAGGTGAAGTGCGACAAATTTAGAAAGAGTGAAACGTTTCGAAGTATGTCCGTACAGGCAAAATTATTAGTCGAACCACAGGAAGAGAGAACAGAAGGCATAGTTTGTTGTTTATTTTAGCACCTTCTAAAGCTTTTTAGTTGTGTTTATTTGAAAATAAAGTCACGGTGGTGAGCCATAGCACTAGCGGGGTGAGGTAATTGGGGGGAGGGGGCACTGACCGTACGTACTATATAGGGGGTCCGGGGTCATGCCTAACAGGAATTTTTTTTGGAATGTACATGTTGCTTCTCTGAAATAGGATTTCCTGATTTCTGAAAGTAATTTCCAGAAAGTTTGAATTGATTTAAATTGTCAAAATTGAGCCAAAGAAAATTATGGGGTGGGGTATTCGGAGGTGGCGTATTCGGGGGTGGATTATTCGGGGGTGGATTATTCGGGGGTGGATTATTCGGGGATGGGTAGAGTAGAGTAGAGTTAAGAGAGTAGAGTAGAGTTAAGAGAGTAGAGTAGAGTTAAGAGTAGAGTTAAGAGTAGAGTAGAGTTAAGAGTAGAGTGGAGTTAAGAGTAGAGTTAAGAGTAGAGTGGAGTTAAGAGTAGAGTTAAGAGAGTAGAGTTAAGAGTAGAGTAGAGTAGAGTTAAGAGTAGAGTGGAGTTAAGAGTAGAGTGGAATAGAGTAGAGTTAAGAGTGGAGTAGAGTAGCTAGAGCGGTGTGGAGTAGAGTAGAGTGGAGTAGAGTGAAGAGTAGAGTGGGGTGGGGTGGAGTGCAGTAGAGTTAGAGTTGGAGTTGAACACACAAAATTTTAACACCAAAATTTGCATTGTGCATTTTACAAACATTCCCGCCAAAGAGTGAAGATTACAGTTCAAAAGAATGTGTCTATCAGCAAATTAAAGTTTGTGGGAACGGAAACCATGCAGTTCATGTGACCAAGAAAGAAATTCAGGCTCCCAAAAACACATCATGGACAGTGATATTTCTGAAAAGTCTCGTAAATAACGATGTACATATCGAACTTGTAGCTTTATATTGCTTAATTTTTACATAAAAGTTATAAATGATTTTTCATTTTTAACCACTTCTAAAGTTTTTATGGTCTTAAATTATTGTTGTCTATCCTTATACCAAAGCAAATAACTATTTAATAACCGAGAGTGAGGTCTTTACGGTAAAATATTAAACCAAGGTCTTGCTGTATTGACCGAGCGATGGCGAGGTTAATACGTTCAAGACCGAGGTTTAATATTTTACCGTGAAGACCGAACGGTCGAGGATATTAAGTAGTTTATTATATGGCACTTTTTATTTCAAAATCAATCTTGTATTTCTTGGTCTTCGCTTCCTTTAACTTCGTCAAAACACCGAACTAGCGTTATTTTCTGCAGTTTGTTTCTCGTCTGGATACTAGAATTTACTTTTATAATGTTCATCGTCGTCTATTTCATCTATTTTCGTCGTTTTTCGGCAATAAAAGTTTCTTATTAGGATTTTTTGTTTTGAGAAATCTCGCCCCGTCAGCAACCAATCGCAGCGCGTGATTTTACCGGAAGTAATCCGTGCCATATAATAATTTTTTATAACTGTACTGTGTTTACATAAAACGTGTCTTTGAGTAGGCAAGATGATAATCGCTCACCCAACACGTTTTGCATGCGCAATTAACCGGTCTAAGTGGCTTAATTATCGTTGGACAAGAGACCATGAAGTCCAGACGGTAAGTCAGTCTAATCGCATTGGGTTGGGTGGGCCGGTGCTTATCTTTGAGTTTGTATTTCTATACTGCAGGGGCGGATTTAGGATTTTTAAAACGTCAGTCAAAGTTGTGGGCCACGGTTCTAGGGGGGTCCGGGTGGCCCCCGGAAACTTTTTGAAATTGGGGTCTCTAAAACGGCATTTCCCACGATTTGACAGCATTTGAGCAAAATTTTGAAACTATTAAAACATATTTTTAATGGCACATTTTATTATGTTTACAAAACATTTGTCCAAATTGGATGTTCAGCATTTATATTTTTACAGAGCTAACTAAAATATTAGCCAAACGAGAAAGGCGCAAACACCCATGCATGCCTTCCAAAATTAACTAAATATTCATTGTCTCAAAGACCTTGTAGTGTGTAATTTTCTCTAATTTAATAAATTGTATGTTATCTACCGACTACCGTAACATTGATTATAAGCTAATTAGATAAACCTGGGGTCATATTTCACGAACGCGCCGTTAAAATAGATCTTATCAGAGCAAGATAGCGAGACTAAACAGTTATTCATTTCAAAATCATGAAAAGAAAGATCCAATTTAACGTTGAACTAAACCTTGGCTTAAGGATCAATTGATCCTTTCAAATTCATATATATAAGAGCTCCTGGCAAGCGTGAAATATGCTAATGCCGCCTTGTTGAATAAATATATGTCTGAACTCTGAACTCTGAACTCAGACTTCACTAGGACGCAAAATGATAAATAATACGATATTGAGACTGGACAAAACACATGTATTCGACACTAGATTGTTTGTATATTTGAAATGAAACTAAGACGACCTTAACATACCAGTCTTACCTTACAGCAGTAGGGGAATAAATGACTCCGCGCGGCGCCAAAATTCAGACGGTTTCAATCGCGTCTATTAAAATGTTCCTCGCTTGAAATACATCGATGACTGTGTAATCTGGATGACAAATCATCGTAGGTTGTTCACAGTATAACAGTATTTCTTCATCGTTGCTGTTAAAAGCAGCTAAAACCCGTTCGAAAAACGCTTATACAGAACTCGTATGACAGAAACCACGAACACAGTGAGAAGCCTGGCTTCAATGAATAAATTACTCGGTATCTCAGCTGACTCAGCAATCGATGGTTGCCATGGTGCAGATCGGTCAAAAAGCCCAAAATCAACGCGGCAGCCAATCAAGTTTGAGGCAAATCGGTCAAAAAAGTGGTTGCCATGGTGCAGATCGGTCAAATTGACCAAACACCAATCAGATCTCTCCGCAAACCGGTCAAAACTTTCAAAGCGAACGCTGACCACCGGTCATCCCTGCCCGGTGTTTGCTGACTCGCACATTACGATAAAAGCGAATTTGAAGCCTAATCAGTCTGCCAAACTTTGGAGTCACGGCATAACATTTTCTAGAAGACTGTCGAGATTAAAATATTGTGTGATTGCGCAATTATTCTGGCGATTTTTTACGTCAGTCGCGTGACCGGTCTGATGTATGCTAAATCCGCCCCTGTACTGAAAGTATATATCTGTCAGTTGCTTGGTTTCTTCCTCTCTCTCAGCGAAGAAATAAGGAAAAGAAGGCTCTGCTCGCAGGGTACGACAAGATAAACTTTCCTCACCGAAATTGTAAGACTGTTCACAAGTGTGTTGTGGCATTGCCATTTGCCAATTTAGAATTTTGGACTTTCCAACGTCCTTCCCTCTGTGGGCTCTTATGGTGAAGAGGTGAGAAAACCTTGGGTGGAGTGAGCAATCTTGGGTGGAGTGGTCAATCTTGGGTGGAGTGAGCAATCTCGAGTGGAGTGGGCAATCTCGAGTGGAGTGCGCAATCTCGAGTGGAGTGGGCAATCTCGAGTGGAGTGGGCAATCTCTGGTGGAGTGAGCAATCTTGGGTGGAGTGGTCAATCTTGGTTGGAGTGAGCAATCTCGAGTGGAGTGGGCAATCTCAGGTGGAGTGGGCAATCTTGAGTTGAGTGGGCAATCTCGAGTGGAGTGGGCAATCTCGAGTGGAGTGGGCAATCTCAAGTGGAGTGGGTAATCTCAGGTGGACTGGTCAATCTTGGGTGGAGTGGTCAACCACTGCCACTTATCTCATCTCTACTGTAGAAAGCAATACAACTTCCTAGCCAACATCTTTTCCCTGCTATCTCTATTTCCACCTCTGCACTGAGAAAATCACAGCCACAAATACTGGTATGATCTTTTTGCAGTGATGGGAGTAGTGATAGCTTCCTGACCCAGTTCATTTGGTCTGAAGTGATGAATAGTCTTCAAACGTGTTTTGTGGAGCTTGAGCATAAACTTTGAGAGGTTTATTAGGGGCCATGAAACTTGCACCTTCTGCCGTGGATGCAATAACCTGCATAGAATTTTTTGTGACAGAGGGTGATGCACCATTAGTGATATCGTGAGTATTAGTGGCTGCACCATGAAGACACGTGCACCATCTGCCGTGGATGCAATAACCTGTATAGAATATTTTTATGTCAGAGCGTGATGCACCATAGGTGATATCGTGAGTAGTAATGACTGCACCATGAAACTTGCACCATCTGCCTTGGATGCAATAACCTGCATAGAATGTTTTTATGACAGAGCGTGATGCATAATAGGTTTTCAGTCACCTGATGCAATAACCTGTCTAGAATATTTTTATGTCAGAGCGTGATGCACCATAGGTGATACCGTGAGTAGTAATGACTGCACCATGAAACTTGCACCATCTGCCTTGGATGCAATAACCTGCATAGAATGTTTTTATCACAGAGCGTGATGCACCATCGGTGATACCGCATGTAGTAATGACTGCACCATGAAACTTGCACCATCTGTCGTGGATGCAATAACCTGCATAGAATGTTTTTATGACAGAGCGTGATGCATAATAGGTTTCCAGTCACCTGATGCAATAACCTGTCTAGAATATTTTTATGTCAAAGCGTGATGCACCATAGGTGATACCGTGAGTAGTAATGACTGCACCATGAAACTTCCACCATCTGCCGTGGATGCAATAACCTGCATAGAATGTTTTTATGACAGAGCGTGATGCATAATAGGTTTCCAGTCACCTGATGCAATAACCTGTCTAGAATATTTTTATGTCAGAGCGTGATGCACCATCGGTGATACCGTGAGTAGTAATGACTGCACCATGAAACTTGCACCATCTGCCTTGGTTGCAATAACCTGTCTAGAATTTTTTGTGACAGAGCGTGATGCACCATCGGTGATACCGCAAGTAGTGATTGGCACCTAGAGTCTTGAAAAGTGGTCACTCTTGTTCTGTATACATGTTAGAAACATTTTCTGATCAGGCCATTTGGTGGCCCACTGGTTTTCTCCAGTAATAATCAATTTAATTGTTACTAATCTTTCACAAGTTCAACATAGGTTGCCTGGGAAGAAACAGTAGTAGAGAAAAGATCTTGGATATTAAGTTGAATTGCTTTCTATAGTAGAGTTGGAATTTGTGTTATTCCCTTTTCTGTCCTTGTCCTTAGTCCTCACTGTAACCATGCAAATAACCGGTTGGTGGTTATATGCATGTCGTTTTCCGATATGGTATTCGTAAAGGTGTTGGTATTCATAAAGGTATTATTTGGTATTCGTAAAGGTGTTGGTATTCGTAGAGGTATTCGTAAAGGTGTTGGTATTCGTAAAGGTGTTGGTATTCGTAAAGGTATTGGTATTCGTAAAGGTGTTGGTATTCGTAAAGGTGTTGGTATTCGTAAAGGTGTTGGTATTCGTAGAGGTATTGGTATTCCTAAACTAGGTGTTGGTATTCGTAAAGGTATTGGATTCGTAAAGGTGTTGGTATTCGTAAAGGTGTTGGTATTCGTAAAGGTATTCGTAAAGGTATTCGTTCAAGACCGAGGTTTAATATTTTACCGTAAAGACCGAACGGTCGAGGTTATTAAGTAGTTTATTATATGGCACTTTTTATTTCAAAATCAATCTTGTATTTCTTGGTCTTCACTTCTTTTAACTTCGTCAAGACACCAAACTAGCGTTATTTTCTTCTGTTTCGTTCTCGTCTGGATACTAGAATTTACTTTTATAATGTTCATCGTCGTTTATTTCATTTATCTTCGTCGTTTTTCGGCAATAAAAGTTTCTTATTAGGATTTTTTGTTTGTTTCCAATCGTAGGGCATTAACAATTTTCATAATGCCCGTGGGCATTACGGAGAAATCTCGCCCCGTCAGCAACCAATCACAGCGCGTGATTTTACCGGAAGTAATCCGTGCCATATAATAATATAAAAGAATTTTCAAAAGCAAAAAATAACGTTTTCTTTAATAACATTTCAGTTTGGCATTATAGAATTTTTTTAATTTTTTGGTCTAAAGGAAGATTTTAGCGATCAAAAACATCGTACAAAATTTAAGCATATAAGTCACAGCATAAAATACGGAAATACACTGGGTTTCTTTTAGAAATTTCTAGATTTTGGTGGCGTCAGCAGTGACGCAAATTACACGTAATGACGCAAGATGACGTCAGCAGCTTCATACCTACTTGTCGCAGTTGAAAGGCTAAAACCAGTGAAAATATGAAACACCATATAGTAGTATCAGTCTTTCATAGACGACAAATATTTATGTCGCTTAAAGCTCGTAAGCCCTAAAGAGCGATAACAGACAGGTTTGTACCTTATCTATGGATATTTTTTGAAGTACGTGTATGGCTTAATATAGCAAGAATGAAAGAAGTTTCCCCCCGGAATATATTAGAATAGCACTGCGCACGCGTGGTTTTGTTTGCTACTAGCTAGCAACATAATCATCAGACGATCGTAATTTGCAAAGGCAACAAAAACTTACAAATCTTTACATCCACTTAGCAAATTTTAGTCAATTTTGATCTGGATCGACTGGACGTCACACGATACGTATTAGTATGCAAAAATTGCGAGGGGTTCAAAAAGAACTTGATGTCATTAAACAGACCGGAAAACAATAGTGAAGGGCAAAAAAGACGTCAGTATTCATGTTTGTCGGAGTTTATAATATTTTTTTGCGTTCTTAACAAGCGGAAATGACTCTTTAAGAATCCCTCGAGATTCTATTTTGGGTTGTTTGTCTAAGTTTTGGCTTGTATTCAATTAACTTGGGCTTTGCTCAAGAAAATGGGCTGGCAGGTTGCGAGGCTGGCAGCTCTGCCTGTACACGTGGCAAAAATTGTTATTATCTTTGACTAGAAACTTTGCACTATCCTTGGGATCTAGTTGAAACTTTTGAGTTAGGGTTAAAAACGGTTAAATAATGTCGTTTTAGACCTTCTATGAAAAGGAGAAGGCTGTATTTGGGCTAAAAATATTTTTCTTGATTTTTCAAAAAAAAATCGGGGGAAAAAAAAGTAAAGGGGTTAGCCTTTACTTTTTGACCGATTTTGGTCATTTTTGAAACTTTTGAGTTAGGGTCAAAAACGGTTAAATAAAGTCTTTTTAGACGTTCTGTGAAAAGGAGAAGGCTGTATTTGGGCTAAAAATATTTTTCTTGATTTTTCAAAAAAAATAGGGGAAAAAAAAAGTAAAAGGGTTAGCCTTTACTTTTTGACCGATTTTGGTCATTTTTGAAACTTTTGAGTTAGGGTCAAAAACGGTTAAATAAAGTCTTTTTAGACCTTCTGTGAAAAGGAGAAGGCTGTATTTGAGCTAAAAATATTTTTATTGATTTTTCAAAAAAAATCGGGAAAAAAAAAGTAAAGGGGTTTGCCTTTATTTTTTGACCGATTTTCGTCATTTTTGAAACTTTTAAGTTAGGGTCAAAAACGGTTAAATAAAGTCTTTTTAGACCTTCTGTGAAAAGGAGAAAAGGAGAAAGCTGTATTTGGGCTAAAAATATTTTTCTTGATTTTTCAAAAAAAATCGGGGAAAAAAAGAGTAAAGGGGTTAGCCTTTACTTTTTGACCGATTTTGGTCATTTTTAGTGCAAAGTTTCACTTTGCAGTATTGTGATGAGTGGCGAAAATTCACACGATACAGCGTGTTAACTTTCCGGGGGGGGGGGTTAACTTACCAGGTTTAACGACATACATATACTTGTCGTAGTTGAAAAACCAGTGCAAATGTGAAACACTAGTATCAGTCTTTCATATACAACAAATATTTATGTCGCTTAAAGCTTGGAAGTCCTAAAGAGCGACTTTACATTCTATGAGTATTTCTTGAAAGTCCTAAAGAGCGACTTTATATTCTATGAGTATTTCTTGAAAGACGTAAAATCCTATATCGAATGAAAGAAATTTCCCCTGGAATATATTAGAATAACACTGCGCACGCGTGGTTTTGTTTGCAACTGGCCATGGCGAATAAAATAATGGCGGAGAAACGCAAAGGGGCGATCAATTTTCTTCTCGAAACAACGACTTTCTAGGCTTAGCATGGCTAATTAAATGTGGTCTGGACGAAAGGATTTATTGTCTGCCTAGCGGAAGGTGCGAATAAATATTAAAAACTTTATATTTAACTTTAATATGGTCTGGCATGTTGACGAATGTTTAATCTCTTATAATTTGACCGTTAGTAATTTAAATTGTTTTATCCTCTTTTGACCTGTTTTTATTTGCAATATGACACTATATTATTGTACATAAATATAAGTATACCATTTGTAATTCTTTCATTCACTCTGAAGATGTTACTGGTTAAGTAACGAAACGTGAGTAAGATCGATTTATATTGTTTATTCTTGTGTTATGGCTCTTCATTCAAAAGTTTTGATCGCTGGGCTCTTATTTTTGCGTCTCGGACGTAAGTCCGAAGACGTATTGCTATCGGAAATGTTCTGATTTAGTTTGTTTGTGGCAATCACGTGATTAACGAACATGTTACGTAAAGTAACGAAAGTTTGCCGAAGGTCGCCATTTTGTTTTGCTCACGAGGTCGAACATCGCTTCCTCAAAAATAACGTTTGATGCAGGTTTTTGCCAGGATAAGTTCTTTTAATATTAATTTACAGCAGTTGTGTGTTTAAAATTGGTGTCCATACTCCATACTGTTGCAATATTTAGACCTCTCCCAGAAGTATTCAAAAGTTTGGACTCTCACTCAAGAAACGTATATGGAATCAATGCCTTGTTCATCTGGAACTTGCATTTTAGCTTCAGTTGAGGGTATAGAAAATTTGGTGAAATATTTTCAATTTACATCATGTTGTCCTCAAGACATACTTTTAAGCAGCGAAGTTTAACCAGACTTTGCTGACAGTATGGAGCTAAGTTAGCACCCTGTGAGTCCAACCCAGTGAACTCTACTGGTCCAACCTCGTACCCAGGGTCTTATCTCCGAAAAGACCCTGGTTGCGGCTGGTCACGTGCCGCCTAAACAAATTTTAAATCATGGGAGGGGTGGTTAGCTTTAGTAAGCTGCACACTCAATGACAATGCTACAACACAAGTCCAGTTTTAATACTCATATTCTAAAATCTGATATTAGATTTAGGCGAACTATAAAGTTCACTGAAAGAATGAAAAACGCGATTCAACAACTGCATTTACCTGACTTTCTGTTGATGACAAATGCGCGTGAAAGGACAGTACTAGTCGGCTTGATATTGTATAGTTGCAATCTTTCCTGAATCGCTTCTTTCGGCACTTTTCGCCGCGGTTATCGGGGCATTGGCTGAAATGTCAATGCATTTTTTGATGCGAGAGAAAGCGGTTTGGCTCTCGCAAACCAACGTCTTGAACTTTGTGAAATTTTGTAATCTTCTTTCACATGGCCTTTAGATTAAACGAGGAAGAGCACTCGTCGCAAGGAAGTCTTTTACCGTAAGGCATTTCGGCCAAATAATGCAGTTCAAAATTTGCCTTGTACAAATGCTTAAGGTACTTCACAGTTCACATCACCAACACTGCGATGAAGTCGACACGCATTCGACGGTGCATTTAATAGTCGATTCGAGTCGATTGGTATATCTTCTTCGGGATTTCTTTAACTGTTGGATTCGACATGATCTTTTGTTCTTCGACGACGTACACCAAAGAAGAAAGCGAGATATGTTTTGTCAACACCAAGTACGTTTGTTTTTTGTTGTTTTCATTTCAACAGATATTTTGAGATCAACAGCCTGGCGCCAGACAACGACGCCAGACGTAATATATTATTTGTATAAACAAAACGGTGAAGCGGTTGTAATTGTGCCTTTGTCACTCCTCCCTGAGTATTTTTTAAATCGTTAATTGAAAACCCCCCAATTTTTAGGGGGCACGTGACCAGCCGCAACCAGGGTCTTTTCGCAGCGGTGGGCGGAGCAGCGGAGATAAGACCCTGGGTACGAGGTTGCCTGTGAGTCGTGTCTACTGCATTGAACTAAAAATAACTGGAACGCTACGTTCAACCGGAAGTTTGAAGCCAAATTATATGCAAGTCGTACCCAGCCTTTCCACGAAAAAAACAAACACGGCCAAAACAAAAAAAGTAGAAACACGCGTGGAAGTGCGTGTCTGGGAGTCAAAACTGGCTTCATGGGAGTCAAATTTTGGCTTCAAGATTTGTATGCGCAGTTTACTGAACGTAGCGTTCCAGTTATTTTTAGTTCAATGGTCTACTGCCTAGCCTATAGTCAGTGTGACCAGACCTGGTAATTGATGTGGCTAAAAATTGAATAAAGCTTCTGATGGGCTCAAACTTAGTTCCCCCCCAACATTAGGCATCTTCCACGAGTTCCACCCCTACTGTAAATCACTGCAATACTGAAATAACAGTGTTAACATTTTGATTAGAGGCTGTTTATCAGAGAATATGTGAACATGAAAAACTAAATTATTACATACCCCTTCAATTTTTTTAGACATTAACTCTTGTAAAAACCTTATAAAAACTATTTATTAATTATATTTTTCTCAAATTAAATTCGTCAGTTACTGTTTATAATGTTATAATAATAATATTTAAGGTGGCTCCACACAGTTTCTTGAAAAATGGAAAATACAAGTTTGAGAGTCCAAAATACGTGATTAAACAATTCGGAAAAAGAATAAAACTAAATGTTATGCATAGTTAAACAGTCTGACAGTCAAAAACTGTTAGCAAATAAATAGCAACAGTTGTTGCTATGGCAACAATGACGTTTCAAAATGGCTGCCAATTACCCTTCAAACTAATTTAATTCGGAAAAATCTTTGGTGACCCCCAATTTTTTTTTCATTAAAACTTTTCTTGAAGTATGAGTAATCAATTGGCCGATTTAAAAAAAAATCTGTAGAACGAATAATTCTTTTTCCGGAAAAATCATGTTTGTTAATTTTTAAAAAATTTCGTTCTACAGAATCTTTTTAAAATCGGCCTATTGATTACTCATACTTCAAGAAAAGTTTTAATGAAAAAAAAATTGGGGGTCACCAAAGTTTTTTCCGAATTAAATTAGTTTGAACATAGTTAATAGAAACATGGTTTGGAAGCTCAACAAAAGTCATTGTTTTATGTTTTTGTTCAGGTTTATGGAAATGTGTGCACTTTCACGGTTACTGAACATATTGTGTTTTCTGTATAATGAAGCAATCATCCAATAGCAACGTTTGGGTTGAATCGCTCAACCGTACTGTTTAAATATTAATAAACTTAAAACAAAGGATTTGTGCACCTTCATGTACCTTTCAACATGAATCGTAGCTTGATTGTTGACCGCTTTGAAGTTTGCCGGGTTTCCAAACCATGTTTAGAATAACTATGGTTTGAAGGGTAATTGGCAGCCATTTTGAAACGTCATTGTTGCCATAGCAACAACTGTTGCTATTTATTTGCTAACGTACAGTTTTTGATTGTCAGACTGTTTAACTATGCATAAAATTTAGTTTTATTCTTTTTGCGAATTGTTTAATATTGTATTTTCCATTTTTCAAGAAACTGTATGGAGCCACCTTAATCAGGAAACTTTTTCACATTACATGATTTTCTAAAAGGACCTGTTTATAACTTTTATATCTTCTTTTGTCTGTAGTTTGTTTCATTGCAATAATTATACGTTGTTTAAAATTATAGTAAGCGCATGTACACATCATGCCTAATTATTTTTAATATGTTCTTGTGTGCACGCATAATAATTATTTCATTGAGTCGTTGAACTAGACCAGCAGTCGAGACGCATGTACGCATTGCGGACCTATTTTTAGCCTACGTTTACGCTTTCCGCCCGGAAAATCAATCGCCACGATTACTCAGGGGAAACTTACGATTCTCCGACACATCTCCCACGATCCACGATCGAAATCTCCGATCTCCAAAAGAACCAAGGAAATTACCTGATTCTCAGGAAATCCTGAAATTTTCAGGATGAGTTAAAATCTCAGGAAAATCAGGAAATCTCAGGAAAATCTAAGTAGTTTTCTAAGTAAATGTTAAAGAAATTTTAACTTTTTAGCGTGAATTTTTGGCTTTCTGTTCATCTGTTGTTCGCGGTTTGCCTGCAGTGGCCTGGTTTCTATTCCAGGAACCATAGTCCCTAGGGACTATGCATTTAGATTTAGTGTTAGGGACTACGCGTATGGTTTGATTATGAAAATATGAATATGTATTTTACAATTACTAAAAAGTTTTAAATTAAAGTTAAAACAAATTGGACTATTTCATCATTTTTGTTAATTTCATGATCATACAACAATACAGGGCTGCGCGGCTGGCCTGATTGCAGGTTACCTGCGAGCAGGCTCATGTTTGGCCGGAAACATCAACCGGTGGGGGTTTGTGTGGTGAAAAGGTGGCATTCAATCAGGTATTTCTATTCTGTGATTCAGGTTGTAAATGAGGAAGTAGCAACTGGCGGAGGAGAGGATTATATTTCACCTTCAAAACTGGCGAGTTTGCGAACTGTTTGCCAGATGTAACTCGTAAGGAAGGATCTACAATACCAAGGACAGGTATGCAAAAACAACAACACTAATACTTAGTATGATTATAGAAAAGTCATCATACACTCGGAGGAGAGTTTCATCAGGATATCCAAACAAAGAGCGTTTGTTGAAAACCGAGGCGAAGCCGAGGTTTTTGAACAAACTTCGAGGTGTTTGGATTTCCTGATGAAACACTCAGGACTCCGAGTGTATGATATAGCATCTCAAACAAATCAGTATTTTAAGAGAAAATCAAGGTAAAAGATTGCTTAATTTATGTAATTTCTTCCTCCGATATCCAAACCACAGACACGATACTGATTTCCTTTGTGTTTTCCTTATGAATAATTAATTAAAGGTGACGTACAGACGTTACAGTCCGTTCTGCGCATGACCGCAATGTGGTCCCAAAACAGACATTCGCAGATAATTACATGAAGTACTCAGCAAAATGTAAACCGTTAGGAACAACATGTGAACATGGCAGAAAACCAAGCGATTCGGTGAGGATATCTCCTCGGATTTCTTCTATTTCTCCTCGTTTCGAGTACAAGTAATGAATGGGAACCAACAAAAGCTTATAATCTTGAATAAGGTATCAGTATTATTTTTGTAAATAAAGATGTAAACATTAGTTTTGTACATGTGCAGAACGGACTGTACATCACCTTTAATGAGTTTGAGATGTCATGAGCTCGACAATTCTGCCGTCAGCCTTTATCACAGAATATATACTTGTTTCAGTTAAATAGAAACAGCACAAAAATTAGCCTTCATACTGAAAATATTAAGCGTCCACAATTTGAAATTCTCTTGGCAGTTGTGTTTTTTCTAATTTTTTGCCTCAAAAACACAGCATATGTTGAAAGACCTGTAGATTTTTAGTTGATTTAGGTTGACTATTTTTAAAATATGTTAGATATGACCTAATATTTCCAACGGTTAAATATTTCCTAGCGTTTCATTCGATTAAACTGGATGTTCTAGGTAATTTTGGTAAATATATACATTGTGTAGTTCCAGAAAATATCCATCCCCACCCCCTCCCCCCCATGGAAGGGATTTCCTTTATGACCCCCCATCCCTCGGGATTTTCCAAAATCGTCCCTGAAGTTTTACCTCCCCCACCCCTCTGGAAATTCCAGTGTTTGATGACTGTTATGCCCTACCCGGCCTCTAGAAATTCCAGTTTTTAACGACTTATACTGATCTGTAAATATCACACCAAAAAGAATTTGTGTTTTTGTGGATACTGGATGCTAAACAAGGTGCGCTATGTCATGAGCCCGGTTGCACTTGACTATGTGTGTAGAGATGTTTCATCAATCACGTGATCAAGGTGTAAGATCATCGATCAGAAGGCTTCTTCGTATGTACTGTATTAATTTTGACGAATTAGGCTAATCCGAAGTATCTTCTGCCAGCACTAGGGAGATAATGCTGGCAGGTGTGTGGTCCCCATTTATAACAAGGGTGTTGACAGTTAGTATGACTCTCATTTGTACTGTATACTGTACTCTACTGATAAATTTACTTTTGGACAATGTGCCAAGATGTTTGAACCAGGGCTACATTATGTGCAGCCTAAGATGAGTAAAGTCATAGTCGGCAATAAATTATGAGTTTTAAGAAATCATTTTATTAACCTTTCCACCACCAGGTTAAGCTATTTAGAATTTTATTGTAGTTGACATGCCAGATGATTTTATGTTGAATACACACAAATATGTTGAATTGTATTATACTTTTACAACTTACAAAACTAACTCATATTTTAGATTTTTAGTGAGAAACAATACTGTGCAATCATGTGTATTTTTAATTTTTATATTACTAAATAACATACTACTGTAATTAGATATAATGATATAAATATGGCTATACAATACATGTTCTCTTTTTTTAGTGCTAACATTCACTAAAATTTCTTTTTTAGTCCTTTCCTCTTTTATACTTTTCTTTCTGCTGACTTAAAAATTTTCTTTAGTCCCATGGTCCGCTACATGTATTTTCCTTTGTCCTGTTTTTTTTATGCAAATTTCCCTTTTTTACCGATTCAAGATACTGTGTGAGTCATCAGTTGTTGTATAACACGTGGAAAGATTGTTTACTTTTGAAAGCCAGTTCTTTTATCAAGTCGAGTTTTGTCTTATTTTAAAAAGTCTCTTAGTTAGGCCATGTAAAAAAATTGGTTGGTGATCGTCCCCGCCCGACCGTCGAAACAGCTCCCAACAACAAGAATTTTTTTTTAAATTTTTATTTTCGTTATTTATACAAACAAAGTTCATCAGCGCCCTTCACTACAACAGGACATGTTTGCACGTTCATGTGCAAATACAATGATTTCCGCTCTATATATTTGTAAGTGATATCCACGCGTATTAAATAGTGCCTGATCGAACTGTTGGTCAGTGCAAACACAATGGCTCCAATAAACAAAAAAACAAGTAGCATTTATCCTGGCAAAACCCTGCACCAAACCAGAAATACAACCAGAAGTCCAACTCGTGTCGGAACCTTTGAAGTTTATGTCCTCGCGCATGTCGCCTCGCGCATCTTGATTCCTCGCCATCCTACCCCATCCTACGCAATCCTGGCAGTTTGAACCTTCAAAAGAAGGTTAAAACTGCCGGGGGAACTTGCCAGGATTGCGTAGGATTGCGTAGGACATTGCGTAGGATGGCGTAAAATATCGCGCCTGAGCATTGAAGAAATGCGGACAAGTTGTCACTCGAGTTGGACTTCTGGTTGTATTTCTATTCTGTGGCCAAACGTTATTTTTGAGGAAGCGACGTTCGTGAGCAAAACAAAATGGCGACCTTCGGCAAACTTTCGTTACTTTACGTAACATGTTCGTTAATCACGTGATTGCCACAAACAAACTAAATCAGAACATTTTCGATAGCAATACGTCTTCGGACTACGTCCGAGACACAAAAAAGGACGATCACCAACTAATTTATTTGTCTTTAACTTGTAGCTTCCGAGTACAATGGCTTGCAGTCAAGAAAATCTTCCAAAAGACTTGATTTGTCCGATTTGTTTGGAGAAACTGAAAGATCCCAGGGTGTTACGTTGTCTTCACTCCTTCTGTTATGAATGTATAGTGAAACAGACCACTGAGCCTGGTGGTTCTGCAAACTGCCCACAGTGTTCCAGTTTTTCTCAGGTAAAAAGCTTTGTGTTCTGCTGGACTGGCCTGTGTGTGCGTCGAGGGATTCTTCAGTCTCTTTGGTTTACTGAAAACAGTTGTGGCAGTTCTAAGCGTTCCAAAAAATGTTGAGCAGTTAATTTCCTAACTTTTACCAATTCATTTGATGAGTTCCCAATCTCGGGAAACGTTCCCCACCCGGGAAACGAGAGACTCTGGGATAATCCGTTTCAAATCATTACGTTATTGGCTGAATAGTGAGCATGAGTTGGTCTGAAGTGACCGGAAGTAGAATTAATAAAACCAAAATAACAAAGATGTCGGACGACAAGACTCCAGTGAAGACGTCGCCGCGATCGATATCTTCGCCGTGTGTGTAGATGCTGTAATTCGAGCTTCGCCAGCAACCCCATTGACTTGTTTGGGGAAAAGTCAAACAAGGAGAGCATACTATCCAGATTCCGCTCGGATATTTACGCATGCGTACCTCGACCGGAATAACAAGAATCCTGTGATTTGAAACGGATTATCCCAGAGTCTCTCGTTTCCCGGGTGGGGAACGTGGGCTCTGGGAACGAGATTGAGGAGTTCCTCGAAAAACTGCTAACTTCCTCGAAATGTTGGCAACTTGCTGGTATTAGCTTGGGAATTGACCAATCACGTTCTGCTTAGTAATTAAGTAACCAATGGGATGAAAGCAGGAAGTGTAAAGTAGTTTGAATTGGCAATTTGTCAACGAACTTCATAACTATTTGAGGAACTCATCAAATGAATTGGTATAACTATTTTCGGAACGCTTCTATTGCCACGACAGTAATTTAGCTAAGCTATGGTCTAGATTTAGTGACCAAATTTGTATGGCCACCAGCAAAGGAGGATTAATCAGCTATCCCAATACGCTTTGCGCTTTGTTTAGCCGAAAAACTTCGGGTAACTAGGTGGCGGTCAGATTTCGCGGCAATTTTATATGAGGTTTAAGCAAGTATTGGAGTAGAACGGAGAACATTAATATTGATATACAGTAAAAACCCACTAACAAGAACCTACATTTTACCAAATCAGCCTGGGATAGGTTCTTATGTACTATTTAAAAAACTCATTAATAATTCATGAGGAAAACACAAAAGAAATCAATACCGTAGCAGAGGTTGTAAATCGGATACAGAATCGTCCTGATTTACATAAACTTTAGCTTCGATTTTCTCGGCTGCTCATGCTGTATCTATTACTTATAAACCGCGTAGGAGGGCTTTATCGGATATAAAACACGAGGCGATAGCCGAGTGTTTTAGAGCCGATAAAGCCCGTACTGCAAGGTTTTTAAATGACTTCTAAAAAGAATCACTTCATACGTTCATTGGCGTAGTAATTTTGAAAATTAAGCTAATCTCAGCCGTTAAAAACCAGCGAGAAACTTAGAGCAAGTCTATATCACATATATAGATCCGATACGCTCATGATTTTTCTTTGTGTTTTCCTCATGAATTATTAATGAATTTTAGAAATATATATATAAATTCTTAATTTCAGCCTGAGGTTCTTAGAGGGGAAGGTTCTTGTTAGCAGGTTTTTACTGTAGTAATCGTATATAGAAGG
The DNA here is from genome assembly GCA_035771165.1 of Paragorgia papillata. NCBI lineage: Eukaryota > Metazoa > Cnidaria > Anthozoa > Scleralcyonacea > Coralliidae > Paragorgia > Paragorgia papillata. Next base: position 290,224 of record JAWNZC010000383.1, on the reverse strand, counting down.
TTTGATGTCTACTTTTTACTATCTTGTATACCAATAAATAGCACAAGCGAAACAAATGCGGAATTTATTCATATGTTTTTTATCTGACGTTTAATGTTGAGCTGGACGTCTTGGGTATAGAGAGCCGGCCAAGGCTTCAAAATATTACTTTTGATGGCATTTTTTGTTACAAGCAGGCAACCATGCTAAATCATATCGGATAGTGTACACTTTGAAGGTGAGGGGTGTTGGCAGTCGTGATTATTGATTTATATACTAAAATTTCGAGCTTTTTGAAAGCACAATGTGATGGATGGGATATCTGTAAAGCGATGCCTATTTACGTTTGTATATTATTTGAATTACAAATTCAGAATGCTATCCAATCAGCGTGCCTGAAGTTCTGGTTATTCTAATTCGCATAGCTCACAATCATAAACAAACAAGAAACATGGCGCAAATTCGCCTAAATACAACACTTAGAAGAACAGCCACAACAATCTGAAAACTTTTTGTTACAAGCAGGCAACCAGCATAGAAATGTAGCTTAGACATTGATCAAGATGACTAGGCCGGTTGCCTTCCGTGTATCACAAGATAGTACTGTTGAACCGGTGAATTAAATGTCTAAGGATATTATGAGCAATACTATACTATAGTACAAAAGCTCAGCTTTATAACAGTAGATAGATGGTGGTATCGGCAATACGAGAAAATGAAATTAACACATATGACTCAACACTGATGCATTATGGGATAGCTGATTAATCCTCCTTTGCAACCAGCCATACGGTATATGTGGTAAAGTTCTATTATTTGACTGATAGCATATTATAGTCATGTGTGTCACTATGACGTCATCAGAATAGGAAAAATTCTATAATTTTTGTTGGTATTTATATTACGTTGATTTATTAAGCGTACTATAAGGACTGTCTTCCCACAAAAGTGCATATGGATTTGAAAAATGCTCAAAGAGTGCCTGTGATGTCATTTAAAACATCCACTTAAAAATACACAAAAATTGCAATAACTTTATTAATATTTGATTAGATAAGCGCTTGTTCGGCTTTTTCGCGGTTCCAGTAGCTGCTCCGGTTCAATTGACTCTCAAAAAGAATAAAAGATAACATAATATTACTAGAGTTTGTAAGGTTTTTATGACGACAGTGCGACGTCATATCACGTTACCATACGACAAACTGTATGTTGCCTATACATTTCACGCATGCATGCAATATCTTGGTTATTCCTTTAGTTAAATTTGTAACCCATGCATTCTTGAATTAGATTAAAGGAAAAATTTACACCCACACTACACATTAAAGAATTTGCGCTGGCTTCCAGTTAAATCGAAATTATTTTGTCGTGAAGAAGTTCTAGCTTAAAGTTATACATTCAAGCAGAAGTTAGAAAGCTACCATCTTCAACAATTTTGGGAATAGTTAAGTTACAGGGGGTGGACAAAAAAAAGTGGCCATCATTAAAAATATGGATAATGTGGAATAATTATTATTCGAGAAAAGAAAAATATGTAAAGTGATGTATTTTAGAATGCATGCTCAAATATGATATCCAATTCTAATTTTGTTGTTGGTTTAAAAAATACATTAACTTTGAAAGCATGTCACGCTGTGAAGCTGTAGTGAAACCAAGTGAAATGGCAACAAAATATCTAACTATTTTGCTGTTATAACATTTTCATAGTATACAAACTCCATTAATCATTATGAAGACCAATTGGAATAAGTCGAACTAAGATTCACTTCATTTGTTACAAGATTGAAAATCATGAAAAATTAATATATTTTTTAAATCAATGGATAGAATTAGAATTTGATATCATATATCTGAGCAGATCTTCACGCATGCATTCTAAACATATATAACTTTACATATTTTTCTGTACTCTAATAAAAGTTATACAATGCACATTAATCATACTTTCAATGATGGCCACTTTTTTTTGTCCACCCACCCCTTGTATGTTTTTCGTTTTATTTTGTTTGTTGTAGTTTTTTAAGTAATAACACTAGTTCATGTATTAATATTATAAATTAGTTCAATTTAAAAATATTTTGTAAAAAGCGCTTTTTGTACAGTGGTCAATAAAATTATCTATTTATTAGCTGCTAAAATCAACCATCTTTAGCAATTGCAACCTAGTATAAAGGCTTTTGGAAGCGCACAAAACAATGTATTACTGTACTGCAGGGGCGGAAGTATGATTGTCGGAGAATGTGTTTATTAAGGATGATCCGTCCGGGAATTTTGAAGATACATATTTGTGCCTATGCAATGAATAAAGAAACATGGGCAGAATTTTCGTAAGAAATAATTTTAGTTTTATTATCGTCATTCTTTTTTATTAGAGTTATAATATATTCACTCCTTATCGTCCTGCGCCTTATTGAAATGCTTTGATTTAGTTCACGATTTCTTTCTAAAGCCCTAATCAAACGAGAACGCAAGTCATCGCAAGTTGGCAGTCACGCTATCTCAGCCAGCCGCTCTGAATAGTTTCCCGAAAATATCATGTACCGTGACAAAGTTAAAACTTGTTTAAAACACTCACGAAACCTTTATTTTGTTAATTTGGGTGTTCAAACGACCGCCACAGAAATTCTGACTGCCAACTTGCGATGACTTGCGTTCTCGTTTGATTAGGGCTTAAACTTTGACGAGAGCCTTTACAGAAGAGACCGTTGTTGTTGGTTTCCTTTTTTGGTGTGTGTGTGTGGGGGTGGGGGGGTGGGGGGTAGGGGGGGGTAAGGTAGACAAGTGCGCGTACGACAAAAAAGAAAACATTGTAAAAATTTTGAGACAACATGTTGATTTTTTAGTTGCAGCAGATTGGTGATCCATCTTCTTTGCCGCCGAATTATTTTGCCAATAATGTGCTTGCAGCCTTGGTTTTATCGGGCGACTCGCAGACTAAGAGCTTCCTTTGTGACAACTGTGACGCTGGTGACCCCGCGGAAACTCGCTGCGAGGAATGTGAGATATTTATCTGTCATTTCTGTTCAGAGTACCACAGGCGGTCGCACGTTACCAAATCCCATATTCTTGTTTCCGTAAGTGATCTGACGTCCAGTGAGCCATCGGCTATTGCGAGGAGGTTACAGTGTGAGAAACACAAAGAGGAAATCAATCTTTACTGTCAAACATGCGAAATGACCATCTGCCGGGAATGCATCATAGCCGATCACCGAGATCATAAATACTCCAGGATACAAGAAATTTCGGTGGAGGAAAAAGGCAAGTTGCAGAAAGTTCTTGATGGTGCCAAGGCGCGGGAAAATACAATAGCAGGAGGAATAGCAGATGTTGAAGCGTATGCAGAACACGTGACAAAAAAGAAGGAGTCCACTATCGAAATGGTTAGAAAATCATTCGAAAAACTGACGGAAATGATTGAAAATCAGAAACAAGAGTTGATTGAAAGAGTCAATTCGTCGTCGGCTTTAAAACTGGAGCAACTTCGTGAACAGTCGAGCGGATTAAAGAATACGTTAGGCTGTTATAAAGATAGCATCGAGTTCATACAGCACGCGTTTCAATGCGGCAACGACGCTCAAATATTAAACATGAAGAAGTATATTTCCTGCCGTTTTAATGTACTGCAGTATCTGTTTAACCAAACCCAACCTTGCGTTGATGAGTACTTGGAGTTTCGTGATGAGCTCTCTGTCAAAGATATTGAAGAGAAGATAGTGCGCTCTTGTTCTATGCTCGATGAAAGAGTAATTCCTGAACAATGCACAGCTTCGTTTAAGGAATCGCAAAAGTATCTGAAACCAGGAGGGCAGGCAGTTATTACCATTGTCTGTAAAGACAGAGGTGGCAACATATTGAAACGCGGCGGGCAGTCAATAACACCCATTTTTTCTGGAGTACGAGTGAAGGATGTGACAGTGGCAGATAATAACGATGGATCTTACGATATCACTTTCGTCGTGCTCAGTACCGGAACATTGTTATTTAAGGCGAATGTGTGTGGAAGGTCTGCTTCTGGTTGTAATTTAAGCAAGATTGTTCAGTGGGAAATCATCAACGCCTCTGGTCATGGTTCGATAACTAAAGAAGGATGTACAATGGAAGGCCAGGGAGCTCCATTGTGTTATCGTGTCGGCGATCGTTCCTTTGAAAGCGGTATCCATACCTGGACGGTTAACGTCGCTGGCGAGGACCCTTATAGAAAAGAATCATACGAAAATAAGCTTTACGTTGGAGTAATTGATGACACGGGAGATATTTCAGCTGAGTCTAAACATCGGAGCCAAACTTGGGAGTACATTGCTACGGCGCGATTCTTGACGAGTGTTTGTGTAGAACTTGACATGAATAGAAAAACTCTCAGTGTAAAGCCAACTCTGAAAGAAAAAGCCGGTGGCTGGGCATGTCAAAATTACGGGCGAAGCTTTAATGCAACTTTAGATAAAAGTCAAAAAGTTCTTCCTTATTTTGGTGTCAATTCGCCTTATGTTTACTTATCACCAGTAAATATGAAAAGTCAAACCACGGTTGCAACGGACACTGCGTGCAGTTCGACGAAAGCCGCAGCTGAATGGACAATAAGCAAAACGCGCGGTACTGGTTGTGTACATCCCTCTGGTCGTCAGATGAATGGTGAGCAACCTCCTTGCTGCTTTTGGCTTGGTAATTGTAGCTTCAAATCTGGTCTTCATACGTGGAAAGTTGAAGTAAATCGAAGTATTTCTAACCAAAGTAATAACTGCTACATCGAGGTTGGACTCGTCAAAGACACTGGTGATAACTCAGCTGAAAGTGTTCGTAAGGCCAAGAAGTGGGTTTATAACGGAAAGGCTGATTCTGTGATTGACGTCTCTGTAAAATTGGATATGACCAGCGGACATCTAATAAAGATTAAGCCAAATGCGCGTCAATCGAAAAATCAGGTGTCTCCATTAAGTTTCTATATTGATGATGGTCCGGTCTTTCCTTATTTTAGTATAAATTGTACAGACTACGTACTGGCCCTGACACAATGTCGAAGTAGTTTTTTCTAATTTTGTAATCATTTTTTATTTGCTGATTTTCTGTAAATATTAATTAGAATATATTCACAACTAAGAGTCTTAAGTAAAAAGCCTGTTAAAGTGTATATGAAATGAAAATTAAGTTTGTCTAATTTGGAAGAACTCTTGCTATTGTAAAGTAACATCTTCTACAGTTTTTCCATATCTTACTTCGTTCTTGAGATATTACTATTTGTTTGCTATGTAAATGATCACACTGCGTACGTCACATTGTATAATGAGTTGTTGGAAAATTAGGAGTATTGTTGAAGTTATCGAACAAAGTCACACGAAACTGCGCATGTAGGTGTATTTGTAAACAAACACAGGTCCAAGCGATTTAACAGACTAATATCAATGATATACACGATTTCTCAAAAACTCATTATACAATGTGACGTATGCAGTGTGATCATTTACATATCAAACAAATCTTAATATCTTAAGAACGAAGTAAGCTATGGAAAAACTGTAGAAGATGTTACTTCACCATTTCAAGAGTTTTTCCAATTTGGACAAACTTGATTTTCATTTCATATACACTTTAAGATTTCTAGTAGGCTCCAGACCTAGCCGTAATGTAATTTAAAAATTCCTGGTTCAGGCGTTCACTAGGGCTACTGGCATTGCGCAAAGTAGACTATACCGCACGAGCATGGATGAATGTGCATGTGGTGCATACTTTACAGAGGTGAACATATTTACGATCAAGGAGTTGTCAGCCACATCACTGTTAAATAAACTACAATGTCAGTCAGTCAATTTCGAAATCTACCAACAGTGTGCAAGAACACCTTGATGAAAAGGCAAAGCTGTTCAACTTTTTGTCCAACTTCAAAAGCGAAAGGAGCAAAGAACTTACAACATGCCTCACGGACTCACTCCATCACACGGCTAACAACTCACCGGAAGTATGAATAGTAGCGGAAGTAAAAAGTGCAAAATCGTGGCACCCAAAAACAAAACAAAAAACTAGACTCGGCCTACCACAGTGGCCCGAGTAATAAAATCCTAAACTCTCGTCATAATTAAAGCGATTCCATTCCTTTTACCAATCTTTCTGCATATATACTTACCTATACCTATGCCTATATCTGCCTTATCTTACTATATATCTACTTACTCTACCAACCACTTACCTGACCTACGTACCTGTGTACCCACGTGCACCTGCTGATTAACTGGCTGCCTGGTCTGATCTAAATGAGCTAGGGTAAGTTACCTACTGTGACCTTGGGGTACTGTGGTTATAAGTATAGGTTAGTTCCCGAACCCGAGGTAACTACGTCAGTTATTAACTTGATTTATGCGTGGTTGGGAGTAATTATTATAAATAAACAACCGCGGTACATCAAAGAAAACCGAGGTGATCATGAACTAAAGCAGCAGCAGATTAACTTTTTACTTTATATAGTAACTAAATTATGAGTTTGAAATTTCTATACCGGCTTGCAATCCAGAGTCAACTGTTATTGTATCTTATTGTTTTTAAGAAACAAACCATAACCTTTGTATGTTTCTGCGTGAAAACCCATTAAAACAAATCCTCCACTGCTCGATACCTCGGTGTTTTTTTGCATGACCGCGCGGGTTCTGGTAGTTAATTTCCTAGTATACTCCAGTGGTATACTCGCTATACCCAACTTTCCCCAATTCCGGGGGAAAAAACGCTTCCAGGAAGCGGAAATGACAGAAAAATCGAAGAAAACCTCGCCAACTTTCGGTTGTAGTTTGGTTAAAATGGTCGAAATATGGCTGTTTGTGTCCAATCGTCGATTATCTTAACCATTCGCTACTCTATTGCTTTTAAGGCTGTTTCCCATTACGTCCGCTCCGCCCGCGCTTGCAAAGCGGACGTATAAATGGCAAACAGCCTTTAAACTTAGCGAAATGCAAACCTGCGTCGATCGTTTTTCATCGTTTTTTCGTGTTTTTTTGTATACTTTTATGTAATATTTATAAAACATGAGTAATAAATATAAAACATGAGCAGCAGTGTTTTATCAGATTTAAAACACGAGGCGATAGCCGAGTGTTTTAGGTCTGATAAAACACGTACTGCGAATGTTTTAAATAGCTTCAAAAACGACCCATTTGGTAAGTTCATTGGCGTAGTAAGTTTGAAAAATAACGTTGTCTAAGCCGAGAAAATCAAAGCTAAAGTTTATGTAAACCAGGAGGTTTCTTTATCAGATATAAAACCACGGACATGGTACTGATTTCCTTTGTGTTTTCCTCATGAATTATTAATATGTTTTATGAAACAATATTGCCAAAAAATCCCAAAACTTTATATGGGAAAATCAATAAATAAAATAAAATAATAGCGGCCGATAAGAAGAATCAGTGGGTAATAAAATAAGACGTTGGTCTCAGCGACGATGATGAAGAAGTAGATGCTTTAAAGTGCATATAAACCCAAATTTTTTATCATCTGAATACGTTCTACATAGAGCAAACTGTTGTTCAGTGAAATATTTTTTTGATTGGAGCTATTCTTCAATGTTTTTTGGCGATTCGCATTTCTAGTATGGTAATGAGATGACGTCTATGTAGGCATTTGGCTTTCTTTCTCCTTTTGGCAAGATAAACTACCTGAGAATTATTATGGAAAAACTCATACAATATGGAACATGTTCAAACACACCATTAATGGAAGAATTGAGTCATGTCACTCCTGCAAATAATTATTGTATAGATAATGATGACTACTTTGGCGTCATCTCATTACCATTTTGAAAACAAAAATCTCTATTAAAGCAATAAAGGTTGCTCCAATCTAAAAAATATTTCGTTGTTCAACTATTTGCCAAAGGTAGAACGTATTTAGATGATTAAAAAATTTGGGGTTATATGCACTTTAAATGTGTCAATTCTCAGGATTCTCGACATATCAATTGATGGTGAGTATTTTTGTTGAGTTATTTTAGAGTTTTTGTTTCATGTATTGCGCCCATTATTTTCCTTCTCCCATCTCCCAAGCGTTAAAAGTCGAAACATGTGTGCCTATATATATGTTTCTGCTAAATTCTGTAATCTTCTAAATAATCCACTGAAAAGTACTCCCTGGTTTTGTAGCAGATTAGTGATTGGAGCTCGAGGTTTTTGAGCACATTCGTCAGCGATGCCTTATGGGAACCCATGGAAACCCCTGATATATCTTGAGTATCTACTGATTCTGTGCCTCGCTGCGGAGGGGGGGGGGGGGGGTTCGACCTTTTAAAATCTCCGTTGATTTAGACGGCGAATTTCTCATGCACCGTATGCATAAATTAAAATTTATTTTCTATATTTAAAGTGCCTATATGAAACGAAAATTAAGTTTGTCTTATTTGAAAGAACACTTAAAATTATAGAGTAACATTTTCGTTTCCTTGCTTCGTTCTTGAGATACTTCAGTTTGTTTGATGTAAATGTCGCATGTTGCGCCGTCACACGTGCAAAATGAGTTATCAAAAACGTTATATATCTTTGCTATTGTCAAATATAATCACTTGAAAATCTACCTGTTTAGTGTTCTGGGCGAAACACACGCACATGCTTCCATCGAATTATTTTGGTTTGATAATAGCAAAGATATATAACTTTTTTAGAGTCCCACACAAAAATTAAAATTATAAGCATACTGCCAAAAAGATAAGGTAGCTAGGTAATTTGTGCATGGCTTCTTTGTCAATATTGTAACATATTCTGAAATGACCCCTTCGTAATTTTCATGACCTTTTTTAAAAACACAAATGAACAGTCGAGTCTTACTTAGTTCCCACTTCTCCTGCAATGTTTACTCTAGCAAATTCACGCATGCGCAAACGTTTAGCAGCGGTGTTTATAGTTCACTATTCTTGGTATCTTTACTTTCCCTCCTGTACCACCCGACTACAATCTCGCAAAAGTTAGGAAGCTAGACTGACACTGATGTGAGCTCGAGTTTTACTGTAGCTCAAAACAGTTTCTGATAATGATATGTTATACGGTAAGTATGACTGCTGACCTAAATTATTTCATGCTCATCCGCGATCATCGCCCCCCCCCCCCGTGAATATAATCTAATTCAAAATGGCGGCCAAGGAGGACAATCTGATCTTAGTTGTAAATTGCAGTAAAAGTGGATCATGTGAAGATATAATTAAACGTAAGTTACAACAACACTTCCATTGTGCATAAGGTTAGCTGGCATTGATTAATGACAAATTTTCTGCGAGTTTTTAAGATGCTTAAAAATGCTTCAACAGAAAGAACAACATTGTGTTGACCAACATGAACAACATTGTGTTGGCCAGTATGAACAACATTGTGCTGACCAACATGAACAACATTGTGCTGATCTACATGAACAACATTGTGTTGACCAGCATGAACAACATTGTGCTGACCAACATGAACAACATTGTGTTGGCCAACATGAACAACATTGTGTTGACCAGCATGAACAACATTGTGCTGATCTACATGAACAACATTGTGTTGACCAGCATGAACAACATTGTGTTGACCAGCATGAACAACATTGTGCTGATCTACATGAACAACATTGTGTTGACCAACTTGAACAACATTGTGTTGACCAACATGAACAACATTGTGTTGACCAGCATGAACAACATTGTGCTGACCAACATGAACAACATTGTGTTGACCAGCATGAACAACATTGTGTTGACCAATATGAACAACATTGTGTTGACCAGCATGAACAACATTGTGTTGACCAACATGAACAACATTGTGTTGACCAATATGAACAACATTGTGTTGACCAGCATGAACAACATTGTGTTGACCAGCATGAACAACATTGTGTTGGCTTTCAGATTACTCTTAAATACTTGCCTCAAAATTCAGGAAATAGTGTTTCAGAGAGCCTAGAAATTCAAACTTTTCTGTGGAGCATGCCCCCAGACCCCCCTAGGAGAATTGCCCCCAAACCCAACACCCTGACTACACCACTGCAACCAAAAATTCTTCCACATGCATTTCACAAAGTTTGGAATATTCTGGCTCTGACAGATAAGATGTCTCCACCAGACAGCAAAAATGTATTGTTTGTACAACCAAATGCAGATAAAATCTCTGAACACCAGGGGTGGTGCCAGGAATTCCCCAACACAGGGGCTAAGGTCCCTGACAGGGGGCTAGTAGGGGGATCCAGGGGCATCCTCCCCCAGAAAATTTATTTAAGCTATCAAAGAAAAAATTGTTGAACACCTAGTGTGGTCATTAACCTTTGCCATTCTCATTTAATATTGCAGACAGAAAATGGAATTTTGTGTGCTGTAATTATTAATACTGTTGGCTTTTACACAATATATACCATATCCTGTGTTTCTAAAGGAGTTTTATTTTTGGCAATAAAACTTAAGTTTGTCTCATTTGAAAGAACTCATCAAATGGTATAAGAAGACCTTTTACAATTTTTCCGTATCTGTTTTGGTTTTGGAAATATTTCAACCAAAGTCAGCCTGCTGTCCGCCATCTTCTTGTAATATTGGGTCTAAATCTAATTAACTAGGAAATTGGTGACGTCACAACCAGGGTAAACCTGATGAAACTACTCCATGGGTGAACAAGGCTTTTTAAATGTTGCGGGTCAATTTAAAATGGAAATAGTGCAACAAAATCGAGTTTCTAGCTCATAATGTCATAAGGTTGGCAAGATAAAAATTTCACTTTACCCTGATTATGATGTCACATGCATATCGAAAAAAAAATTCCAAGATGGTGGACAGCACGCTGTTCTTGGTCCAAATATTTCCAAAACCAAAACAGATACGGAAAAATTGTAAAAGGTCTTCTTATACCATGAGACAAACTTAATTTTTATTGCCAATACCCTTTAAAGCATTAATTACTGATTTGCCAATTGTTAAAAATTCAAAAATTGTTGAAAGTTTTTCTTCCAGATCATTTCCCAACAAATCTGGGGGGGGAGGAAGTTGATGTGGTGGGTAAGGTTCCCCCTGCTCCCCCCCCCCCCATCTGCCACCACCCCTGTTGGACACACCTAAAACTTACCGTAGGCTTTGAAAGTGTTTTGTTCTTTTGTCATTCTAAGCTCTTTTTCATTTTGCAATAGAAACTCTTGATAAAGAATTGCTCCCTCCACAAAGAATATCAGAAGTCATTGACTGCTTTCCTTGGAGAATTGAAAATAAGTATTATAGTGCTGATGTGAAATTTCTTGCAATAAAGGACAAAGAACCTGGTCCTGATTGGCTTCTTGTTGAAGGAAAAACAATTGATGCTTTTCTTATTGTATTTGATCAAACAGAAGTAAGTCTACTGCAGATTACTGTTTAAATTTAAGATACTTCAAGCTCACACAAAGTTTGTTCACTGGTTAAAAGGTTTTCAATGTAAAGTTGCTGTTCATGAAGCAATGTTTTGATACTCCCTTCCTTTGCTTGCTTGCTTCCTTCCTTCCTTCCTTCCTTCCTTCCTTCCTTCCTTCCTTCCTTCCTTCCTTCTTTCCTTCCCTTCCTTCCTTCCTTCCTTCCTTCCTTTCCTTCCCTCTTTTCTTCCATCCTTCCTTCTTCCTACCCTTCCTTCTTTCCTTCCTTCTTTCCTTCCTTCCTTCCTTCCTTCCTTCCTTCCTTCCTTCCTTCCTTCCTTCCTTCCTTCCTTCCTTCCTTCCTTCCTTCCTTCCTTCCTTCCTTCCTTCCTTCCTTCCTTCCTTCCTTCCTTCCTTCCTTCATTCCTTCCCTTCTTCCTTCCTTCCCTTCTTCCTTCCTTCCCTTCTTCCTTCCTTCCCTCCTTCCTTCCTTCCTTCCTTCCTTCCTTCCTTCCTTCCTTCCTTCCTTCCTTCCTTCCTTCCTTCCTTCCTTCCATCCTTCCTTGTTTCTACTCTTCCTTCCTTCCTTCTTTGTTTCTACCTTTCCTTCCTTCCTTCCTTCCTTCCTTCCTTCCTTCCTTCCTTCCTTCCTTCCTTCCTTCCTTCCTTCCTTCCTTCCTTCCTTCCTTCCTCCCTTTCTTCCTTCATTCCTTGTTTCTACCCTTCCTTCTTTCCTTTCTTGGAGAAGAGTAAGAAAATGTTTGTCCAATGAAAAAATTGGACACTGATACTGTATTTTCTTCTGCTTAAAGTCATTTGAACTGGTGAAGCAATGGTTACCTTGTGTGGAGTCCCAAGATGCTTCAGTGTTGCTGTTAGTCAGCTTGAAACATGAGTGTGGAGTTGAAGAAGATTTAAAGGCAGATCCACAAGGTAGGTGAATTTGTTTTTCAATTTTGAAATAGAATACATGCATATCAGCTTAACCCTGGATTATAGTGAAAAAACTTTCCAGGTTCTTCCTGTAGAATCTGTCGTAAGTTATTTTAATACTAAAAGGAATGCTGAACACTCTCTAATGCTGTACATGTCAAAGTGCATGTACGTGCACCTTATCACGATCGGTGATAAAGATCATGAGCAGTGATCTGCAGTGGCATGGTGGCATGGGGGGCCAAGGCCCCCCCCCAGCTGGGGTTGCAGAAGGGGCGCCAAAACTAGCAAGGGCGCCAAAACTTAACAAAATAAACCTATTTCTTTGTATAGCTAGGTCTTCAATGGGGGGATATAAAGATCTGAAATCTGTAATCTTTTGTGTTTTCTATGAAGTTTTATAATCTTCAGAATTCTGTAAAATCTCACTCCAAAATGCAGGAAATGGCATATCAGAGAGACTAGATTTCAAAATTTTCCAGGGGAGCATGCCCCCAGACCCGGCCCCTAGAGGTTTGGCGATACTTTGCCGCCTGCATTGGCGTGGTCTTTGAGAGAACCCGTTGTTTGTTGTAATATTATATATTGCTACTTCAGTTATTTTAAAACAAAAAATGTTATCATTTATCAAATACAGTAATGTCTTTTTATTTTTTTTATTATTTTTTTTTTGGGGGGGGGGGCACCAAAGCTAATCTGGCCACCCCAGCCTGAAACTTGCCACCACACCACTGGTGATCTGTATGTGATTTACAAGGCAAGTTGAAAGAGAGCCGTAGTAAATCAGAGACAGGTCGGCTGCGAATGCTTTATAGTACTTATTATATTTATACAGACGCATCTAAATAGCTATGTTTTCAAACTATTTTTCAAGTTGGAGTGATTTTAGCTAAGTAAATTGAGGAAAACGTTTATGCAAATCAGGACGAATCTGTATGCGATTTACAGATATTGATTAAACATTCATTTCTTTTGAATTTTCTTCATTAATTATTGATGAATTTGATAAGTAATATTATCAAATTCATTAATAATTCATGAAGAAAATTCAAAAGAAATGAATGTTCAATCAGCATCTTTAACTACGGATAAAACATTGATTAATAAAACATCAAGGTTTTATCAAAGTTAATAGGCACTAGTGCCTCAAATTGAGCTTTTTCTGACTGTAAATGATCTTATCTAACCTTTCCTACGACTCTTAAACAAAGTGTTCATCATTTACACTTAGAATTTGATAAGTAAGATTCGCGTCCGATCTTTATGGGCATCTACAATGGCTCGCCTTCGGCTCGCCATTAAGAAAAAATGCCCATTAAGATCAGCCGCTCCTATTTTAACTATCACTTAAAAACATGAACAGCAGTCTTTTATCAGATTTACATGTAAAGTGCCTATCTCACGTTTTGGGGATTTTACATATTCGTAATATTTGGGTCTTCCTGAGCAAAATCATAATATATCTTGTCAGCCGAAAATTTCATCTTCATGGAGTTTTTCACTGTCAAAGTTACCGGATGTGATGTCACAAGAGGCATTCCAAACCAGTTTTCTTTTGTTACTTGCCACAAAAATGCCTCTTGTGACATCACATCCGGTAACTTTGACAGTGAAATTTTTGGCTGACAAGATATATTATGATTTTGCTCAGGAAGACCCAAATATTACGAATATGTAAAATCCCCAAACGTGAGATAGGCACTTTAAATCACGAGGCTACATGTATTAGTCAAATATATGTATTAGCATGAATAGCTTTAAAAACGACCCATTTGGTAAGTTCAGGTTAATCTATTTTGTATTTTAGTTTTTTCAAGACTGCAAATAATTGAATGGTGTATAAAGAATTCGTTTGAGTTTATTGATTTGAATGAAGAAGCTGATCCTGAAGGTATAGTATTGTTTCTTATTAGAGTTTTATGCATTTTCCTTCCTTCCTTCCTTCCTTCTTCCTTCCTTCTTTCCTTTATTTGTTTGTTTGTTTGTTTGTTTGTTTGTTTGTTTGTTTGTTTGTTTGTTTGTTTGTTCGTTCGTTCGTTCGTTCGTTCCTCTCTTCTTTCCCTCTCTCCTTCCTTCCTTTATTCCTTCCTTCCCTCCCTTCCTTCCTTCCTTCCTTCCTTCCTTCCTTCCTTCCTTCCTTCCTTCCTTCCTTCCTTCCTTCCTTCTTTCCTTTGTTTGTTTGTTTGTTTGTTTGTTTGTTTGTTTGTTTGTTTGTTTGTTTGTTTGTTTGTTTGTTCGTTCGTTCGTTCGTTCGTTCCTCTCTTCTTTCCCTCTCTCCTTCCTTCCTTTATTCCTTCCTTCCTTCCCTTCCTTCCTTCCTTTCTTTCTTTCTTTCTTTCTTTCTTTCTTTCTTTCTTTCTTTCTTTCTTTCTTTCTTTCTTTCTTCCTTCCTACAACTTCCTATTTTGAATTATTTTTGAATTCCCTCCCTTCCTTCCTTCCTTCCTTCCTTCCTCCCTTTCTCCCTTCATTCCTCCCTTCATTCCTCCTTTCCTCCCTTCCTTCCTTCCTTTCTTCCTTCCTTCCTCCCTTCCTTCCTTCCTTCCTTCCTTCCTTCCTTCCTTCCTTCCTTTCTCCCTTCATTCCTCCCTCCCTTCCTTCCTTCCTTCCTTCCTTCCTTCCTTCCTTCCTTCCTTCCTTCCTTCCTTCCTTCCTTCCTTCCTTCCTTCCTTCCTTCCTTCCTTCCTTCCTCCCTCCCTCCCTTCCTTCCTTCCTTCCTTCCTTCCTTCCTTCATTTCTTCCTTCCTTCCTTCCTTCCTTCCTTCCTTCCTTCCTTCCTTCCTTCCTTCCTTCCTTCCTTCCTTTCCTTCGTTTGTTTGTTTGTTTGTTTGTTTGTTTGTTTGTTTGTTTGTTTGTTTGTTTGTTTGTTCGTTCCTTCCTTCTTTCCCTCCTTACGTCCTTCCTTCCTTCTTTCCTCTGTTTGTTTGTTTGTTTGTTTGTTTGTTTTCCTTCTTTACATCCATACTTCCTTTCTTCCTTTTTTTCTTCCTCCCTCCCTCCCTTCCTTCCTTTCCTTCCTTTCAGAGAGAAATACTCTGTTCTGTTCTTCTTCCCACCTTTTCTATTCTATTCTTATCCCTCTTTTTCCCGCCTCCTGCCTTGCCTTCACCCTCTCCCCTCTTCTTCCCCCTTCTTTCTCCCCCCCCCCCCCCCCTCTCTCGCTCTCTCTTCTCTTCTCTTCTTTCTTTCTTTCCTTCTCTTCTCATTCCCTTCTTTCCTCTTTCTCCATTTCTTCCTCAGTCATTCTTATTTTCTTCTCCGTCATTTTCAGATGATTTTTCTGATACAGTTGGCTTTGCTCGCATTGTTCAGGCTCTGCAAACAACCGAATGGTCATGTCTGCAAATGAAAGGTATTTAATTTATAATGTATTACGTATTTCCCGGTATTGTCTATGCTTACTTCACGGAATTTATAAAATATATACTATTGAATTACAAAATAAAGCGATTTCTCAATCTTTCAAGCCATGGGGTTAGAAGTGGGTTTTTTTTTGTTAGAGGAAATTAAAGACCTGATTGAAGTTGTGTTTGTTAATCGTACTGAAAACTGATTATAACTGTTTGTCTTTATTTATAGATGCTGGCAGTGGAAGTTCTCTGAGGACGCCCTTAAACGAGGAAGTGAGTGGGTTCAGATCTGCGATAATAATTTTTGTATTTAAAAATAACCACGGTTAATCCGTTGGTAGCTCAAAGTATATTTATACGATTCTTAAAACACGTTAGTCTGTGGGTATGATAATACCTCTAAAACGATTGTAGTGGGTAAGAAAAAATGAATTCAATGAGTCGAAGTAATATCATAAGCTGCCACTGCACTACCCATGCCTGACCACAGTCAGTTTCAGGCTCCCAATTTTGCCAAAAAGTATATTCTGTCTGTCTGTCTGTCTGTCTGTCTGTCTGTCTGTCTGTCTGTCTGTCTGTCTGTCTGTCTGTCTGTCTGTCTGTCTGTTTGTCTGTCTGTCTGTCTGTCTGTCTGTCTGTCTGTCTGTCTGTCTGTCTGTCTGTCCGCCTGTCCGCCTGTCCGCCTGTCTGATTAATTTTTTACTTCTGTAAGTTTGTAGTTCGGCTTTCTTGTAAAGCAATTTGACAACTGAAGAAACTCCGACATTAAATAAAGATATCTCTCTCTGGTCGTCCGTCCGTCTGTTTGTTTGTTTGTTTGTTTGTTTGTTTGTTTGTTTGTTTGTTTGTTTGTTTGTTTGTTTGTTTGTTTGTTTGTTTGTTTGTCTGTCTGTCTGTCTTTGTTTTTTGTTTGTTTGTTTGTTTGTTTGTTTGTTTGTTTGTTTGTTTGTTTGTCTGTCTGTCTGTCTGTCTTTGTTTTTTGTTTGTTTTTTTGTTTTTTTGTTTGTTTGTTTGTTTGTTTGTTTGTTTGTTTGTTTGTTTGTTTGTTTGTTTGTTTGTTTGTTTGTTTGTTTGTTTGTTTGTTTGTATGTCTGTCTGTCTGTCTGTCTGTCTGTCTGTCTGTCTGTCTGTCTGTTTGCAAGCACGCCCGCGCGCCCGCCTCTGTCTGTCTGTCCGTCAAACAGAAATGAAAACGGAAAAAAGAAACACTTTATAGGGCAAACGGATTTGAGCAACGTCTATATACTGTACGTGCACTCTGCTACGTTGCTTAAAAGTTGTAATTTATGATAACCCAATTGAAAGTTCTGTTTGTTAATTATTTCTCAGGATAGGAAGTCTAATAAAAACTGCGTTAGTTGTTTAATAAATTTGAGACTTTTTTCTTTATCATTAGTTCGTCTCTATCCCGCATTCTGATTGGTTAATTCACCTGCAAATAATTTTCGGCTGCAAACAATTTGCGGAGCATGCGCACTAGCGATAGCTGCTGCAAATAATTTTCGTATTTATGTTTAACTCTGAGGAAGGGCCTTCGCTCGAAACGTTAGACGCCTACGTTCTCTGTTTCGGCAGTATATCTACTGTAACCTTCAGGCCTCGAGTTATACTTTTTGCATCCAAAGACAAAAATGTCCTCCGATAATGAGTTTCCATGAGGCTATCGAAGGACATTTTTCTCTCGGCTAGGACAAAACTGTTATCCTATACAGTCAGGAAATGACTAAATCCATGATAAAGATCTAGAGTGACTAACATTCACATGATATTATGTCATTTATGTGCTATAGTATTAGTTAGTAGTGACTGGTATATAGATATAGGACTGTCTTCTTCGCTTGGACATGCAGGTCGCTTCACTCCGACACTGAACAATGTCCTCTGCATATTTTAATGTCAATGCACAATCATGACCACCAGTATTTGAACACGTGGTTAGCACAGTTGTGCCTGCATTTCCGGGCTGAATTTCCGGGCTGATCCCGCAATGGCCGCCAAAACATTTACACGCTGATAATTCAATCATTGGCTGGGATATTCTATTGCCGAACATTTTCTTACGATCATACGTTCGATCGATCGGGAAAATTTAAAAACTCCAAACTCCATCGGCGGACAGAAGTGTCCTACATATTATGGGGGGGGGGGGGGGGGGGGGGGGGAATTCCTATCGGCGGCCAAATGACGATTGTCGGAGGACATGTCCTCGATGTCCTCGATGAAATTCAAGGCTTGGTAACCTTGCTATATTTCGATTGTGTTTTCAAATATGGCGGAAGTATTTAAATATTTTGAAATATGGCGGAAGTATTTAATCGAGAGTATTTGGAAGCAAGGACAAGCCATAACATGAAGTACAAAAGTATCCATATAACGACAATATACAGTACTTTCGAAAGATTTAGTGAGATAAAAAGCAAGGCTCGTGCCAACAAAAAAGTAAGTTTTACGAAAATTTTAGTATGCCGAAGACAGAAAGAAGAATGGCGATTTTTAACTTCAGGCATTTCAAATTTTTAACTATTTTATGAATGATAAATCAATTATTGAACTCGTCTATCGCAAAATATCATGATTTGTCAGCGTCTCGCTACCAGATTCGTCCAATAATTGATAAATATTATACTTACAGGGTCGCGTTAATATTTTTAAGGCACGTGGAACAACTGATGAAAAAGACGTATGTTTGGATGGCAATTCTTCGACATTACCGACATCTGAAAGTCAGACGACAGGTGAGTAAAACAAGTGATTTTGATCGACATAGGCGTACGGGCCAAATTTGGTATGGGGGCCTCTGACGAGGGGTTGAATAATATGGTGACATCATGTACATATGATGTTATTTTACCAGATTATCTATTTAAAGTGCTTATAAACCCAAATATGATATTACTGCATATGGATTCTATTTAATGTATATAGTTGAATGCCAAAATATTTTTTGATTTGAACTTTTATTTGTTGTAATACCATGATCGCCTCGGATTCTTTTGTTCTCCGAGGGAATGTAAACCTCGTATTTCCCTCATTGCTCATGCAAGAGGGAAATTTATCCTTTGTCTTCTAATTTCCCCGTGCATGTTGATGAGGGAAAATTAGAAGACAAAGAAATCCCATGTCTTCTTCTAAATTTCCCGCTTGCATATATTTTCCCTCATCAACATGCACGGGAAAATTAGATGCAACTTCTCTGATCAACCGTGTAAATTTCCTGTCGGTAAGATTCTCAAAGTTTTCCTCGGCGATCATAATATTACAAACTAATAACATGACTTTTCGGGAAATTAGCGATTAAATTTCCCCTTTGCCTCAGGAAGATTTGTGAAAGTCCTCGGGCCGCAAATCTTCCCTCGGCGACGGGAAAATTTAATCGCTAATTTCCCTCAAGTCATGTTATTACTTATAATTATATCGAGGTTTGTATTTCCAAAATGGTAATGAGGACGACGTACTGTATGTATATGTCTTTTCTAACAGTTCATCTTTTTTTCAGAGGACCATTCTCTCTCGAGTGACCTTGACAAGCTTGGTGACATGTTCGATGGCGTAACGGAAGCTGAGCTTAACGACGAAGCTTCGTTTGAACAACTCTTTTCACAAATGAAAATCATGAAAGGTACGCTGACTAAGCCGAGTATTATATGATACCTGGAATGCTAACGCGTAACCAAAAGGTGAGGCAAAAAGTTCCAGGCGCGGTTCTCCTGCGCGGTTTGCAGGTAGGATTCAGTCTCCCACAAAATGTTTTTTACACGGCCGCCTGTCTTGAGCGAACTGCGAAGGCTCGAAAAAAGGTTTGAAAAAATTATTTATCAGACTAAACGTGCATTTAATGGTTTCCCATTGTTGTACAGTGCTGTTGTTGTTTTATTTACTGTATAGCAGTCCAAAAACTATACTGTAAATTAAGCTAGGGATGAAAATAGGCTGAGGAAACAGACGTCCTTTTGCTGGCTAGGATGAAAACAGCCAGCTGAAAAGGTGAGAACAACAGTGAGAAAGCTATTCTTGTACGAGTTTGAAGACGTATTGATACTTGATATTTCATAAGATACATCTAATGTCATTTTCTTATTTCTGCTCCTTTAATTTTTTGAAACTGAAACACATGAAACTGGTACTAACGGCATATTCTACACAAAGTTTGTGTTGAAGTTTTTGTATCCTCTTCGGAGTATTAACGAAACTGTAATATATGGTTTATATTATAACGAAAAGTTTGATTTAATTTCTTGACCGACAAACTTCGTGTACGTTTTGTGAAAACAATGACTTTTACTATAGCAACAAATAAACAATTGCATAATTAGTTCGGCAGCATAGCACAACCAATTAAAATTTAAAATGCACGTTTTATAGCAAAGCGTGATAAAAGGATTCAATAAATAATTTTTCAAACCTTTTCGAGTCTTCGCAGTTCGCTCAAGACCGCGGTGGCCGTGTAAAAAAGCATTTTGTGGGAAACTGAAACCTACCTGTAAACCGCGCAAGGGCCTGGAACTTTTTGCCTCACTTTTTGCCCCACGATTGACTGGACGTTAGCGTTCCAGGTATCGGATTTTAACTTACATCGAGTTCACTGTTCTAATCAGACCTGGTTTGACGTCATGCAACGGAGGTAGGATTAGTAAAAATGAATTTTAATGAGGTATATTAGTTGTTAATAGACCTGTGAGAACAAAAGAAATTCCCGCAAACATGATATTATGCAACGCACGATATGCAGTGTCCTTAAATATGTCCTTAAAGGGCCTATGTCATCCTCAGGGACTTTACATATTTATACTAATTGGAACATTCTGAGAAGATTTGTAATATATCTTCTCAGGCGAAAATGTCATCTTCATGGATTTTTTTGCCGTTAAAGTTGACGGAAGTGACGTCAAAAGAGGAATCTGTAAAGTGGTTTTCATATAGACAAATTCCTCTTTCGACGTCACTTCCGTCAAATTTAACGGCAAAAAAATCCAAGAAGATGAAATTTTCGCCTGAGAAGATATATTACAAATCTTCTCAGAGTGTTCCAATTAGTATAAATATGTAAAGTCCCTGAGGATGACAAAGTGCTGTGTGGCATTTCATTTAATTACACTGTTAGCATTTTATCAATTGTTATCAGGCGTTTGATTGAATTGACCCTTTTGAACTGACGTTTGTCATTTTTTGTTATTTTATACATGTAGAGAAAGCACAAAACCTTCCACACCAGGAACGAAAAGCTTATGCAGAACAGGTAGATGCAATAATTTCACTTCTGATATTCGAACATGTAAAATTCTCCCACGTTAGCTTTGTACTCCTAAGCCTAACGTTGGTAAATAAATTATTTAATTGAGCGAGTAATTGATTGATGTCCTTCAAATTGATTGCTTGTTTGATGTGATTCAATCAATCAACCAATCAATCAATGCGAGGTGCTTTCAAACACATGTAATCACATGTTCCAATTTCACATGTGATCACATATTCCAATTTCATATGTAATCACATGTTCCAATTTCACATGTTTCAATTTCACATGTGATCACATGTTCCAATTTCACATGTGATCACATGTTCCAATTTCACATGTGATCACATGTTCCAATTTCACATGTAATCACATGTTCCAATTTCACATGTGATCACATGTTTCAATTTCACATGTGATCACATATTCCAATTTCACATGTGATCACATGTTCCAATTTCACATGTAATCACATGTTCCAATTTCACATGTGATCACATATTCCAATTTCACATGTGATCACATGTTCCAATTTCACATGTAATCACATGTTCCAATTTCACATGTGATCACATGTTCCAATTTCACATGTGATCACATGTTCCAATTTCACATGTGATCACATGTTCCAATTTCACATGTGATTAGATGTTTCAATTTCACATGTGATTACACGTTCCAATTTCACATGTGATCACGTGTTTCAATTTCACATGTGATTACATGTTCCAATTTCACATGTAATCACATGTTCCAATTTCACATGTGATCACATATTCCAATTTCACATGTGATCACATGTTCCAATTTCACGTGGGATCACATGTTCCAATTTCACATGGGTTCCACATGTGATTACATGTTCCAATTTCACATGTGATCACATGTTCCAATTTCACATGTGAAATCCAGCTTTACATAACGTTTTCAAACCTTCCTAGGTTGCTGTCGCGTTCTGGCGAGCCATTGGAGGCGACGACGAGGAACTAGATGGATTGAATGAAAATACAGATGCCAATTCTCATTGAATTCTTGGATGGCGAAACCAATACGACATCGTGAGTTTTCAAACAATTCTGCGTGTTGCGGTATACCGCTGATTAATCTCGTATCCAGAGCCAGCTGACTCTGAATACGAGACTATATTAATTGTTAAGGGGAACGTGGGCTCTGGGAACGAGATTGGGGTATACAGTAGAAACCTCGCGTATAAGAACCTAGGTTTTTTCAAGTTGACCTAAAAAGGTTCTTATACAGTTGGTGTATAGTGAGAATTTAGGCTATTTAGGTTCTTAAATAGGTTCTTATTTTTTTAAGAGAAAAAACACTTGTCAGTCAATACTGGAACTGTGCACAGCACCTGTACTCTGCATTGGTTCATAACTGTTACTGTCATTGATAAGAGTCCGCAGTGTATTGTAACCCAACGCTTGACTTTGGAGTTAACACTGGACAGTGTTACTGGCAGAACTCACTTGCGTGATCTATCTATCTATCTATCTATCTATCTATCTATCTATCTATCTATCTACCTACCTACCTACCTACCTACCTACCTACCTACCTACCTACCTACCTACCTACCTACCTACCTACCTACCTACCTACCTACCTACCTACCTACCTATCTACCTATCTACCAATCTCCCAATACAGCAAACCCCTCTATACGAGGATCACTTGCCGGGGTCAGCAAAAATTAATCAATCAATATAATAACTAACACAACCTTAGAAAAATAAATAAATATACAAAAAATAAGTAAATAAATAAACTAAAGGTGAGGTAATACGGGCAACACCACGCCCCCCCCTGAACTCTGGAACACTTTACCTAGAAGCATCAGATCTTCCCCAAGTGTTTCTATTTTTAAATCCAAAATCAAAACACATCTATTTAAGTCTGTCTTTAATTAGTTTTGAGCTTTTGTAAAGCGCCTAGAGCAGACCTGGATAGGCGCTATATAAATAAATATTATTATTATTAACAACGCCCCTCAACCCGCAACGCAAGCTGAAGAAAAATGTTGCCCGCACCACCCCACCTTAACACAATCGCCAAGATCTTTCGTAAAATCTTCGCAGACACAGTGATGGATTTACAGTGGGATGCGACGTGGATTTCATTGAAAATGTCAATCACATTTCTAATGTCTAGCTTCCTTGTGATATCCCTAATAAAATCCATAATAAAACGTCCACTTTATCCCTAAATTTATTTGACACCTTCCAGGTTTGATAAAATGCGCTATTGAAAACACGATTTAAAACTTTTAAATCTTTCTTCAAAGTACCGTCAGAATGCAGGAAATGCCATTTCAGAGGTCCAAATTTCAAACATTTTCCGGGGCGGCATGCCCCCGGACCCCCCTAGGAATGGTTTGACTAAGGTGAAAAAAAATACTAGATCCGCCCCTGCAGCACGCCCCCTACCAGATCAAGCTGGATCCATCACTGCGCAGACATCCTTATGCTTTTATACTGTTTTTCTTTAATACTATACACTCGAACGACCAAAACGATTCTGGGCAGGACCTTTTTGCGAATTTTGCTAGGCCTTCTCGTTTCCAGTCTCTCCCATGCAGTCTTCCCAAGAACCCAAACCGACTACGCGGCCAAGCTCATAGCGGAGAAACTACGCTATGAAGAGTCCAAAAGCCTTCAATCTTATACACAGCCGCCCAAAAGCTGTCTTCTTCAAATGGCCTTCCAAAATTTACAAATGGCCGGCTAAGACCACGATATATTATAAGTGATATTGGGCATTTCACTCGATTACATAGCATGTTCTAAGAATTTTGGGTGAAGGAAAATTCGAGTGTAGAATATATACATTTCAAGACCAAACCGGGACCAGTTGCGAAAAATGCAACTACACAGGCCTTCCGGCAGGAATTGAACCCACGACCTTACGATTCTAGTGCAATGCTCTGACCACTGAGCCACGGAGGGCGTTGCCGAGAGCTTGATCGGGAGTTCTGTATATATAATAAGGTGGTAATGCCAGGAGAGAATTGGGTATATTATAAGTGATATTGGGCACTTCTTAAAATGTATATATTCTACACTCGAATTTTCCTTCACCCAAAATCCTCGATAGGAGGTTTCTGTAGTAATGGGTGCCGGTGATACAAGTTGTCTGAGGGATGCATAACAAACGACATTTGAACAGTATATACGACACTACCGTAGTTTCCTACACTTTATTAACCGATTTCCAAATATTCTAGAGTCAATAACAAACTTCAATGTGTTCACTCAAATTACATATAAACTATTATCCTTCTGACAACTGTGGAGTGAATCAAAGCGAAAGACGATTGCATTGTCTGGTGTCAACTGGCGGCTAAATTAGTTAAGAAACATGTCTATGAAATAAATTGATAGGACTGTCTTAGCCATGCACTATTTCAAGAACGGGAGTATCGAAATGAAACAAACACACGAGAAGATTCGGATGGCTTCATTATTCAACGGAACGGAATGTTAAAGTGATTCTCTGATGAAAATATTGTTGGCAATGTTCTTGCATAATCCTAAATATGTTATGGTAGTTAGTAATCGTGCAAAGTTTCATTTCAAAATTCCTTGAAGAAAAGGTGATATTTTACGTGCGAAGTTTGTATTTTGGACAGTGCTGTAAAAGTTACATAATTTTTGTAACTAGTTACAGTTACATCATTAGAAAAGTAACTAGTTACCGATAAAAGTTACAATGAAAAGAAAGTAACTAGTTGAAGTTACAAAGTAACTCCAAATATTTTGTAACTAGTTACAAAGTTACATTCCTTTGTCCATGTTACTAGAATCAACAAAGAAATGACTGGTTTTTAGATGCCAGTACCATAATTATGTTTTTACAGCTAAATATAGTTATCACTAAGCAGAAATAGTAAAATTGTATATAATGTATCTTTATTATTATATCAAAACCATTTTTTATCAAGAAAGAATGACATCCTCAACTGAAAATCAGTAACTATAGTCACATTTTTAAACCAAATATTGTAACTAGTTATAGTTACTTCTTCAAAAAGTAACTAGTTATAGTTACAGTTACTTCTTCAGAAAAAGTAACTAGTTTCAGTTACAGGTACTTAAAAGTGTAACTAGTTACTGTAACTAGTTACTTGTAACAAAGTTACTCACAGCACTGATTTTGGAGCGCCACCATTAAAGTGGCCGAGCTTGAGAAGAATGAGTCGAGGAAGCTTATGACGTCATAGACTCAATAACAACAATGACCCTTTTCTTGACACCAACAATGATCTTTTGTTTTTGTTGAGCCTGTGATGTCATACCTCTCCTCAACTCATTCTTCTCAAACACGGTCAATTTAATTGGCGGCGCTCCAAAATACAAACTTCGCACATAAAATACAACTTTGTTTTTGAGACTTTCGAAATGAAACTTCGCACAACTACGAACTATACCATAATATCGCAAGGGAGTGCTGCCTGGTACAAATTGGATAAGGGTGTAAAAGAAATAAGAAATAATTTTTAAAAGTCTTGTGTTTTTAAGGTTCTTAGCAGTGCAGCGTTACCAGAACCCTGATTATAGCGGACGCGTGAGGAGGTGCCAAGGTGGATTGATGTCAAACTCGGGGTCAAACCGTGCGGAGGGCTTGACACTGACCTGTGGGGTTTGAGCGCCGAAAGGGCAAGGAATCTGCAGGGCATGAAAAGTTGACATATGAACGCTGTGTAGATATGTCGAAATACGTTAACAGGCAACCGTGTTTTGTCAGTGTATTCCAAATTCACATTGTGTTTTCTATCGGAGAACTGGATTGTGTTTTGACTTTTGTCTGTGACCAATGTGTTTAGACTTTAGATCTTAGCACTGCATGTGACAACCTGCGCATGTATGTGATTGCAGCGTCGATATATAACACTTCAATACCTTCACGTACTATATATAGCACTGTGATTTTGCAGTAGCCCGCGTCTGTCTTGTTAAGTCTTGAACAGCTTCGACCACAAGGAAATGATGCGAGCAAGACGTGTAAAAGGCCAGGCCATCCTTTTACCTGGCATTTTTACACGGCCGCACATGGAATGGATAGCGCATTTGCCGCAGCCCATCTGTTGCATGGTCAGGGGGGTTCAAAACCAACATCTCCAAATCCGAAAATTCATATACGCAGCCATACATAGCTCGGCAACGTATAGGTAACCCAAGAAAGATGTCAAGAATAGTGTGCCGCCTCCCTGGTGGGAGGCAGCAATTATGCTGAAATATTACCAACAATATTTTCATAAGAGAACCACTTTAAAGGAATTTCCGCATGTTTGAACAAATAGACCCTTTGCACATGACGTCAAAACGGTTGATCTGGAGGACAACTTCAATGTTCCACAGTTCAACAGCGAATCAATGAAAATTGTATTGTTTAGAAGCATTTTTCGTCCACCAAGGCAATAAGTGCAAAGGCTATAGGCCGCATAGGCATCGCCAGGAACACCGCTGTCAAACGTTTTGCGCATGCGCGACGTCCGAGCTCGGCCTCAGAAAAAGAGCGGGAAAACACTGAAATATTTGGACTGGTCCGAGAGTCCGACGTTAAAACTAAAAGTTAAAAGCATACTACCGAAAAGATAAGGTAGATAATTTGTGCATGGCTTCTTTGTCAATATTGTAACATATTCTGAAATTACCCCTTCGTAATTTTCTTTACCCTTTTTTAAAAACACAAATGAATAGTCGAGTCTTACTTAGTCTTCGCTGTCTGGTTGTTGTCGCCACGGCTTCCCTTGATATTTATTCTAGCGAATTCACGCATGCGCAAACGTTTGGCAGCGGTGTTGGTCGAGGTGGGATGACTCAAAAGGACCTGTCCAGTCCTTACGCGGTTTTTCCAAAGTATGTCGTCAAATTTGGTTTTCCCAAACTTGTCGTCGAGCTTCAGTGAGTCTCAAGATTTTAGCAATCTTTTCGATACCCTAACCACAACACAAACCCTAACCAGAAATCTGTTTTACCCCCTAGCTTTTTTTTGAAAAACATATTTGACGACATATTTTGGAAAAGCGGCGAAAGGACTGGACGGGTCCTTTTGAGTGATCCGTTTTAGCCGAAACCAGAAAAAATGCAACAATTTTACATCATCAAATCCAGTGCTAAAGAGCACTGCCATGTTTGCGCTTAAAACGTCGCATCAGAATCGACTCCGCACGAACGAACTCGCGGTTAAAAATTAAGCGGCCTCAAAGTTAGTAGTGGTAGCTAAGTTAGTTACGAAATGCATCTACAAAATAAATTCACGTGACTGGCATAGCCATGCAGGTTAATTATCTACAGAGGTTGCAACCCGTAGTGCAAGGACAGCGCCGAAGAACAGCTTACCCACTCATATATCGCAATTACTGTACGGGTAACATACAGGGTTCATCTGCGACGCTGCTGAAGTAATCAACGCTGGATTCGGTACGAGCGGATTACTAGGCCCCATTCTGGCCATTCTAGGATCGAAAGCGTTCAGGTGTTGAATCGACGGTTTCATATCCAACGAGCGAGCGCCTAAACTGTTCATGTCCATTTGGGAATTGTTGTTGTCAAGGTAACGTGGACCTGGTCCCGAAACCACGCGTTGCAAATCGGACATGTCTGCCGTGGACGAGGGCGAGTGGTGAAACTGGACCGCGTTTGGGGGCAGTCGGTTGTCGTCAGAGCCGGAGACGAACGGTGACCTGTCCATTGTGGGTCGTGCGATGCTAGGTCGTACGTATGGTCCTTTTTCCATTGCCAGAGCCATCATCTTACGAGGGTCAAACTCGTTCTCGCTTTGACACCCTGAATGACGAGGGAAAAAAAAGCATTATTTAGAAAAATAATTTGGGGAGATACCATGTATTTTTAAGATTTTATTGTAGCTGAACTTTCTTCCTTGTTACTCAATAGTCTACAAAGTCATCTGCTGTTACATGGCCAAAAACATAATTACATAAGTACTATTTACAGAATGAGTGGCCGTTCTGTATCGGGGTATACAGACACGAGGCGAAGCCGAGTGCCTGTATCCCGATACAGAACGGACACGAATTCTGTAAATGACTTCTAAAACGATCCGATTTGGTTAGTTCATTGGCGTAGTAATTTTTCTAAAAAAACGTTGTCTAACTCGAGAAAATCAAAGCTAAAGTTTATGTAAATCAAGAGGAATCTGTATCACGTATACAGACACTCATTAAACATGGATTTTCTTTGTGTTTTCCTCATGAATTATTAATGAGTTTTAGAATACATTATACATAATCCATCAAGCGCTCCATGTTTTTCTCAATCTATTCGGTAAAGATAAACCCAATAGTAGTAGCAACAACACCACCATCAACAACAAGAACAGCACCACCACCAACAACACTATCAACAACACCACCGCCAGCAATAAAGACAGCGGCAGAACAGCAACAGAACAACCAACACCGCCACCATCACCAGCAACAACACCATCAGCAACAAGAACACCACCAACAAGTACACCACCAACAGCAGCAGAAGAACACAACACCAACACCGCCAAGAACACCACCACCATCACCAAGAACACCATCATCAGCAACAATATCATCAGCAACAAGTACACCACCAACAGCAGCAGAAGAACACAACACCAACACCGCCAAGAACACCACCACCACCAAGAACACCACCACCACCAAGAACACCATCATCAGCAACAATATCATCAGCAACAAGTACACCACCAACAACAGCAGCAAAACAGCAACACCACCATTAACACCATCGTCAGCAACAAGTACACCACCAACAACAGCAGCAAAACAGCAACACCACCATCACCAACAAAGTACACCAAGAACAGCAGCGAAACACCACCACCATTAACACCATCATCAGCAACAAAGTACACCACCAACAACAGCAGCAAAACACCACCATCATCAGCAACAACAGCAGCAAACCACCACCAACAAAACACCACCATCATCAGCAACAAAGCACACCACCAACAACAGCAGCAAAACAACAACAGCAGCAAAACACCACCACCATCATTAACACCATCATCAGCAACAAGTACACCGCCAACAACACCTACAAGAATACCACCACCACCACCAACACCAACAACAGCAGCAATATAAAGGAAAGGATACGTACAACCCGCGGCAACACTTCAGGAAAACACGTAATAGAGAAAGGGAAATACTACTCACAACTACTGGATTGAACAGGTGGGATTCTAACGTGCGCGGCTCGATCTTCTGACCCAGGCGAGAAATTCATCATTGGTAATGACTGATGGGGAACCGGGTTGGTGGGCATACGCTGAAATTCTGAGACGTTGGTAACCTCCTCAATAGAAAAAAAGAACAAACCATAACAATTCGACTTCAGTGTTTCTTATATTAATCTCATTAAAGCGTAAGGGCAACGAAAATTACAAGTACACATTTTTAAATTTTTGATTAACAAACTTTCTTGCGATGGTAATCCAAGTAGACAAAACAACTCTTGTGCCAAACAACATCACTAATTTTGACAAAAGACAATCTTGCCGTTCGCCATCTTGTTGTAAGACCTTGCCTAATTAACTGACGTCACAAGCTGGGTAAACATGATGAAACTTATTCTTCTGTGGGGGCGGTTGTACGAAGGCCGGATAGCGCTATCCACTGGATAGCGATTTTTTCAACCTTCGTAAAATTGGTCGTTGATTGTTATGACCTCAGATTAGGATTTGGTATTTATGAACTGAAGTTTTTAAGATCTATTGTGGGCTCCAGATCCGTAGTTTCACAGCTCTTCGGCCATTTTTACGAAGGTTGAAAAAATCGCTATCCAGTGAATAACGCTATCCGGGCTTCGTACAACCGGCCCCTGGCAGCTGAATTTCTGTGGTATATGTTTTTAAAGTGTTGTGGTTTAAAGTGCCAATGCAGCGAAATTTCACCCCAGTTTTTTTAACATCTTTTGTAGAATTTCGTTTCCTTGCTTCATTCTTGAGATATTCAAGTTTGTTTGATATGCAAATGTCATACTTATGACATCACACTGCATAATGACTTTTTCGAAATAGCATCAATTTTAGGATAGTCCAAATATTTTACACCCAGCTACACACGTTTAGTGACCAGTCATGGCTACATACATGCAAGTGCAAATTTTTATAAAGTACTTTCGATATGCACTCTCAAAGAAAATCATAAAAGTCATTATGCAATGTGATGTTATAAGTATGACATTTGCGTATCAAACAAACCTGAATATCTCAAGAATGAAGCAAGGAAACGAAATTCTACAAAAGATGTTACGTTGTCATTTTAAGTGCTCTTTCAAATGCAATCATAAAAAAACTGGGGTGAAATTTCGCTGCATTGGCACTTTAATCAAGAATGAAAATCATCTACAAAAAGTGAGTTTCAGACTTATATATGTGAAAGTATGGCTAACTAAAGTTTTCACTTTACCCAGCTTGTGACGTCACATGCATATAAAAATGTGTATCCAAGATGGCAGATACTGATTCAGATTAGCAACTTTAAAAGTGCAATTAAGTTGATTTATTGGAATACTTTGGGTCTAAATAACACACTAGATTGTATTTTCATGTCATTGGTTTGCTTTGGAAATTTTTTGTTTTTGTTGCCCATACTCTTTAAAGGGCATATGACTCGAAAATTAAGTTTGTCTTATTGAAAAGAACATTTAAAATGATAAAATAACATCTTTTGCAGTTTTTGGTTTCCTCGCTTCGTTTTTGAGATATTCCAGTTTGTTTGATATGCAAATGACACAACTTTCTACGTCACACGTGCATAATGAGTATTATGAGTTACCGAGAGAAGGTTACATATCTTTGCTATTGTGAAACGAAATCACTTGGAATTCTACATGTTTGGTGTTGTAGGTAGAAACAAGCACATGCTTCCTTTGAGTTAAGCCCGTGTTTTCATAATAGCAAAGATATGTAACCTTTTCTGATAACTCGTGCACATGTGACGTAAAAAGTTGTGTCATTTGCATATCAAACAAGCTGGAATATCTCAAAAACGAAGCAAGGAAACCAAAAACTGCAAAATATGTTATTTTATCATTTTAAATGTTCTTTTCAATAAGACAAACTTAATTTCCGAGTCATATGCCCTTTAAATCGGAAACTTGGCTTATTAAAGTATCGATGTATTAATCGACACGTTTACTGGTATATTCCTTACCGAGTATGCTGGTCCAGATTGTGATAAACCTAAACAGAAAAAGATGTGCATTAAAGTGTTTGCGAAATATTTTATGCGATGAAAATCAGTGATGGATTTACAGGGGGGTGGGGTGCGCACCCCCCTGGCCCTTGGCCAAGGGGGTGCAGGGCGGGGTGCCAATTACTCAATTAATGCCTTGCTGCAGTGGGATGCGACGTGGCTTTTCATTGAAAATGTCAATCACATTTCTAATGTCTAGCTTCCTTGTAATATCCCTAATAAAATCCATAATAAAACGCCACTTTATCCCTAAATTTATTTGACACCTTCCAGGTTTGATAAAATGCGCTATTGAAAACACGATTTAAAACTTTTAAATCTTTCTTCCAAATACCGTCAGAATGCAGGAAATGCCATTTCAGAGGTCCAAATTTCAAACATTTTCCGAGGGTGCATGCCCCTGGACACCCCTAGGAATGGTTTGACTAAGGTTTAAAAAATTCTAGATCAGCCCCTGCAGCACCCCCCTACCAGATCAAACTGGATCCATCACTGATGAAAATATCCCGATTTCAGGTTGTAAAATGTCACTACAATGTATTACTGCTTTTTTGTTTTAAAATGTCCAGTTTATTTCAATTTCTAGTTGACGTTTACTGTGATACATAAGTACAAAAATTTGTATTCAAATACTTTTTTTTATTCCAAAACCAAAAATACAACGGTAACATGAATAACAGAATCAGTAACATAAATATGTCACTCGATAAATTAAAAAGTCATTCACTTTCATGTGTCGAGAGAAAAATACGTCCAAGGTGTGTTATTTCAATACATTTCATAGTAGTTTCGGCCGGGGATTTACCAACTGTCTTTGGGGAGCACGGGTGGCGTGTGCTGTTAGCGCGCTGCCTCTCACCAAAAGTTAAGCCCGGTTAGACGGGGTTAGTACTTGGATGGGTGACCGCTTGGGAATGACCCCGTTGTCGGGCTTGAACTCATGTGAGTAGAGTTGTAGTTGATCTCTCCTGTGCTTCGAGGGTTTTTCGCTGGGTTCTCCGGTTTTCCTCCCTCCATAAAATCAACACCTAACATCTTAGCTGTGATCCGTGGTCTGAACTGTGTCGTTGGCGGCTGCTTGGAGCGCCTTTGATATGCCTCGACACGGCCACGTTGATCTGCGTCCTTCGTAATTCACCCGCTGGCTGCGAGTAAGGATGATTAGCCCCCCAGTCCTTTATCCTTAATAGCGGGGTGTCCGTAATAGCGGGGTGTCTGCAAGGCGAGAGTTGTATACGGTAACGTTACACTTACCACCAAAATGATTCCCAGGAGATGGCCTGGACGGCACACCAGAGGCCAGTCTCCCACTTGGAGAACTGCTGCGCGGCCGTTCTGGCACAGGAAGTGAAGGTTGTGAGGAAACCCACGAATCAATGGGTGCCCCGGGAAGTTGATAGTCATCCATTGTTTGCGGCCTGAGTAATGAAAAAATATAAAGTTAGGTCAACGGGAGATGGCAGACTAGTTCCTAGTCCTCTTTTCCCTCGAACTTATTTTGGTGACGTCACAGAATAGGCATCGAGCGAGAGGACTAGCGGGAAATGTTCATCTTTATCTATCATGAATCCTGCTGGAGCTCGGATTCTTTAATCTTTATGAACGAGGGCACTTAAACTTCTTCTTGACTAGCAGACAGCAAACGAGTAGGTTTCTTTGTTTTACATTACGTTAAAACTTAAAAGGTCGTTACGTACGAGGCTTTATAAAGTAGTGTTCGGCGTAGGAAGTGATTGTGTTGAAACACATTTATATACAAATCGAAATATGCTATTTTAACGTTTCGGCAGTAGACCAACCTTGCTATATATGATGTTATAAAGAATTGTGCAGACCGACGTGAGTGTTATCTGCCTTGGTTTTCCGCCAAACGGCCGTTTGGTGCCTGTATAATTTGGGGCCAGTTTTGGGGCCAAACTTGGGGCCAAGAGGCCTCTCACAATTTTGGTCTGTCGCTCGACGTTAAAAAAAGAGGCCTGGGAACCAGGCTGAGGACATGAAAAGAAAGTTTAGGATCTTTAAGCAAAGGCAGCATGATGTCACAAAGGCGAGAGAAGTAATGTATAGAGCGTTATCATCCGACGTTACGGCGGCCATATTGGTGTTTACTATGGGAATTTAGCTCTATTCTTATTCAAACATTTCGCATTGTTTCACCACCTCAACGAGACCACAAATCACTCTATAGTAATTACTTGGGCTACCTGTGGTAGCCGAGTCTAAATTTCGGCTCTGTTACTTTTTGTGTCGACAAACTTGACCCGACAGGCTTTGCGAAACTGAGATTTCACTTTCATGGCGAGTTGTCTCTTGAACGAAGCTTTTCTTGCCATTTTGTCGATGTTTCTCAATATTTCCACAACATTTCTTGGGGCACTACCCAGCAGTCGTCTCAAACAAAGATGTCAGAGTAGTCGGACTGTCAGCGAATCAAGGTGTATTAAAAATAATTGGAAACTTTAAACTGAAGGAGTGAAGGACGTCAGAGAACAGTCATGTTTAATAATTGCGAAACCGAGTTTTGGCCGAGTTGTCTCCGGATGATCAGTGGTTGTCTCTTTTGAACGAAGCTTTTATTGCCATTTAATCGATGTTTTTGAAAATTTTAAAGACATTTCACTGTTTCTCAGTTGTTTACTTGTTTGAATAGCTTTGCAAGTGATCGAGTTATAGTTGATCAGTAATGCGGCTGACAATTGTCTTCAGTTCATCATAAACATGCTTACAAAGGCTTTACAATGTTTACAACTGCACACGCCGGCGATCGCGGTAGACCTGGGAACCAGAGGGACTGGGAACAAAAACCCAATTTTGGGGGTCTTTTTCATTGGAGTTTCCAGCAGCAGAAGGGTTTCCCAGAGCTTCCGTTCCTTGGTAATGACCAAAAGAATCGCAGGCTCTGGGTACGCGATTGACGACGCAGCAGAAAAGTTATGTAGCAACCCCTGTCTTACCTCACAAGGAAATTGTCACAGAGGATATATTCAGGCTCGTCCGTGTAGGGGTTTTGAAAGCTGAAGCACACTGTCCTCATTAGTACATACTGACCACGTTTGTTTCGCAAACGAAACTGCACCGAAAGATTTTGACCTTTTGATCTAACAACTGAAAAAGAAACACAGAACATGTTAAAAGAAGAGATGCATGTATGTATATGCTAGCTCGGATAAGAGAATTGAGGGGGAAATGTTGTTCGAGCTATTTTAGGGGGTGTTTATATCGGGAGGCGCGATCTCTGATCTGAGATCTCGCTTATGCAGTGTAGATTACAACGGTCGGCAATCGCCTATTTGCCGACCAAAAAATACGAAATGGCCGATCATTTCTGTTCTGAATAGTGAAATAAAAGTAGCGTGCTGCGTAGGCAGTGTTGAAACAACAATCAAAATATAGTAAGGTTAGATATACTGCCGAAACAGAGAACGTAGGAGTCTAACCTTTCGAGCACTCACTTTATCTCTCATTATATAATTGTGGTTATAGCGTTTATTATTATCTTCCAACTATTCACTTATTTACATCGACTCCCAACCCCAAATCCCTGCTGATGAGACCATCATAGCCGAGGTCGAAACGTGCGTCCAGGGTTGTGTCCTAAGATCCTGATTGCACTATATACTATACGTTACAAATCTTTTATTCTTTAATCCTTCTTCTGATGTTTTCACATGGTCCGCGTCGCCTTTCATATGCAACATAGCCGGAGGCTAATTGCGCTTTTTATTCAAATTCCCTTCTAACCTCGCCCCCGTTCATCCACTTTACACGACTAAAACTCCAATGTGGTTCTCACTAACTACACTTCAACCTATAAAAAAACTTAGAAAATTGGCCGACCAATCTCGTCTAATGTCCGAGCAACTTTATAGTGGGTTGGACATTTGTCCTACCAGAGGCGAAATAATTATAATCCACACTGCGCTTATGCTGTTATTTCTTGTTAATTTTCATCTTCTGTTTATATGAGAGCCGAGTCAGCCTGCCTAGCTGAGATCTCGCTTTGTGAGGCCGAGATCTCGGTTACCCGGGCTGTTTCCCCCCCCCCCCCATGTAAACACGATTGACCGGTCTAACTCGCCTGCCCGGGCTGGCACTAAAAGCTTCGTACACGCGACAAAATTTGTTTTTATCAGCTTTTTTCGACATTTAAAGCCCCGCACAGACGACCAAGTTTTCCTTGACAAGTTCCTTGGTAACTTTCCTTGCTCGTGTGTACGATGAACACGTTTTTCCCCCAACAATTTTCCTTGAAAAGTTATAATTGCTCGTGTGTGCGGTTGGACAAGTTTTCCTTGACGGTAATGACCACGTAATAAGCTTCAGAGATGATCTTGTCAAGTTTTCCTTGACGACTATACACACGAACAAATTTCCTTGTTCAAAAGCTGGCATGACCAGCTTTTGAACAAGGCTCCTTGTCAAGGAAAAACTTGTCAATTTGTGTCGTGCACACGAACAAATAAAACTTGTCAAGGAAAAACTTGGTCGTCTGTGCGGGGCTTAACAATTCACAAGATCTGCTTGTTCATGTTCAGTTCATATTTAAAGTGCTTATATCACTTGTGGGGTTTTAACGTATTTAAATAGGGCAGAAAAAATCAGTTAATAAGTTATTTTGCCGTTTTTAATTTAGTCAAATAGTTCCTGACATATTGGCTTCTGAACATGCCAATTCTCAAAAATTTCCGTCGTTCATCTTAACACCTTGGACTCAGGAACGAGTCAATCCAAAACAACTACGTTTCGGCTTATTGATTCACAAAAACACATATATTTGACTGAAAAATCGAAATGTCGAGCTCACACCCGTTTTCCAGTACACACGAGAGTTCCAACTAAGAAGACGGTCGGCTTAGGTTCCTGAGTCCCATGACCCCCGTGCTTAAAAATGAAAGACGGAAATTTTTGGCGAAAAGCCGAAATTGGCATGTTTAAAGGCTTATATCTCAGAAACTATTAAAGTAAATCAAAAACGGCAAAATAACTTATCAACTAACTTTTTTTGCTCTATTCAAATACGTTAAAACCCCACAAGTGATATATAAGCACTTTAAAACATTGAGCCAGACGATTTTACTTGTCAAAGGGAGGACCCTCAGACATCCTAGGCAGCAATGGGTTAATACACCACCTAATGTTAGTTAACATGCACTCGAACATTATGAAGTAATATCCGGATAACAAGTACCTTGGTCGTAGCTTTCAACCATGTTGCTCTTGTCATCTGGGTGGATGAAATCGTAACAGCTTTTTCCCAGTATCTCCTTAGGCGCGTAACCAAGTACATCTTGTACGCTGACGGAAGCAAAACAGCAAGATATTAGATTGGACGACAGTTATGTTGCAGAATATATATTCGTAAAGCCCTAATCAAACGAGAACGCAAGTCATCGCAAGTTGGCTGTCAGAATTTCTGTGGCGGTCGTTTGAACACCCAAATTAACAAAATAAAGGTTTCATGAGTGTTTTAAACAAGTTTTAACTTTGTCACGGTACATGATATTTTTGGGGAACTATTCAGAGCGGCTGGCTGAGATAGCGTGACTGCCAACTTGCGATGACTTGCATTCTCGTTTGATTAGGGCTTAAGAGCGGACTCGGACTTCAACAACCGTGAAAATCCCCCGAGGCACGAGAGAGAACCAACAACTCTACTCACATGAAGCTAAGGCCTGGTTCATACGTCGCATTTAATTCAGACGAATTTAACTCAATCAATTAAATACGACTGTAGTGCGACGTATGAAACGAATTAAATTCAACTGAAGAGTTAAATTCGTCTGAGACGTTGTATCCGTCACTGTGAGACTACCCTGGGTACCAGAGACTCTGAGTTTGTGTTTGGGAGAGGGAGAGCCTCAACCTCGTACCCAGGGTCTTATCTCCGCTCGCCACCGCCCACCGCTAGGCGGAGCAGCGGAGATAAGACCCTGGGTACGAGGTTGGGAGAGCCTCTGGTCTCGCGAGCTTCAAATCTCACTTTGGTGAGTTACTTCCTGTTGATTATTCTCACGGTTGAGTGAAATTTGAAACGCACGTTGCTATGTTACGATTGTTCAAAGTCCTCGACAGGAAGTAAAGCACGCTGTCTGGCACACTCGTTCGTTGCTTCGTTTTCGATAAGGAAACTATGGATTTTATCACAATTCCAACTCACTGTGGAAAGAATAATTATCAGACTTCCTCTGTTCACAAAAACTAGACTTTCGCTTTGGTATTTCAGTGAGCTAAAACGGTAATCCGAGACTCAGAGGTGTATGGTTTAAGTTTTTAATATTTTTAATTACTCACAGTCACGCGTGACTTGCTTTGATTAACCAATAGTAACGCTTTCAGAAATTTAGGCCAATCAAAAACCGAGTTCAGATATTGAACTCGCCAAAGTGAGATTTGAAGCTCGCGAGACCAGAGGCTCTCCCACCCAGGGCACGGTGAGACGGATACAACGTCTGAAATGCGTGTTGGTTTCAGACGTCGCTGTATCGTCGCATCGAATTAAATGCATAAATTATGGTAACATATTTTTTGAGCCCGTGATCAGATTTTTGTTTACTTCGCATGCGTATTGGACGTTTTTGGCGCGATCTAGCGGGATTTTCCTTGCTCGTCACTGAATTAAATTCGTCGCATGAAACGAATTCCAGTTTACGTCGACTACACGCGTAAAAATCTCGCAAGTTTTTACAGCATTGTTGCCTGAACAATGCTGTAACAACTTGTTGACATATGTGAACAACATTGATAAATGAACAACATTGCTCATCATTGTTTCAACAAGTTGTTACAGCTTCATGAAACAACAACCGTTGTTCACGCATGTTGTAACAACCGAAGAACGTGTTGATACATCAACCATGTTCACCATTGTTGTTCATCGTTGTTATTTCATCATGCTGTAACAACATGTTGTATCATGTGCGAACAACGTTGTTGGCTATAAAAATGTGCTGTTGGAACAACTTGTTCATGACTGTTGATTTATCCGTGAACAAGTTGTTCGAACCATACGTGAACAACTTGTTGACAACTTGTTCACGGCGAGCAGCACAACATTGTTCACGGCGAGAAGCACAACATTGTTCACGCCTGTTGACAACCGTGAAGAAGTTGTGCGTTTTTACGCGTGTAGTCGACGAAGCTAACTAGGAATCAAATTCGTCTGAGTTAAATGCGACGTATGAACCAGGCCTAAGTTGGTCACCTAACCGAGTACTAACCCCATTCGACTGGGCTTAAGTTCAGCGGTGAGAGGCGCTAACAGCTTGTGCCAGCAGAGTGCCAGCTTGTGCCAACAGAGCGGCTTGTGTAGGCTAAGACTGGGCTTAAGTTCAGCGGTGCGAGGCGACGCGCTAACAGCTTGTGCCAGCAGAGCGGCTTGTGTAGGCTAAGACTGGGCTTAAGTTCAGCCGTGAGAGGCGACGCGCTAACAGCTTGTGACAACAGAGCGGCTTGTGTAGGCTAAGACTGGGCTTAAGTTCAGCGGTGAGAGGCGACGCGCTAACAGCTTGTGCCAGCTTGTGACAACAGAGCGGCTGTGTAGGCTAAGACTGGGCTTAAGTTCAGCGGTGAGAGGCGACGCGCTAACAGCTTGTGCCAGTAGAGTGACAACAGAGCGGCTTGTGTAGACTAAGACTGGGCTTAAGTTCAGCGGTGAGAGGCGACGCGCTAACAGCTTGTGCCAGCAGAGTGACAACAGAGCGGCTTGTGTAGGCTAAGACTGGGCTTAAGTTCAGCGGTGAGAGGCGACGCGCTAACAGCTTGTGCCAGTAGAGTGACAACAGAGCGGCTTGTGTAGACTAAGACTGGGCTTAAGTTCAGCGGTGAGAGGCGACGCGCTAACAGCTTGTGCCAGCAGAGTGACAACAGAGCGGCTTGTGTAGGCTAAGACTGGGCTTAAGTTCAGCGGTGAGAGGCGACGCGCTAACAGCCTGTGCCAGTAGAGTGACAACAGAGCGGCTTGTGTAGACTAAGACTGGGCTTAAGTTCAGCGGTGAGAGGCGACGCGCTAACAGCTTGTGCCAGCAGAGTGACAACAGAGCGGCTTGTGTAGGCTAAGACTGGGCTTAAGTTCAGCGGTGAGAGGCGACGCGCTAACAGCTTGTGCCAGTAGAGTGACAACAGAGCGGCTTGTGTAGGCTATAAGACTGGGCTTAAGTTGAGCCGTGAGAGGCGACGCGCTAACAGCTTGTGCCAGCTTGTGCCAACAGAGCGGTTGCGATGTAGGCTAAGCACGAATATAGTTGGAGACATAAAATAATTACCTCGGGCTCAAGAAGGTAAATTTGCCATCAATAGTCACTCTGGACATAAACTTTGTCACTTGGTCATTACTGCCAGGATCACTACCAATTTCAGGATTGCATGTTGGCTGCAGTCGTCCAATGGCGACAAGACAATACGTAGATGGATCATTTGACTCACTTGTGGCCGCCAGGTCACTTAAACTACCACCTAACCAGGACTAAGAAACCAAATTACGAATTAAAAACCAAGGCCTCGAAAACAATCTACAAATGTTTTAACACTTTCGTATTGCGTATTGTATTGCGTATTGTATTGGTGGTGTGCACTAGTAGGAATAGGAATAGAAACAGTGACAGTGACAGTAACAGTGACAATGACAGTAACAGTGACAATGACAGTGACAGTAACAGTGACAATGACAGTAACAGTGACAGTGACAGTAACAGTGACAGTGACAGTGACAGTGACAGTAACAGTGACAATGACAGTAACAGTAACAGTGACAGTGACAGTAACAGTGACAATGACAATGACAGTGACAGTGACAGTGACAGTAACAGTAACAGTGACAGTGACAGTGACAGTGACAGTAACAGTGACAATGACAGTAACAGTGACAGTGACAGTGACAGTGACAGTGACAGTAAGAGTGACAGTGACAGTAACAGTAACAGTGACAGTAACAGTGACAGTGACAGTGACAGTAAGAGTGACAGTGACAGTGACAGTAAGAGTGACAGTGACAGTGACAGTGACAGTAACAGTGACAGTGACAGTGATAGTGACAGTAACAGTGACAGTGACAGTGACAGTGACACTGACAGTGATAGTGACAGTAACAGTAACAGTAACAGCGACAGTGACAGTGACAGTGAGAGTAACAGTAACAGTGACAGTGACAGTGACAGTGATAGTGACAGTAACAGCGACAGTGACAGTGACAGTGAGAGTAACAGTAACAGTGACAGTGACAGTGACAGAGACAGTGACAGTGGCAGTGACAGAGACAGTGACAGTGGCAGTGACAGTGGCAGTGGCAGTGGCAGTGGCAGTGACAGTGACAGTGGCAGTGGCAGTGACAGTGACAGTGACAGTGACAGTGACAGTAACAGTGACAGTGACAGTGAGAGTGACAGTAACAGTGACAGTGACAGTGACAGTAAGAGTGACAGTGACAGTAACAGTAACAGTGACAGTGAGAGTAACAGTAACAGTAACAGTGACAGTGACAGTAACAGTGACAGTGACAGTGACAGTAAGAGTGACAGTGACAGTGACAGTGACAGTGACAGTGATAGTGACAGTGACAGTGACAGTAACAGTAACAGTGATAGTGATAGTAACAATAATAGTAATAAGGAATAGGAATAGTACTACATTAGTAATAGCATTGTATGCATTGCATTGCATTGCATTGCATTGCATTATATTGCATTGCATTGCATTGCATTGCATTGCATTGCATTGTATTGTATTGCATTGCATTGCATTGCATTGTATTGTATTGTATTGTATTGTATTGTATTGTATTGTATTGTATTGTATTGTATTGTATTAGCGCCAATGGGTATGTACTAACAAACTCCTTGGGAAACGAACCAACTTGGATGCATAATTAACGAACCCCAACCCCCAACCGATTCCGTAATAACGATAAAGAAAATTCTAATGCGTTACTTTTAAAAAGCCGGTACAGTGAATCACTGCGTATCCATCATCCAAGCCAGGAGCAGTGCCAACCGTAGGACTAGTTTGACAATTGCCATATTTCATTCTGCAGATGAAGTTCCTTCTTGAACTGGTATAGAGCCGTGACGCCTCTGTTACCCCCAATGAGGTAAAAAATAAGAAAATATCTCAGGTAAACAATAGTAGTATATCTCAATCCGACCATACAGTGTGAACAAGAACAATAAAACAACGCAATAACACCATCCGTCAAAGCCTGACACCACCAGCATTACCACCATCATTAGTATTTGCCACCATCATTAGTATTCACCACCATCATTAGTATTCACCACCACCATTAGTATTCACCACCACCATTAGTATTCACCACCATCATTGGTATTCACCACCATCATTAGTATTCACCACCACCATTAGTATTCACCACCACCATTGGTATTCACCACCATCATTAGTATTCACCACCACCATTAGTATTCACCACCATCATTCATTAGTATTCACCACCATCATTAGTATTCACCACCACCATTGGTATTCACCACCATCATTAGTATTCACCACCATCATCATTATAGTTTTTACCACCAACATTGGTATTCCATGACAACCTCTTCCACCACCTCCACTCCACCACCTCCACTGTTACCATCTTCTCCACCACCACCTCCTTCACCTCCTTCACCACTGTTACCAGCACCACCACCACCTCTTTCTCCACCACCACCTTCACCACCATCTCCTTTGCCACCACTGCTACCAGCACCACCTCCTCCACCACCACTCTTCTCCACCACATCCAACACCTTTGCCACCACTGCTACCACCTTCACCACAACTGCTGCCACCATCACTGCTACCACCACCACCTCTTTCACTACCACTGCTACCACATGCTCAACTTCTCCACCATCCCCTCCACCACCAACACTGCCTCCTCCACTACCACCACTGTCACGGTTATACAATATATCTGCACATACCTGGCTGCGATTCTTTTCTCACACTTCCAGCTAACAAGAAAAAAAATCGGGAAATAAATCAACCTCATTGGTGTTATTTAAAATAAAACTGGAACATTAACTTTTTTAATAAGTTACGTTTATAAACGTTTAAAGAGGAAGCAAGATGGAAAATCATGGAAAATCTTGTTACACACAACATTGTTCACGCCTGTTAACAACCGTGAACAATTTGTGCATTTTTACGCGTGTAGCCCAATAGTCACATAGATGACCTACTCTTTAAATCGAGGATTCTTCCAGAATCAGGAGCCTCAATACATAATTGATCACGAACTTTCTTTTCATCATCGGCATGGATAAGTTCGTAAATACTTTTGTTTTCCCAATCTTTCTATATAAAAGAAGCAG
The DNA here is from genome assembly GCA_035771165.1 of Paragorgia papillata. Taxonomy (NCBI): domain Eukaryota; kingdom Metazoa; phylum Cnidaria; class Anthozoa; order Scleralcyonacea; family Coralliidae; genus Paragorgia; species Paragorgia papillata. The sequence continues at coordinate 247,888 of JAWNZC010000383.1, read as the reverse complement.
GGAAATTATGCATGCGTCTCACAACGCAACGTAAGGTTCCACAACGTGAAAGGTGTCATAACGTAACCTATAATTTCACAATGGAACGTAATGTACTACAATATAAGGTCACATAATGTAATGTAAGGTCACACAGTGTGTAATATAAGGTCACACAATGTAACGTAAGGTCTCACAACGTAATGTAAGGTCTCACAATGTAACGTAAGGTCTCATAATGTAACGTAAGGTCTCACAACGTAATGTAAGGTCTCACAATGTAACGTAAGGTCTCACAATGTAACGTAAGGTCTCGCAATGTAATGTAAGGTCTCACAACGTAATGTAAGGTCTCACAATGTAACGTAAGGTCTCACAATGTAACGTAAGGTCTCGCAATGTAACGTAAGGTCTCACAACGTAATGTAAGGTCTCACAACGTAATGTAAGGTCTCACAATGTAACGTAAGGTCTCGCAATGTAACGTAAGGTCTCGCAATGTAACGTAAGGTCTCGCAATGTAACGTAAGGTCTCACAATGTATCGTAAGGTCTCACAACGTAATGTAAGGTCTCACAATGTAATGTAAGGTCTCACAATGTAACGTAAGGTCTCACAATGTAACGTAAGGTCTCGCAATGTAACGTAAGGTTTCACAATGTAATGTAAGGTCTCCCAATGTAACGTAAGGTCTCACAATGTAACGTAAGGTCTCGCAATGTAACGTAAGGTCTCGCAATGTAACGTAAGGTCTCACAATGTATCGTAAGGTCTCCCAATGTAACGTAAGGTCTCACAATGTAATGTAAGGTCTCACAACGTAATGTAAGGTCTCACAATGTAATGTAAGGTCTCACAATGTAACGTAAGGTCTCACAATGTAACGTAAGGTCTCGCAATGTAACGTAAGGTTTCACAATGTAATGTAAGGTCTCCCAATGTAACGTAAGGTCTCACAATGTAACGTATTAAGGTCTCATGACCTGTCGACCTAGCGTTTACAACGTCCCAAAAATTAAACACTTTGACAGCTCAGAAAAGTCACATGACTGGCCAGTTACTAGAGTGCCAGTCAATATGTCTGACTGGTCTTGATAGACCTTACTTTATATTTTGACGTTTCCCAATGACGAAGGGCCTTCGCTCGAAACGATTCCTACGTTCTCTGTTTCGGCAGTATATCTAACCTTACTTTATTTCGATTGTTACTTTATATGACCTGCATGATATGGGTTATTTTTAATATATGCATTATATTTATTATTTGTGAGAGGGCATTACGTCCTTTTTAATGACCTGCAAGTTTTGGCGGGAAAATTACTGAGTTGATTTGAATGAAAATAAAAGCGAATTAGATATATTCGTTGGAAAATTTTGAACAATAATACGTCCTGAAACATCAGTGTTTCTTTTTGTAAAAACTTCTTATTTAAAAGCGCGAAAAATAAAAGCCTAACAGGTGTAAACATGAAGCGAAACGAACAAGCTCAAAAGTAAGAACTAAGGTGAACAGCGACACCTGATCAAGACAAACGTAGAACTAAAAACAGATAAGAAAACAAACAAAAAGCCATATAATAAAAGGCTTATTAACCTCGTTTTCTCGGTCTGTACGGGAAAGTATTTGCCCTCGGTTTCTCTCGCACAAACCTCGCTCCTTCTGTACGAAAACCTCAGGCAAATACTTTCCCGTACAGACCTCGAACTCGGTTAATAAGCCTTTAATGATATAAAACTACAAACCTGTGATTGCTTTAACACTGGCAATATCGAGTCTGAGACATACAGCAAAGTACCTTTGGCGCAGTTGACGACGAACAGAAAGCCACCAGCAGCCTGAAAAATGAGATATGTACACAAAAAAATTGAGATTCCTTGCAAAGTTCACCTGTACTAAAGTAGGTAAAATCTTCATTGGGCTATGTGCACACGGTAACTTTTCCGAGCGTTTTCGTATTGTTTACTGTTCTCAAGGGAATCGAGAACAATCAGCTCATTACTTGAAACAATACGAAAACGCTGGGAAACGTTACCGTGTCCACATAGTCTTAGTCTGTTTCTGCTAGCTATGAGTGAACTTATATTAATTAAAATAAAATGGTAGACTAAGCTTTTGGACTAAGCATTTATCGTCAGAGTAAAGACTGAGGGATGTCCGGTTTAATTAGATCATATTATTATTTATAAAATAGGTATTATTTACGCGCGCTGTGATTGGTCAATTACGTATACCATGTTTATATCAGGCTATGTAAACACGGTTGTGATGTCACGGCACATTTTTTAGCCTTATTTCATAAAAGAAATAGAAAATGGATGCCCTGTGTTTATATAACCTGATGCAAACACTCGAGTGAGTTTGGGAGAATTCGAAAGTACTTATGTAAACCCTCGCCTACGGCTCGGGTTCACATAACTTTCGAATTCTCCCAACTCACTCTCGTGTTTGCATCAGGCTATATAAACACGGGCGGCCATTTTCTATTTCTTAAATAACTTACGAAATATAGTATGGTTAGATATACTGTCGAAACAGAGAACGTAGGAGTCTAACGTTTCGAGCGAAGGCCCTTCGTCAGAGAGAAACGTAAAGAGTGTAAACAAACAATTAGCCTGGTACCCTGGCCCAATTTCAAAAGAAATATGGGCCAGGTAACGACTAATCTCATTCTCGCGTCATCAGGGCTAAATCCACTTATGACGATTACAGTTTTACTCATAGCCACTAAAAACGCGCGAAATTTCAACCAATAGGAAAGCAGAAGTCTTTAGTGGTTACCTGGCCCATATTCGTTGATTGGGCCAGGGTTACCAGGCTAGCAAACAATTAGCCTGGTTCCCTGGCCCAATTTCAAAAGAAATAAGGGCCAGGTAACCACTAATCTCATTCTCGCGTCATCAGGGCTAAATCCACTTATGACGATTGCAGTTTTACTCATAGCCACTAAAAACGCGCGAAAATTTAACCAATAGGAAAGCAGAAGTCTTTAGTGGTTACCTGGCCCATATTCTTTGATTGGGCCAGGGTACCAGGCTAGCAAACAATGAGCTTATATACGAAAGGTAATCATGTGACCAAAAATAAGCCAATCAGATAAAAATAACAATAACAAAAAAGATAATGAGATGCGAAAAATTTGTTATTGTTATTTTGCTTTGATTGGCTAATTTTTCGCATCTCATCAATTTGTTATTGTTATTTTTATCTGATTGGCTTATTTTTAGTCACATGATTACCTTTCGTATATAAGCTCATTGTTTGTTTACACTCTTTACGTTTCTCTCTGACGAAGGGCCTTCGCTCGAAAAGTTAGACTCCTACGTTCTCTGTTTCGGCAGTATATCTAACCTTACTATATTTCGATTGTTGTTTCCCCTTGTTTTTTTGCCAGATTGCTAAGAGCAATAAAAGTGACATAACGCAGGAAATGTCATCAGACTGCGCTATTGCGTGAGAATATTAAGATGTAGCTTCTCATTACATTAATCCCAATTTATCTAGTAATATAAATTGGCGCTTATTAAAAAATTTTATACAAACAATTGATTTTATAATAGGTGATGCTCGGACCTGCTTTTGAAATGATATAGGCCAAACAAAATGCTCATAAATATAAAATTAAGACTCATAGTCATTTTATTCAACATATGTGTACTGTACTTACTTCTAGAACCAAAACTTTCAGTTCTCTATCAGAAAGGAAAGATGCAGACTTTGTATTCGCTGACTGTTCAAAAAGAGGTTCTAAAAAGATACAGGTATGTAATATTATATAAACTGAAAGTATATAAAGATTGGGTTACATGTGCATTACAGTAAATACATGTGATCCATTTCTACCTGGGCTGGCTGAAAATGTCCACTATATTATTTTACTCTGTCAGTGTCCACATACATGTAAAAGGAAAACCCCTTTCATCGGCCAGTTCCGAAAGTAGCCGGGGTGGATTTTGGAACCTTGTGTGGCCCAATCAAAGAATATGGGCCAGGTAACCACTAAAAACTTCTGCTTCCTATGCGTTTTTATTGGCTATGAGTAAAACTGCAAGTGGATTTAGCCCTGATGACGCGAGAATGAGATTAGTGGTTACCTGGCCCATATTTCTTTTGAAATTGGGCCACCAGGCTACTACTGATGGGGCAGCTATTTTTCGGGGTGAAAATTCCATTAGAAAGAGAGCATTTATGAAAGTACTTCTTTGGTATAAATTGGTGTACTAAATACAAGAACACTTGTATCAAATAAATTTATTTCAAAAATGAAAGTTAAGTTTACTTAAAAAATATGTAAACAACTTATGCTGACGTAGACATGAACTCTTGATGACATAAAGTGGTTACATTCAGTTACTGTCGGACATCAGACAATGTCTGACCAAATTTGGCAAATGTCAGAACAAAACCAAATTGTCATCGGACATAGTGTCCGTGCAAATAAAATATATTGTCTGATCAAGAAATTCGGCTTTATGATGTTGAAAGAGAAACTTCTCTTTTTGAGAGAAAAATTCCGATTTCCTTTCATAATTCTATTGACTAGATTTAGAGCATGTTTGAATTTTAAATCTTCCGTAACTGAATTGGTCTTCTGAGAGAAATGGATAGTATTTAATTACTCTGGTATGTATAAGTTTACACATGCATGCGATGCTAAACAGACGAGTCAGATGACCGCCACGGAAACTGGCTTTATATCATGAACTCAGAACTGTATTCTGAAGAATTATATGTCCGACAAAATGTAGTGATAATGGTTTTATGTCCGAACAAATTTTAGGAATGTCTGCCCAAAATTGGAAATGCAGCCCTGAATGTCACTTGACATCATCTTCAGAAGAGGGCTGACCTCATTCTCAGTTGCTTGTTGTTTAGTGCTTTCTAAATAATTATGGTCCTCGCAAAAAATGCATTTTGGGGGCTTATGAAATTAAACATTTTCTACAAACATACTGCCAAATAACACTTTGGACATTCAAGTTACAATTTCTGGCTAAGACACTGAATAGAACAAAATTTGTGAAGTGCATGGTCACTCCAATTTTCTACCAATTACAGTACTGTACGGTACCTCGTAAATTCTTTATGTGATCAACGGCCATGCGCAGGACTGTTAGTTTATCAGGTTTCTTTGGATTTTCATTACATGAAGGCACCATTTCAGATAATTCATTGATGTATGAATTCATCTTGTTCCGTCTCCGTCTTTCAATTTCACTGTGATTCTCTCTAACAAATACAAATTAACATTAATACAGTAGTTTTATTATCTGACATGTAAAATATAGTACATATACAGTATCTACAATAATTTGAATACTGTACTGATATTGCTGCAGGCTTACCAATCAAAAATTAATTGTTAACTTTAAAGGATTGGCATTAAAAATTAAGTTTGTCTAATTTGAAAGAACTCATAAAATTGTAATAGAAGATCCTTTACAACTTTTCCGTATCTCTCTGCGTTTTCAAGATATTTCAATTTGTTTGACATGTAAATCAGATGGTCTCTGATGTCAGGAGTGGGGTAAAATATTTTTATACAGAGCAAAATCACTTACATATCTAACATGAAATGTTCAGCATCGCAAGGAGTTTTTATGCACAGTTTCAAATGATTTCACTGAACAAACTTAGAGATATAACTGGTTTTGCTACATGTGAAAATATTTTACCCCACACCTGATGTCAGAGACCATCTCATTTACATATCAAACAAATTGAAATATCTTGAAAATGAAGAGAGATACAAAAAAGTTGTAAAGGATTTTCTATTACAATTTTATGAGTTCTTTCAAATTAGACAAACTTAATTTATAGTGTGACTGCATTTTAAAGATTGCATTTCATGACTTTGCAATATTGATACACAACATTACAATTTTGACTGGTGGATTCAATCAGCAACTGGCTTAAAATTATTGGTTTTGACATCGAACAATTGGCTTGGTATTGGAGGGCGACGGTATGTTTACCCGCGTGGAGAGAGCCTGTTTTCACGCCAATAAAACAACCGTTCTCGGTTAGAAAATCAGCTCCTAGCAAACAGTCTTGGGTTACTCCTTCGGTAATCAAAGTATTTTGCATCACATCCAGACCGCCTACCCGAAACTTCACTTGAGCTGGCCTCATGCAGTATCTTTAATGGCTCTACATTCGCGACAGCGACGGCTTGATGGACTGGCTGTAATTGCTCCCAAATGTGATGTTATACTTGAAGGTAATCGCTCTAACTTTATGTAGAATTACGCATTCGATTTTTGAAAGCAAAAAGCTTATGTTGAAAAGACAACGCGTTATTCTCCTGCACTGTTGTGGCACACATAAATTAAATCACTGGTGCACGCTGTGGTGACCCACTTGTTATTAAATACTGGTAACAGTTTTTTAGTACCAGTACTGGAACTTATTACCACCAAGACCTATATTATTTGATTAACCATATACATGCATGTAGCAGGTACATACACATTCACACCAAAAACAAACTATTGTTAATAATGCACATATCAATGTTAAACCCGAGGGGGGGGGGGGGGTGAGGCCGGGCAGTTGTGGGGCATTTGACCTCCGATACCATCCCCACTCTTGGGAATTTGATAACTGATCTGGTCCCGGGGTAGGAACGTTTGAATTTTTGGTGATGGGGACTGGGGCCTAATCTCGACGATTTCAACAATCAACATGTGGACACAGAATAAGGATTGACCAGAAGTCCAACTCGAGTGACAACTTGTCCGCATTTCTTCAATGTGCAGGCGTGATATTTTACGCCATCCGAGGCCATCCTACGTGATCCTGGCAAGTTCCCCCGGCTGCCGGCCGGGGATTAAATGAAGGTCCAAACTGCCGGGGGAACTTGCCAAGATTGCGTAGGATGGCGTAGGAAATTGCATAGGATCGCGTAGGATGGCGTTGGATGGTGTAAAATATTGCACCTGCGCATTGAAGAAATGCGAACAAGTTGTCACTCGAGTTGGACTTCTGGTCAATCCTTATTCTGTGATAAGCCAGGGTGCATTCCATGTCGGTCACACCGAAGATCTTCGGCGCGAGTTTCAAAACTGCTCGGCGTGCTGGTGAACAATCACACTGCGGTCGGCACACATATACAGCCATACAACTATACAAGTCAGTGGGTGGTGTCGGCGTCGGCGTTCATTTTGACCTCCCTTTAATGGCGCAGCACCTGAACACCAGTGGCTTATCTTCGGCATGGGGTTGACATGAATGCACCCTGGGTGATAAGGTGTCAGATATCAACAGAGCACCGTTTCCCAAACACAACCTGGCTTTGCCACACAATGAATATAAAAGACATGTTATATACAATAAAATAATATATATTCTTACCTTGCAAATTTCTCCCTCGAGCTCTCCGGGTCGTCATGCCTAAAGCGGAGACAAAAATACATAAACTAAACACGGGAATTAAATTGTTTAACACTTTGAAGTCTGACGACGAGTCTTTAATAGTATTTTATGATTTTATCTCGCTAACGCCACACGATTTTATTCAACGCAGGGAGAGGTCCAGGCCTCAAAGTGTTAAAACTTATCTCTTTAACACTTTGAAGCCTAACGACGAGTCTTTAATATTTTATTCTGGCTAACGCCAGACCTCCAAGTCGAGCTCCAAGTGTTTAAAAGGCGGACATCGACTAGAAACGATTTCCTGTCAAATCAAAAACACAGTCTATTTTCTCGTCTTCGGGATATTAATTAATATACCTGGGTTTCTTGTCCGATATTGTTGGCCCTTGTTCGTCATCAGAATCTTCCCTAAAAAAACAGAAAAGGGGGATGTGTTTGAAGGGGGATAATCTGAAAATTGTTTAACTTAAAGGGACCGGAACAAATATTATAAAGCAAAGGTTGAAAACGTAACAACGGCAAACGGATATTTAAAAGCTTATGGAGTATATATATACTCACTCTTTCACCGAAACAGCGGGATCTGGCTGTTTTCGTTTGCGAATTACACGACCACGGCTGGACTTGTCGAGTACATGATCGGACACTGAGAAATACAAAATCCCCTCGTTTAAAGATGCAGCGATCGTTTTAATTTAAAAGAGTACAACATTTGGGCGCTAGGCAGTGGAAAGTATGGCAAACAAAAGGAACAGTGTTTAAACATGCAGCGATAGTAAACAGCACACAGAATTGTACTCACGTAGTGGACTTTCAGCCATGCTTTTAATAGTGTAATGGCTTTGTAATCGCACAGTGAACTACTAATTGTTCAAAGTCTGCAATCGAGACCTCCTGTTGTAAACAAAAATCCAAGATACGCAACGGCAAAGTATTTCGGATGTTTATCAACGATCAAGAAGCAGGCACAAGTTCCATCGAACGCTACCAAACGCTCTGAATTCTTTTCCAGCAAACGAGAAATATTTCGGAAGATTACTATCGATGTTTCATCTGAGTTCAGTCGTTTTTAAATCGGGCGTATATCTTGAAACGAACATAAGCCAGACAGTCCAAAGGAAAGTATCAAACACTAGCTATTCTAAATTACCAAGTCTGGAAGAAAAGGCGATTAGCCAATAGGACGCCCTCTTAGATCACAAGACCAACAATTAGCCAATAGCAGAGCCGCTTTTAGTAACAATAATTTATTTTTATGCTTGAGTGAAAACCGCGTATTTAATAAGTGGATTATTATTTTGCCACAGTTCGTTTCAAATTTAAATTAATATGAGATATATATTCTAAAATTAATTAAGCAGCAGGCCACCTCTTCAAGCTCTTCTTCTTCTTCTTCTTCTTCTTCTTCTCATTCTCCTTCTCCTTCTCCTTCTCCTTCTCCTTCTTCTTCTTCTCCTTCTCCTTCTCCTTCTCCTTCTCCTTCTCCTTCTCCTTCTCCTTCTCCTTCTCCTTCTTCTTCTTCTTCTTCTTCTTCTTCTTCTTCTTCTTCTTCTTCTTCTTCTTCTTCTTCTTCTTCTTCTTCTTCTTCTTCTTCTTCTACTTCTTCTCCTTCTCTTCTCCTTCTTCTTCTTCTTCTTCTTCTTCTTCTTCTTCTTCTTCTTCTTCTTCTTCTTCTTCTTCTTCTCCTTCTCCTTCTCCTTCTCCTTCTTCTTCTTCTTCTTCTTCTTCTTCTTCTTCTTCTTCTTCTTCTTCTTCTTCTTCTTCTTCTTTCTTCTTCTTCTTCTTCTTCTTCTTCTTCTTCTTCTTCTTCTCCTTCTCCTTCTCCTTCTCCTTCTCCTTTTCCTTCTCCTCCTTAGCTTTTACTATTTGCAGGATATTGTTATATTCTTCTGATAAATTTTTGTCTTGTAAATTTTTGTCTTGTCTTTGTCTTTGCTTTCATCCTATTGGTTACTTAATTACTAAGCAGAACGTGATTGGTCAATTCCCAAGCTAATATACCAGGAAGTTGCCGCCAACATTTCGAGGAAGTTAGCAGTTTTTCGAGGAACTTTATCAAATGAATTGGTAAAAGTTAGGAAATGAACTGCTCAACATTTTTCGGAACGCTTCTATTGCCACGACTGTAAAGTAATTCTTTATTATTTTTTGGAGATCTTGAAGATAGAGCTAACTTTATTCAGAGTTGGACTGGCTTCTTATTAGGGGCGGTGCCATTAGGGAGAGGGGCGCCGTCAGGGTTTCTTTCAGAATATTTAACAAAGGGGCAAAACAGGCAATACTTATTACGTGTGGGGCAAGGAGCGCCGAAGGCGCGACCAACTTCTAGGGGGGTCCGGGGCATGCTATCCCGGGAAATTTTGAATTTTAGAGTCTCTGAAATAGCATTTCCTGCATTTTGAGGGGGGTTTGAAAGAGTTTTGAAGGATATAAATTACCAAAAAAATACCCAAATATATGAATACATGTACACCATACCATACAAGGGATATACATCATGTACGTGATTGGCTAAGGGCACATTCATGTGACAATAATGCATTGGTTCGAATGTATCGAATAAAAACCTAATACGTTTGCAAGGTAAACATTTAACTTTGACATTGACATAAAACATGTTTTGATGGGCGGTGTATACGCTTAGGTGCCATATACTCATTTTACAGTATATAGGAATACACCATGACATGCAAGGTATACATCATGAGGACATGTCGTCATACATGGACAAATCAACTCACATTGTGTGTACCATAACGTAAAACGACTATAAATCCAAAATCGGGTTTTAAAATAGGAATTGCACTACATATCAAATATAATATTATACAACGGGAAAGGGGCGCAGTAACGGCATCCTAAGGGGGCGCATGTTCCATTGGCACAATGGCACAAAGGGCCAGTTCGACTCTGACTTATTAAAAATTAAACTAAATTAAATCAAAATTAAAAATTAATTAAATTAAATTATTATATAAAATAGAGTGTTTTATTGATTTTCCCGCCACTAATAAAAGTGATAATCTCACATGGGCGATTATTTATGATAATCGCACATGTGACGGTTATCGCTGAATCAGCATTATAGTTTAATGCAATTTTTGCAAGACAATAGGACAATTTTTTTATATAATAAACAGAATAATACATGGATGCTTGGAAATATGAAATTTATTTCTCGTGTTGAACAGGATATGTCACTCGTTCGCTTCGCTCACTCGTGAGATATCCTGGTCAACACTCGAAATAAATTTCATATTTCCGCACATCCATGTATTATTCTCTATTTAAATCAAAATTTAAAAATAATTAAATAGAGAATAACACGAGAAATAAATTTCATATTTCCAAGCATCCATGTATTGTTCTGTTTATTATATAAAAAAATTGTCCTATTGCCTTGCAAAAATTGCATTAAACTATAATGCTGATTCAGCGATAATCGTCACATGTGCGATTATCATAAATAATCACACATGTGAGATTATCACTTTTATTAGTGGCGGAAAAATCAATAAAACACTCTATTTTATATAATAAATTAAATTAATTAATTTTCATTTTCAACCGTTCCCGATTTCACCTTGACGAAGAAAACCGCTGGTGAAAATATTTGCACACCATGAAATGCTTGTGAGTGCGCGTGCTCAACGATGCTCCAGGCACTTGCAGGTAAATATTGCGGTGAATCGGTGATCCATCCAAATCGAACAAACGTTGACTATATTTCTTTCATTGTTTATTTGTTTTGCACTAATCCTTGTATTCGTGCTCGTCATCCCACACTTCGCCCTGTTCCTTGACGATTTTCTTTCAAAGTTCACACATCAGGTCAGTATTAAATAAAATAGACTGTCAAATAGTTTGTGATTGAATTCTAGTAATATGCTTTCATGTACTTGCTTGGCTATCTTGTATTATTTCAGATCTACGCTAGTCTTCGTTGATTCTTTCAGATTCTTATATAGATTCGGTCAGTAGAGACCAAATAATATAAGGCCTTTTTTATATATGTTCAGGAAAGATAGCCGATTTCGCGAAGATCTAGAACAAATAATTCTTGGTGCTATTCCTAAATTATTTCCTTCCATCTCTCAACGCGTATTTATACAAAAATCGTTACGTGTTGGTCAAATTGAGGGGGCTTTTCATTTTAATATACGCTTAGACCAATCTGTCCGGTAAAATGGAACACGGTACGTTTGAGGCTGTGGAAAATTTAGTCCTATATTTAAATCAAAAGCATGTAGTCCATTCTCTGACCTGACTGTGTCCGGTCTCACTTTGTAAATTGGAAAGCGTACGTCCTTCGCGTTTTCGTTTCCATTTTTTACGTTTGAATCGTGAAATTCTTTTAGTGTTTGGAACTGTTTGCTAGATTTTGTTTTGTGAAATGTTTTAAGCTAGACTTGATAGAAATGAGGTGGTTTAAATGTTTAGGGAAACTTTTTGGTGCCATTCGGAACTCGGAAGTTGTTATATAATTTATATCTACAGTATATAAACGTGTTTGGCTATGGATAATGTAGATTTGTTTTGGGTTTAAATAGGAAAACATGTAGTTACATGTATTAACATAATCTGATCTGAAATCATGACGAGGCTCTTTATATTTGCACCAATTAAGATTTATATGAATTGATGTGATGTCACAAAATTCTAAAATCTAAATGATTCAACCTATAAAGCTGGTTGTTTTATATATTTTGTAGATCGTTATTACGAGTATTTCTGGAAAATTTTAAGTCGATACAACCATTCCTTCTTCAACACCATAGACAGCATTTTGAATTACATGTATATTATTGCTGATGTCAGCATAATTTTCAAATGTCGTTAAAAGTCACTTTGTACACACAATTCAATGTACAAAGCTTGGTTAAAGGGCAATAGCACTAAAAATTAAGTTTGTCTAATTTGAAAGAACTCATAAAATTGTAATAGAAGATCCTTTACAACTTTTTCGTATCTTTCTTCGTTTTCAAGATATTTAAATTTGTTTAATATATAAATGAGATGGTCTCTGACGTCAGGTGTGGGGTAAAATATTTTCACATGTAGCAAAACCAGTTATATCTCTAAGTTTGTTCAGTGAAATCATTTGAAACTGTGCATATAAAAACTACTTGCGACGCTGAACATTTCATGTTAGATATGTAAGTGATTTTGCTCTGTATGAAAATATTTTACCCCACTCCTGACGTCAGAGACCATCTCATTTACATATCAAACAAATTGAAATATCTTGAAAACGCAGAAAGATCTGAAAAAGTTGTAAAGGATCTTCTATTACAATTTTATGAGTTCTTTCAAATTAGACAAACTTAATTTTTAATGCCAATCCCCTTTAAGCTTTAGAAGTGACATCTAATAGACCTTTCCACACAAAGTGCATGGATAATGCGTTAAGAGATTTAATTGGCTCTTGCAAAACTTCGGACATCCAAAACTTCAGACAAACATTTGGACATTAGCCAATCAGATTTGTCAAAAAGAAAGATCACGTGATCCATTCACTTCACGTGGAAAGGTCTATTGCATCTGATGTACAATCTGAAAATTCTGGTTGAAACTACACTTTTTACGAGCATTTGTCTTTTGGCTGCCATGTTTGACAGTACCTACAGTTGTTGGCGCCTAAGCGTGTACACCGCCCATCAAAACATGTTTTATGTCAACGTCAAAGTTAACTGTTTACATGTACAGGTACCTTGGAAACGTGTACTGGTTTTCATTGAACCAATGCATTATTGTCACATGAATGTGCCCTTAGCCAATCAAGTCTCGCCAATCCCATGGTGTTGATTTCAAAACGGTTACAGTAACTTTGGCTTAAATTTAGAACATGTTGTGATGGGCAGTGTACATGCTTAGGCACCAACGACTGTAATTGGTGTCTGTGAGGTACACAAATATGGCAGCTAAAAAATAAATGTCATATAAAGTGTAGTTTCAACCAGAATCTTTAGATTGTATATCAGATGCAATTAGACGTCACTTCTAGAGCTTAACCAAGCTTTGTACGTTGAATTGCACGTACAAAGTGACTTTTGAAAATTATGCTGATGTCAGCAATAATATAATTCAAACGGCTGTAACTCAAGAAGGACTAGTTGTATCGACTCAAAATTTTCCAGAAATACTCGTAATAACGATCTACAAAATATATAAAACAACCAGCTTTATAGGTTTAATAATTTAGATTTTAGAATTTTATGACATCACAGTGAAAACCACACCTATACATTTGTTTATATGTATTATACAGTATATGTATATGTACAATATATATATATGTACTGTTATATACAGTATATAATTCAGGCCATGTCCACACTTTTCGTTTGAAAATTGAGACTTTTTGATGCAGTTTTTGTCCCCACTATAATCCAGCATCTTTGGTCTCCAGAGTGGAGACATTTGAAGATGCCGTTTTTCTGCACCAGTGTGGACGGCAAAAACGAAGCTTTTGGAAAACGATGTCACGATTATGTTATCTTGGTTTGAATACCTAGAACTATATTCATTCATACCCCTGTAGATTTTAGTGTTTTACTAAACAGTGAAAACGATTCAAAAACATGAATAGTGTGGATGGAAAACTTTTGATACGTGTTTTCAACAACAACACTAGACAACCAACCAATCAAAACAACACCGTAGACAACCAACCAATCAAAACAACACCGTAGACAACCAACCAATCAAAACAACACCGTAGACAATCAATCAACCAATCAAAACAACACTGTAGACAACCAACCAATCAAAACAACACCGTAGACAACCAACCAATCAAAACAACACCGTAGACAATCAATCAACCAATCAAAACAACACTAGACAACCAACCAATCAAAACAACACTAAACAACCAACCAACCAACCAAAACAACACCGTAGATAACCAACCAATCAAAACAACACCATAGACAACCAACCAACCAAAACAACACCATAGACAACCAACCAACCAAAACAACACCATAGACAACCAACCAACCAAAACAACACCATAGACAACGAACCAATCAAAACAACACCATAGACAACCAACCAATCAAAACAACACCATAGACAACCAACCAACCAAAACAACACCATAGACAACCAACCAATCAATCAAAACAACCAATCAAAACAACACCATAGACAACTAACCAATCAAAACAACACCATAGACAACCAACCAATCAAAACAACACCATAGACAACCAACCAACCAAAACAACACCATAGACAACCAACCAACCAAAACAACACCATAGACAACCAACCAATCAAAACAACACCATAGACAACCAACCAATCAAAACAACACCATAGACAACCAACCAACCAAAACAACACCATAGACAACCAACCAATCAAAACAACCAATCAAAACAACACCATAGACAACCAACCAATCAAAACAACACCATAGACAACCAACCAATCAAAACAACACCGTAGACAACCAGCCAATCAAAACAACACCGTAGACAACCAACCAATCAAAACAACACCATAGACAACCAACCAATCAAAACAACACCATAGACAACCAACCAATCAAAACAACACCATAGACAACCAACCAACCAATCAAAACAACCAATCAAAACAACACCATAGACAACCAACCAACCAATCAAAACAACCAATCAAAACAACACCATAGACAACCAACCAACCAAAACAACACCATAGACAACCAACCAACCAATCAAAACAACCAATCAAAACAACACCATAGACAACTAACCAATCAAAACAACACCATAGACAACCAACCAACCAAAACAACACCATAGACAACCAACCAATCAAAACAACACCATAGACAACCAACCAACCAAAACAACACCATAGACAACCAACCAACCAATCAAAACAACCAATCAAAACAACACCATAGACAACCAACCAATCAAAACAACACCATAGACAACCAACCAACCAAAACAACACCATAGACAACCAACCAATCAATCAAAACAACCAATCAAAACAACACCATAGACAACCAACCAATCAAAACAACACCATAGACAACCAACCAATCAAAACAACACCATAGACAACCAACCAACCAAAACAACACAATAGACAACCAACCAATCAAAACAACACTAGACAACCAACCAATCAAAACAACACCATAGACAACCAACCAATCAAAACAACACCATAGACAACCAACCAATCAGAACAACACCATAGACAACCAACCTATCAAAACAACACCATAGACAACCAACCAATCAAAACAAACACCGTAGACAACCAACCAATCAAAACAACACCATAGACAACCATCCAATCAAAACAAACACCATAGACAAAAAAAATAACAAGTTAGTTCTCTCCATAAAATACTATATACAGTAGCTCTCTGCCTCTTTTCAAATATAGTAAGCTTAAATTGGGAATGATCCCATTGTCAAGCTTGGAACTAATGTGAGTAGAGTTGTAGTTGATCTCTCCTGTGCTTCGAGGGTTTTTCACTGGGTTCTCCGGTTTTCGTCCCTCCGTAAAATCAACACCCACATCTTGGTAGTCGTGTTCAATTGGGGCATTTCGCCCTGTTTGACCATCAGTTCCTATAGGCGATAAAGTTATTGAATCTGTTTGTGCACTAAGGTTAACTGTTTCATTTCTTTTACAGGCAATGAAAGATATTAGAACTTCATTACTATTGGGACAAGACATCTATGTTTGGACAAGCTGCAACAAAGTCATCCCAAAAATAAAAAGTGCAATGATTATTAAGAGACTCTGACTGTAAATCAGTCCTAGAAATGTTACAAGATGGATGATAAAGAGAAGCCGAATCGTGTTGCTGATTATTTTGTCGTAGCGGGACTTGGTAAAACACCTAAACGCGTGTCAGATTCTGATGGCACCAGGGTTGATCCCATTACAGATATTACAGTTATATTTAAAAGCAAAGGAGAGACACCACCCGATGGATTTACGTGTGTTGAAACAACTCCAAGTGGCTTCTCAGCTGATTTGAATGCAGGATCTCTCAGAAGTGACTCTTGCTTTCTGTGCTTTCGCAGAGGAAGCGATAAACCTCCAATTGTTGATATTGGGTAAGTAAATGCCAAAATAATGTTCAGAACTACAATACGCTGGTCAAATGACCAGCCATTGCAATTAAGAAATGGTTCATGGTTTGGTGTGTTCCATCGATTGATGGATGCACCTGGGAAGTTAGGACAGCATGAAAAAAGCGTAAGAGTTGGTCGAGGTGATAGCCGAGAATTAGCTGGCTCTAGATTTTTTCGTGCCCTCCCAACTTCCCAGGTGCATCCATATCTCAATGGAGCTTGCTAAACCACCGGCCTAACCTCTTTCACAGATGTTCTTATGGGTAGTTGGGAGGAGTGAGAACGTGACACCAACTGACAGCTGTGAAGGACACTATACCAGTGGTCAGACTCGGAAAATTTCACATGACGATGCAAATATATTCCAATTCTGGTGTTGTTATATTACATCACTCATCAGTTTTATCACATTTTTGACAATGTACGGAAGTATAAGTACGGAACGGTGAGACCAATATAGATGGTACCAGTGCCGGATTTAGGACAGGGTGGACTGGGCGGTCGCCCAGGGGCCTCCACAAAATAATGTTTAAGGGGGGCCTCCAAAAAAAATGTCTTGAAAGTTGAAAAAATAAGTGTTGAAATGAAAAAAATCTTGAGAGCCCAAAATATGAGTCAAAAACAAGACAAAACATATATGGATGATATATAGATAATGATATATAGAGGGTTGTGTCCCATGTACTATATATACTGAATATTACTTACGTATCTTTAATCCTTTCTTATAATTGTTTAACTTACTCCCGTATCAAATTTACACTGCGCCTTCAACAGTCGTTGCCTTCGCAAGTTAACAAAAAATACAGCAAGATGCGCTTTTTGGCCTAACGCCATATACCGCATTCTTTGCAAATTTTTTCCATCTACATTACTGTATATAACCCCAGTGTCAGTCCAATTACCTACATCTTATTCAAAAAAATATGACTATGTAACTTAGCATACATTCAGAAATAGAATTGATATATTGTGCTGGTCAGTGACCGCCCAGGGGCCTCCACAGTCCTAAATCCGGCGCTGGATGGTACTGATGTTTTTGTGGCACTTGGCAGAATTAAGCATACAGCCGTACCTGTAGTAACATTGGACCAATGAGGGATGTCCAATACTGGACCTCTAGGCATAACAGTTTAGATATAACTGATAGAGTTATATAGGGTTATCCAAATTTTTTCCATCTACATTACTGTATATAACCCCAGTGTCAGTCCAATTACCTACATCTTATTCAAAAAAATATGACTATGTAACTTAGCATACATTCAGAAATAGAATTGATATATTGTGCTGGTCAGTGACCGCCCAGGGGCCTCCACAGTCCTAAATCCGGCGCTGGATGGTACTGATGTTTTTGTGGCACTTGGCAGAATTAAGCATACAGCCGTACCTGTAGTAACATTGGACCAATGAGGGATGTCCAATACTGGACCTCTAGGCATAACAGTTTAGATATAACTGATAGAGTTATCCGGTGTAAACATAGTTAGTTTAGTTTTGGATCTTGACTGTAATCCGTGGTCTGACATGTGTCGTATGTCGGCTGCCTGGGGCGTCTTTGATGTGCCTTCGGCTTTCGATGAGCCGAAATATGGCGTTTCAATACAGACCACGTTGCGGTTAATCATCTTTTTGTATGCCTTGAGATGAAGTGGTGTTTTGCTTTGCATTGTGTATGCAATTGCGCACCTATTTTTACAAGTCCTATCCAAGAATGTTCGCACCAGACCATATTTTGTTACCAGTAATAAAACATTGCCTGGAAAAGTCGCAAAACAGTACAGACGTCGGTTTCACCGCGCATGCTCCATTCTTGGCAGTGTGATCGCCGCGCGATTTTGCTTCCGCGATCGCGTCTAAACAAACGCGATTGCGTTTTAGCCAAACGCTATTAGGGTAAAACTTACACAGCCAAGTCAGGCCATGTCCATACTAATCCGTTTTGAAACGAAAACGGAGACCTCATATCGAAAACGTATATCAAAAGTTTTCCGTCCACACTATCGTTTTCGAATCGTTTTCGCCGTTTAGTAAAACGCTAAAAAGATCTACAGGGGTATGAATGAATAGTTCTAGGTGACTGAAACCAAGATAACATAATCGTGACATCATCGTTTTCCAAAAGCTTCGTTTTTGCCGTCCACACTGGTGCAGAAAAACGGCGTCTTCGAATGTCTCCACTCTGGAGAGCGTTTTCGAAACTCTCCGTTTTCGCTCACCTAGAGGTCCAGTAAGGGACATCCCTCATTGGTCCAGTGTTACTACAGGAGGAAACCAGAGTAAACTAAACTAACTTTATTTATACTGGATAACCCTATCAGTTATATCTAAACTGTTCTCCCTAGAGGTCCAGTAAGGGACATCCGTCATTGGTCCAGTGTTACTACAGGAGGAAACCAGAGTAAACTAAACTAACTTTATTTATACTGGATAACCCTATCAGTTATATCTCAACTGTTCTTCCTAGAGGTCTAGTAAGAGCCATCCCTCATTGATCCAGTGTTACTACAGGAGGAAACCAGAGTAAACTAAACTAACTTTATTTATACTGGATAACCCTATCAGTTATATCTCAACTGTTATCCCTAGAGGTCCAGTAAGAGCCATCCCTCATTGGTCCAGTGTTACTACAGGAGGAAACCAGAGTAAACTAACTTTATTTATACTGGATAACTCTATCAGTCATATCTAAACTGTTCTCCCTAGAGGTCCAGTAAGGGACATCCGTCATTGGTCCAGTGTTACTACAGGAGGAAACCAGAGTAAACTAAACTAACTTTATTTATACTGGATAACTCTATCAGTCATATCTAAACTGTTCTCCCTAGAGGTCCAGTAAGGGCCATCCCTCATTGGTGCAGTGTTTAATACTACAGAAGGAAACCAGAGTAAACTAAACTAACTTTATTTCTACTGGATAACCCTATCAGTTATATCTCAACTGCTCTCCCTAGAGGTCCAGTAAGGGACATCCCTCATTGGTCCAGTGTTACTAACAGGATGCGCGGGTGACGAAGCACGGATGTCGAAGATCGCCTCTCACCGCTGCGATCCAAACAGTTAAGCCTGATTGGACGGGGTTAGTACTTGGATGGGTGACCGCTTAGGAAAAACCTTGTCACAGGCTTGAGCTTATTGTATAGTTGATTTCTTCTGTGCTTCGAGGGTTTTTCGTCGGGTTCTCCGGTTTTCCTCCTTCCGTAAAATCAACAATTCGATCTTAGGAGAACAACCTTGTAAGGGACCTCGAGTCCTGGTGTTGTTTCTCCGGTATCAGTTAGATACAAATGTTAATAAATAAATAAACCGGAGTACCCGGAGGAAACCTGTGGGCATGTCGATTTTACGGAGGGAGGAAAACCAGAGAACCCGGCGAAAAACCCTCGAAGCACAGGAGAGATCAACTACAACTCTACTCACAGTTCCAAGCTCGACAACAGGGTCATTCCCAAGCGGTCACCCATCCAAGTACTAACCCCGTCTAACCGGGCTTAATTTTTTGGTGAGAGGCAGCGCCCATTCCAGCACACACCACCCGTGTTTCCCGGCATTTAATTTTAACATTTCTTGTGTTTGTTTTAGTGTTTTGTATGAGGGAAAGGAACGGTTGATAGCAGGTTGTGATATTTTGGACACTACTCCGAATGGACATTCCGCAAATATTAGCGACAGTGGAGGCAGCAGAATATTTATCACTTATCGTCGGTCTTCTGCCAAAGTTACTCATACTTCATTGGCAGTGACTGCGATTAAAGTTATAATAACCAGCAAAGTAAGTTTCACCAATGGCCTTGCCTCACCCCCCACGTGACCCTCACCTCTTCCTTACTGCGATTGGTCAGTTATAGCGTTTGAGGGCAAAATGTTTTGCCCTCAAACGCTAATTGACCAATCACAATAAGGCAGAGGTCAGGGTCACGTGGGGGTGAGACAAGCCAAAATTCTGACTGCCAACTTGCGATGACTTGCGTTCTCGTTTGATTACGGCTTAACACCTTTCAATGTAGCATATCGTCTTCAAAAACTCATTAATAATTCATGAGGAAAATTTAAAAGAAATTAATGTTTAATCAGTGTCTTTATATGTGATAAAGATACCTCCTGATTTACATAAACTTTAGCTTTGATTTTCTCGGCTTAGATAAGGTTATTTTTCAAACTTACTACGCCAATGAACTTACCAAGTGGTTCGTTTTTGAAGCCGTTCAATAAACTCGCAGTTCGTGTTTTATCATATATAATACTCCTGCTCGTTTATTAAACAGTACTTACAATGTAGCCTAACGTAGCGTAAGTAATCCGAACGGACCCGCTGGGGAAGGCCTAGCAAAATTCGTGAACACTTTCACTTTACAGCTTGGTTGTTTATTGAGGAAGAATTGTGATATTATGATAAGCACGGGTGGCGTGTGCTGTTAGGGCGCTGCCTCTCACCAAAAGTTAAGCCCGGTTTGACGGGGTTAGTACTTGGATGGGTGACCGTCTGGGAATAACCCCTTTCTCGAGCTTGGAACACTCATGTGAGTAGAGTTTAGTTGGTCTCTCCTGTGCTTCGAAGGTTTTTCGCCGGGTTCTCCGGTTTTCCTCCCTCCATAAAATCAACACCTAGGTCTGTGATTTGTATTCTGACATGTGTGTCATAAATGTGTCGTAGGGCGGCTGCTTCGAGCGCCTTTAATATGCCTTCGACTCTGCCACTTGAAATTTAGTAATGTAAATTGCTCTTGAAAAGCCCCTTGTGGGAAGAAGTAATTAAAATCTGTATTCTGTATTCTGTATGATGTCCTATAACACATTTACTATTTCCTTGTGCATAAAATAATACAAGCCTGCTCACTTCGGATCGACGAAGTTTCACTAGCCTAGCTTTCTTATCACTAGCTTTCCTTCTGCAACCGCCAAAAGTTGAAAGTTAAAGCGTTCTCAGCACTGTTGGTTACTCTCTACTGTTTTTTTAGAATGAGAAAACTCCTCATGCGTTTTGTTTAATTAACAAGAATCTAAACAGAGGGATGGTAAGTCCGTTATTATTGAAATGCCATCGTACCATAGTCAATCGAGATATGGTCTGGAAACTCGGCAAACTTCAAAGCGCCTATAATGAGCTGGGATTTTATGTTGAACCGTACCTTACACTGTGCACATCCTTTGTTTTAGATTTATTAATATTTAAATAGCACGGTTGAGTGATTGAACTGAAACGTTGCTTGCTATTGGACAATTCGTTCATTATACTAAAATACAATGTGTTCAGTGACCGTGCACCGTGCACAAATACACCATATCTCGATTGACTATGATGATCGTACATTGTCTCTTCTTTTTTGCTTAACATCACCTTAACTCATTCCTGTTCGAGGGCTTCCCCAGAGGTGAATAAAATCGTCTGGCGTTAGCCAGAATAAAATACTAAAGACCAATTCGGACAGGAAAGAGTTAGAGAGATAGTTTATAACTCATTCCTGTTCGAGGGCTTCCCCAGAGGTGAATAAAATCGTCTGGCGTTAGCCAGAATAAAATACTAAAGACCAATTCGGACAGGAAAGAGTTGGAGAGATGGTTTATAAAGAGATAGTTTATAACTCATTCCTGTCCGAGGGCTTCCTACTAAAGACCGATTCAGACAGGAAAGAGTTAAAGTACAGAGTTTATTATAATGTAAAAAATTTGGTGTGACAATATGTCACACGCTCTCACCAACTCAAGGTAACTCAAGGTGTGATTCAATCCAGTGAACTCTATATTTACCTGGAAGGGTGACTCCAATCTAGATTGGGCTGACTCTAGTCAATCACTGGATGAATAAGTGAGACAAAATTTTGACAAACCCATGCGCGGCCATTTTGGATGTCAGCTTCTACGGCTTGAAGATAAACTGCACAAAAAATTGCATTACTTACTATTATACATTTACCTGTACGTGATCACCATTAACTTCAACTTTTACCGACTATATTTTTACTATTCAGGTCAGCTCTGATGTGTATTTATGCTACAGAAAATCACCTGCTCGCCCACACTGCATGGCATATGAAGCAGGTATAGTAGACGATATGACGAGTTCTACGTATATACATGTAATAAACGTGGTACTGTGAAGTGACTTGCCAGCTTGGTGTAATGTAACAGACGCATGGTGGACGTTTGTCAAACTCTCAAATACAATATTTAACCATTAAAATACTCATTAATAATTCATGACAAAAACACAAAAGAAATCAATACCGTAGCGGTGGTTGTAAATCGGATACAGCATCGTCCTGATTTACATAAACTTTAGCTTCGATTTTCTCGGCTAAAACAGACCGTATACCCAAAATAGTTGGTGAACTTGATTACTTAGATCATTTGTATTTTAAGAAAGATACAGCATTCGCAGCTGAGCTGTATCTGATTTACTACGGCTCGCTTGCAGCTCGCCTTGTAAATCAGATACAGCTCGGCTGCTCATGCTGTATCTATTACGTAAAGCTTAATATCAAATCAAGCCTCTGTAATAAGTGCCCCTCTACTCATATTTGTTTAACAAACCACTCCTTTGGTCTAACGTCACCAGAAATTTGGGTCATTTGTGCCGCCGCTTTCGGTCGCCTAATAATATAATTAATGTATTCTGATGCGTTTGATTCTATTGTATTCTAGTGTATTCTCATTATTCAGGTCATCGAGTTCTTTAGAATTTGCCTAAATCGTGCATGTATGTATATGTAAACAACCTGTAAACGACTATAAGAACTGTGAAATCAAGCAAGTTCAAACGCTTTTGGAAGTACAGTCGAACCTCTATTAAGCGGCCACTTGTCAAAACCCCTAAAATATTCCCTGTAATTTATTACTATAGATTACCCCTCTATTAAACGGCCACAAAGCCATTCCCCAAAGGTGGCCGCTTAATAGAGGACTGTACTATGCTAGGGACAAATCAGGATCTTTATGTGCTCAGGAAGTAGACTGACTCATGCCGAACGAATGCATCGCGAGCTGCGCACTTCGCATCGCTCGTAACGTTGTTCGTCAATTTGGCCAATTTTTAGCACCAGTTTACAAAGATTACTATGGTTAACACTGTGGATAGTGGCGCTTTTAGTGCAAAAATAAGACGAGCTAGGGAAGTACTTTGTCGTCGAAGTATAAGCAGATGTTTTTAGTTACAACTGTTGCTTAGCCCATGCTGAAGTCAGATGGAGCTGCGCAAGGAAGAAATATATCACCGTTTAAGCAAAATTTGAATTATTCTGTGCTCTCCTTATTATTTACTGTTGATAATCGCCATTATTATGGTCGTTAATGCGCACGCGCGCCACCATTTTGACCCAAATTTCTGGCAATTGATAAACCCCTTTAATGGCGGTGCTCCAAAATACAAACTTCACACGTAAAATATCACCTTTTCTTCAACGAATTTTGAAATGAAACTTTGCACGATTACTAACTACCATAACATCTTTAGGATTATTCAAAAACATTGCCAACAATATTTTCATCTGAGAACATTTTAATATCAAGTTAACATGTATGTACTTGTATTCAATAATTTTACACAAACTTTCTTTACTCATTCCAGAGATTCTCAGCAGGTACCCTCGCCAAGATCTTGATAGTTTTACCCTACCGGAACAAGTACCCCTATTCTGTTTGCCAATGGGCGTCATTGTTGAATGTTGGCCACTTAAATCTCCTCATCCATTGCCGATATTCTCCACCTTTGTTCTTACTGGTGCTAACGGACAGAAGGTAAAATTCTTGTTGTTGTTTGTTGTCATGGAATGAATTAGCAATTGATCTTAGGAAAAGTACTTCGTTAATTGTTTTTAAGAAATCTCTTAAAACATATCTTTTTAAATGTGGTTAAATATAGGAATATATATTTAAGCGAAGTTAACTGCTGATGTATAGTTGGCCTGCGGTTCCCCTTATTAGGGGAGTCCCTTACGTCAATTACGTTAAGGGGTTTTCCCGCGCATTCGAGATTCATTGAGCGTCTGTTGCTTTGCTGCAAGTAGCGTCTTTGCTCAGTTTGTGCTCCCCCTTCGCCCTTTCCCCACCCGTGTAGATACGAAGTATAGAATCCTATAGATCGTACATGTTATTCCACTGACTCGTCAGTGTGACTGGTGCCGGTGGTCTGCCTTGGCAGAGTTGTCATGGCAAACGCCTATTGCTTCTCTGATTACCCTAATTGCTATTGCTTAGTTTGCTGGCTATTTGCTCATGGCCCAATTGCTTACAGTTACTTTGCTTGCTAACAAGGCTAGATTGCTGACTAGCCTGGTCACCAACGGCACCTACCTCCAAACAACGCATATTCTGCAGTTAACTTGTTTCTTAATAGTTTTTAATGTAATATCTTGATTGTAGTACTGTAAAGCGCCTACACACGTAAAAATCTCACAGCTTGTCAACAGGATGTGTTCGCAACAAGCTTGTAGCAAGGCTGTTAACAGGTTGTAACAATGCTGTTCATTCAAGAAGCTGCTACAACCTTGTTAGCATCAACCTGTTAACAACTTGTTGAGTGCAGAGCGGTAACAGGTTGTTGGAACAACTTGTCATCAGTCTGTTGGAGTCATCAGCCTGGTTACAAGTTGTCAACAACCTGTTACAGACATGTTAACAGACTGGGACAGCCAGTGCGAACACATGGCGGTGACAGCCTGTTGAACAGCCTTGTAACAACTTGCTTGCAGGTCTGTAACAGCTTGTGCATTTTTACGTGTGTAGGACATTAGTGGTTTGTGCGCTATAGAAAATGCTTATTATTATCATTATTATTATTATTATTATGTAGTAGTAGTAGTAGTAGGCCGGTGTCAGGAAATATGTCCCCCCCAAAAAAAATGTGCCCCCCCGGGACAGATTTCCTAGGAAATCTGTCCCCCCTGTCATTCAAATCTGTCAATCAAATCTGTCATTTAAAATTCAACTCATTTTTATGCAAATAGTTTGTCTATCATAAAGTGTCTAAATTCAAGATAGATTCTATTTTCTCCCACTTATAATTTCCAAAGAAAGTTCAGAAGTTAAGTTAAAGGCTATTGGCAATAAAAATTAAGTTTGTCTCATTTGAAAGAACTCGTCAAATGGTATAAGAAGACCTTTTACAATTTTTCCATATCTGTTTTGGTTTTGGAAATATTTGGACCAAAGACAGCCTGCTGTCCGCCATCTTGGAATTATTTTCGATATGCATGTGACATCATAACCAGGGTAAAGTGAAATTTTTATCTTGCCAACCTTATGACATTATGAGCTAGAAACTCGATTTTGTTGCGCTATTTCCATTTTAAATTGACCCACAACATTTAAAAAGCCTTCCGTGGAAATGTGGTCCCCCACGGAGTAGTTTCATCAGGTTTACCCTGCTTGTGACGTCACCAATTTCCTAGTTAATTAGACCCAATATTACAACAAGATGGCGGACAGCACGCTGTCTTTGGTCGAAATATTTCCAAAACCAAAACAGATACAGAAAAATTGTGAAAGGTCTTCTTATACCATTTGACGAGTTCTTTTAAATGAGACAAACTTAATTTTTATTGCCAATACCCTTTAAGTTAATTTTAGGCGATGTCACTTTGGTGTAACATGACTGAGTCACACGCCACTCTATTGTCCTAATTAGTGGCATTGTACAATGAAATATTCCATCCTCACCATGATTCAATACCTTAGGACCTTAGGTGTCTACAGACAATAGTTGAAGTGTTAAAATAAATAATACCATGATCGCCTCGGATTCTTTTGTTCTCCGAGGGAATGTAAACCTCGTATTTCCCCTCATTGCTCATGCAAGAGGGAAATTTATCCTTTGTCTTCTAATTTTCCCGTGCATGTTGATGAGGGAAAATTAGAAGACACAGAAATCCTTTGTCTTCTTCTAAATTTCCCGCTTGCATATATTTTCACTCATCAACATGCACGGGAAAATTAGATGCAACTTCTCTGATCAACCGTGTAAATTTCCTGTCGGTAAGATTCTCAAAGTTTTCCTCGGCGATCATAATATTACAAACTAATAACATGACTTTTCGGGAAATTAGCGATTAAATTTCCCCTTTGCCTCGGGAAGATTTGTAAAAGTCACAAACCTTCCCTCGGCTGCGGGAAATTTAATCGCTAATTTCCCTCAAGTCATGTTATTACTTATAATAAATCGGAATTGATCCGTTGTTTTTGTTCAAAATGTAACATGAGTCACCATGGAATTGCCTATTTGTCCTTTTTATACGAAGCGAAAAATCAAGTCTGTCTCATTTGAAAGAACATTTAAAATGATAGAGTAACATCTTTTGCAGTTTTTCGTTTCCTTGCTTCGTTCTTGAGATATTTCAATCTCGTTCCCAGAGCCCACGTTCCCCACCCGGGAAACGAGAGACTGTGGGATAATCCGTTTCAAATCGTTACGTTATTGGCTGAATAGTGAGCATGAGTTGGTCTGAAGTGACCGGAAGTAGAATTAATAAAACCAAAATAACAAAGATGTCGGACGACAAGACTCCAGTGAAGACGTTGCCGCGATCGATATCTTCGCCGTATGTGTGTTGATGCTGTAATTCGAGCTTCGCCAGCAACCCCATTGACTTGTTTGGGGAAAAGTCAAACAAGGAGAACATACTATCCAGATTCCGCTCGGATATTTACGCATGCGTACCTCAACCAGAATAACAAGAATCCTGTGATTTGAAACGGATTATCCCAGAGTCTCTCGTTTCCTGGGTGGGGAACGTGGGCTCTGGGAACGAGATTGGAGTCACCATGGAATTGCCTATTTGTCCTTTTTATACGAAGCGAAAAATCAAGTCTGTCTCATTTGAAAGAACACTTAAAATGACAAAGTAACATCTTTTGCAGTTTTTCGTTTCCTTGCGTCGTAGTTGAGATATTTCAGTTTGTTTGAAATGCAAATTAAACATTTTGACGTCACACGTGCATAATGAGTTATTGCAAGTTATATATATTTGCTATTATCGAATATAATCAGAAAAAAATCTACATGTTCGGTGTTGTGGGAGAAACACACCCACACGCTTTTTTCGAATTGATTTGGTTTGGTAAATGGTAATAGCTAACTACTTAATAACCGAGAGTGAGGTCTTTACGGTAAAATATTAAACCAAGGTATTGCTGTATTGACCGAGCGATAGCGAGGTTAATACGCTCAAGACCGAGGTTTAATATTTTACCGTAAAGACCGAACGGTCGAGGTTATTAAGTAGTTTATTATATGGCACTTTTTATTTCAAAATCAATCTTGTATTTATTGGTCTTCGCTTCCTTTAACTTCGTCAAAGCACCCAACTAGCGTTGTTTTCTTCTGTTTCTTTCTCGTCTGGATTCTGGAATTTACTTTTATAATGTTCATCGTCATCTATTTCATCTATTTTCGCCGTTTTTCGGCAATAAAAGTTTCTTATTAGGATTTTTTGTTTGTTTCCAATCGTAGGGCATTAACAATTTTCATAATGCCCGCGGGCATTACGGAGAAATCTCGCCCCGTCGGCAACCAATCACAGCGCGTGATTTTGCCGGAAGTAATCCGTGCCATATAATAAAACGATATAATAACCTTCTCCGATAACTCATTATTTGCACATCATGTGACGTCAAAATGTTAAATTTGCAAATCAAACTGAAATATCTTAACAACGAAGCAAGGAAACGAAAAACTGCAAAGGATGTTATCTTGTTATTTGAAGTGGTTTTTCAAATACGACAAACTTAATTTTGTTTAGCAAACTTTATTTAAAGTGCCTATGCAACGAAATTTTCAAGTTGGAGAAAATAACATTTAAGTAAAGTTTGAGATTACTTCTTTCGATTGTGAAAGTTTCAGGGCGAATAATTAAAGGAAAGTATGTTTGTTTAGCGTTTGAAAAACGGGCTTTTGGCCCAAAAAGTTGAGACATATTTTATTCCACAACTAATGACATCACTAGGATCTACATGAATTCTTATTGTTATCGAACAGACTGTTCAAAACACTCTTTAGAAAACTAAACTCTCGTGGGAAAGTGTCCACAAAGGTGTGTAAAATTTATTCATACCAAGTTATTTGTTTTAAAATATATATAGTCGAAGCCGTAATTATGAAATTAGAAGCTTCTAACCACAAAATGAACGACAAAATCCCTTTATTTTCCCGTTATATACACGCCATTGCGGCAAGAGAAAGCAATCAGAATTTGGGGTCTTGGTCGAGTCATTAGTTGTGCAACTATGCCAACTATGCCAACTATGATGTCTCAATTTTTAGAGGGAAAAGCACGGTCTTCAAACGCTAAATAAACATACTTCCATTTCATTGTTCGTCCTAAAACTTTCACAGTCAAAAGAAGCGAGATCAAACGTTACTTTAATGTTATTATCTCCAACTTGGAAATTTCGTTGCAAAGGCACTTATTAGTATTATAATCAAGAGCTTTGCACCTTTCATGTTTTGTTATAGATCTACGGTGCTGCTGTGACATTCTTTGAGCAACTTCCAGACGAACAGGTGACTCAAGAGATGAAAGATTGTTTGAATATTTCCACTGACGACCAAGTGAGTTTTTGAGAATTTTGCAGTTTTTTAAAACTTACGTCACAACGTATTTTTTGTTGTGTTTAATGTACTGTTTAATAAACGAGCAGGAGTGTTTTATCAGATATAAAGACACGAGGCGAAGCCGAGTGTTTTTATATCTGATAAAACACGAACTGCGAGTTTATTGAACGGCTTCAAAAACGAACCACTTGGTAAGTTCATTGGCGTAGTAAGTTTGAAATATAACCTTGTCTAAGCCGAGAAAATCAAAGCTAAAGTTTATGTAAATCAGGAGGTATCTTTATCACATATAAAGACACTAATTAAACTTTAATTTCTTTTGAATTTTCCTCATGAATTATTAATGAGTTTTTAAAGTAAAGTTTATAATATACACTTGTTGACTGGTGCAGAGGGAAACATCCAGTTTTACGGACTCGAAGGCTTCAATGTCACCCGAGGGCTTTAGCCCGAGGGTGACATTGAAGCCTGAGGGACCGTAAAACTCGATGTTTCTCGAGGCAAAAGTCAACAAGCGTTTTGTTATATACCAAAGACTTTTAAAATACAAAATACCAAACTGATCTACATACCTTTGGCTTGACAATTTCAGACTGTATGTGCTTGTATTTCCCCTCTGTTTTTTTGTTCTAATAGTAAATTGCCCACCTCCCTCCACCAACAACAACACCCACCTCCCCAACAACACCCACCTCCCCTGACAACACCCACCTCCCCCAACAACACCCACCTCCCCCGACAACACCCACCTCCCAACAACATCCACCTCCCAACAACACCCACCTCCCCCAACAACACCCACCTCCCTAACAACACCCACCTCTCTCCCAACAACATCCACCTCCCTCCCCGACAACACCCACCTCCCCAACAACACCCACCTCCCCAACAACACCCACCTCCCTCCTCGACAACACCCACCTCCCTAACAACACCCACCTCTTTCCCTAACAACACCCACCTCCCTCCCCAACAACACCCACCTCCCCTGACAACACCCACCTCCCCAACAACACCTACCTCCCCAACAACACCTACCTCCCCAAGAACACCCACCTCCCCCGACAACACCACCTCGGCCTAACAACACCCACCTACCTCCCCAACAACACCCACCTCCCTCTCCAACAACACCCACCTCCCTCCCCAACAACACCCACCTCCCCCAACAACACCCACCTCCCTCCCCAACAACACCCACCTCCCCAACAACACCCACCTCCCTCCCCGACAACACCCACCTCCCTAACAACACCCACCTCTTTCCCTAACAACACCCACCTCCCTCCCCAACAACACCCACCTCCCCTGACAACACCCACCTCCCCAACAACACCTACCTCCCCAACAACACCCACCTCCCCAACAACACCCACCTCCCTCCCCAACAACACCCACCTCCCCAACAACACCCACCTCCCCCGACAACACCACCTCGGCCTAACAACACCCACCTACCTCCCCAACAACACCCACCTCCCTCTCCAACAACACCCACCTCCCTCCCCAACAACACCCACCTCCCCCAACAACACCCACCTCCCTCCCCAACAACACCCACCTCCCTCCCCAACAACACCCACCTCCCTCCCCAACAACACCCACCTCCCTCCCCAACAACACCCACCTCCCTCCCCAACAACACCCACCTCCCTCCCCAACAACACCCACCTCCCTCCCCAACAACACCCACCTCCCCCCACACCACCCACCTCCCTCCCCAACAACACCCACCTCCCTCCCCAACAACACCCACCTCGGCCTAACAACACCCACCTCGGCCTAACAACACCCACCTCCCCAACAACACCCACCTCCCCAACAACACCCACCTCGGCCTAACAACACCCACCTCCCCAACAACACCCACCTCCCCAACAACACCCACCTCCCTCCCCAACAACACCCACCTCCCCAACAACACCCACCTCCCTCCCCAACAACACCCACCTACCTCCCCAACAACACCCACCTCCCTCCCCAACAACACCCACCTACCTCCCCAACAACACCCACCTCCCTCCCCAACAACACCCACCTCGGCCTAACAACACCCACCTCGGCCTAACAACACCCACCTCGGCCTAACAACACCCACCTACCTCCCCAACAACGCCCACCTCCCTCTCCAACAACGCCCACCTCCCTCCCCAACAACACCCACCTCCCTCCCCAACAACACCCACCTCCCCAACAACACCCACCTCCCTCCCCAACAACACCCACCTCCCTCCCCAACAACACCCACCTCCCTCCCCCACAACACCCACCTCCCTCCCCAACAACTCCCACCTCCCTCCCCAACAACACCCACCTCCCCAACAACACCCACCTCCCTCCCCAACAACACCCACCTCCCTCCCCAACAACACCCACCTCCCTCCCCAACAACACCCACCTCCCTCCCCAACAAACAACACCCACCTCCCTCCCCAACAACACCCACCTCCCTCCCCAACAACACCCACCTCCCTCCCCAACAACACCCACCTCCCTCCCCAACAACACCCACCTCCTCCCCCAACAACACCCACCTCCCTCTCCAACAACACCCACCTCCCTCTCCAACAACACCCACCTCCCTCCCCAACAACACCCACCTCCCTCCCAACAACACCCACCTCCCCAACAACACCCAGTGTTGTGACGTGACTCAGATACGGTGAAGTGTAAACTACTCGAGTTTCTTGATAGTTTTGTGAATTGCATGTGAAGTTTGATGAATTGGTGTATGTAAAACTGTTATTTTTCTTTTAGGAATTAGGTGAATTAAGACAAATTGTGCATTCGAACAAATGTATCTGTTTTATGTCACACTGGCCGTTCTTTGAAGCTTTCAAGAAGTTTCTGTCGTCCTTGTATCGGATTTCTATTTCTCCTCAAGCAATTCCTCTTGAAAGGTAAGCAATGAATAATATCTATATCCTTGAATGAATGAATGAGTGGACGAACGAGCGGACGAACGAACAAATGAATGAATGAATGGAGTGAATGGAGCGAATGAATGGAGTCAATGAATGAATGAATGAATGAATGGGTGGAATGAATGGAATGGAATGAATGAATGGTATGAATGGAATGGAATGAATGGAGTGAATGGAATGGAATGGAATGAAATGGAATGAAATGAAATGGAATGAATGGAATGATGGAATGGAATGAATGGAATGAAATGGAACGGAATGGATGGAATGAATGAAATGGAATGAATGAATTAAATGAATGGAAGGGATGGATGGAATGGAATGAGTGGAATAGGATGGCATGGAACGGAATGGGATGGCATGGATGGAATGAATGAAATGAATGGAATGAATGAATTTTGAATGAATGGGATGGAATGGATGGAATGAATGGAATAGGATGGATATGGATGAATGAATGGAATGGAATGAATGAATGAAATGAATGGAATGAATGAATGAAATGAATGGAAGGGATGGAATGGAATGAATGGAATGGAATGGATGGATGGTGAATGGAATGGAATGAATGGATGAATGGGATGGCATGGATGGATGAAATGAATGGAATGAATGAATGAAATGAATGGAAGGGATGGAATGGAATGAATGGATGGATGGAATGAGATGGAACGGAATGGGATGGCATGGATGGAATGAATGGAATGGAATGAAATTAATGGAAGGGATGGAATGGATGGAATGAATGAATGGATGGGATGGAATGGAATGAATTGATGGAATGAATGGAATGAAGATTACATCATTTGCACTAGCGTACTAACAAGTTTCTACTGAAATGAAATTGATAACGTGTCAAAGCAATTCCGTCTGAATATAACTTCATTCTGTTTGTTTTTTCAGATATATTTCACATTTTATGTTAAATGTACCTTTCCCTTCACCACAGAGACCTCGGATACTGGTGCAGGTTCTAAACTTATTTTGACTACACAAATATAAGATTAAGAAAGCAGGGCTAATTATTAACTACTATTGTTATTATTATTATTATTATTATTATTATTATTATTATTATTATTATTATTATTATTATTATTTATTAATATTATTATTATTATTATTATTATTATTATTATTATAGTTATTTGCAGAAGATTGCTCTGCTGTTTATCATGAACTATGTGTGTATTTGTTTGTTTGTTTGTTTGTTTGTTTGTTTGTTTGTTTGTTTGTTTGTTTGTTTGTTTGTGTCTGTCTGTCTGTCTGTCTGTCTGTCTGTCTATATTTATGTAAGCTTGTGAAAGCGTTGACCATAAACCAAGGCCCAACGCCCCCAACCCAATTAGATTTTGACTGAAAATTGGACGAAAATTTCAGAGAAAATTATCTGTTAGCTTCGCCATGCAGAGGAAATGAGTGAAAGAAATGCTTGATTGCTTTCATTATCATTATCATTATGTTATGCAAATCTTTAATATTCGCAAACAAGCTGAATTAACAAAAAACAATGAACTTACTAGTTATTGTAAAACAAACTGTAGGGAGCGCCTTTAACAATCTTTTGCTCTTACTCATAGATGAATCTGTATGAACCTTTTGAAATTTGCCTGCCATACTTTACGTCGTTGCCTGTCAGGTAAAATGTTTTTGTAAATAATAAATCAGTAATTTTGGAAATCTTGAAAAAAGATGTTTTCTCTCATTATAATAAGGACCTATTAACCGAGTGCGAGGACTATACGGGAAAGTATTTGCCTGAGGTTTTCGTACAGACCGAGCGACGAAGGAGCGAAGTTTGTGCGATAAAACCGAAGGCAAATACTTTCCCGTACAGACCGAGTAAACGAGGTTAATAAGGAATTTATTATATGGCTATTGGTTCACTTTATTTTTAAGTTTCGAGCGTTGTTTTTGTCTTGGGAGTATGCTGTTTACCTTACCTGTTAACTTTTTCATGTCGCTCTTGGCCTTCTTGTTTACACCAGTTCGGCTTTTATTTGTCATGTTTTTAGATAAACAACTTTAAAGAAAACCAGCAGTAATGTTCCAACACATTTTATTGTTCAGAATATTTGAATAAAGATACCTAGTTCTATTTTATTTGTATTCAAATCAACTCAGAAATTTTCCCGCCAAAACTTACAGGGCCGAGAAAAAAGCGTATTGACCCGAGGTCAATATCGTAAAATCCCGACCTCTCAGGAACCAATCAGCGTGCGTCGTTTTGCGTACGGACCGGAAATCAAACCCAGCCATATAATAAAAGAACTTATGTTACAGTCATTTGCAAAATCACTCTTCACCAAAATGTTTGGAAGTTCGCCCGGATGTTTGCAGGTTCGTTACGTAGTATCGCAGGCTCCTTTTGAACTACGCATTTGATTGGTTGCTTGGTTCCTAGCAGCCAATCGAATGCGTATAGTTCAAAACGAACTGCGAACTTTCAAACATTTTGGCAATCTCGTTCCCAGAGCCCACGTTCCCCACCCGGGAAACGAGAGACTCTGGGATAATCCGTTTCAAATCACAGGATTCTTGTTATTCCGGTTGAGGTACGCATGCGTAAATATCCGAAGCGGAATCTGGATAGTATATTCTCCTTGTTTGACTTTTCCCCAAACAAGTCAATGGGGTTGCTGGCGAAGCTCGAATTACAGCATCTACACACATACGGCGAAGATATCGATCGCCGCAACGTCTTCACTGGAGTCTTGTCGTCCGACATCTTTGTTATTTTGGTTTTATTAATTCTACTTCCGGTCACTTCAGACCAACTCATGCTCACTATTCAGCCAATAACGTAACGATTTGAAACGGATTATCCCAGAGTCTCTCGTTTCCCGGGTGGGGAACGCGGGCTCTGGGAACGAGAATGACATCTTGGTGAAAAGTATGTTGGATATGACTGTAATAGTATAACAGAAGTGAAAGTTTCAGAAAAGCATTTTAAAATACATGTTTATTCTTTCTTTTTCTTAGCGGTGCGTCATTTTCCGCCTTGCTGCGTTGCCTTGGTCCCGAGAACTGCATTAAGCTATTTTATTATGCCTTATCGGAACACAAACTTCTAATCCACTCCCTCCGTGCTGCTCTTCTTACCAGTGTGGCCGAAGCTCTTACCAGTGTAAGTAATATATACTATGTGAGTAGCTCAACTGTACGAGCATTACTTAATTTTTACTCAACGCCGACTTTTATCTAGCCCGAGAGCCTGGTAGGAAGCGGGAGGTGAAAGGGAGCCTGTACGGCTCTCTGTGAAAGTTGAATGCCGCCCCTTCTAAACGAGTTGATAAGTTGATCACAATAAGCTGCTTTTGTTATTTTTAGATTATTTTCCCGTTCAGTTGGCAATGTCCTTTTATCCCTCTTTGTCCTGTGGCTCTCTCAGATGTACTTCATGCCCCCTGTCCCTTTATTGTTGGTAAGTGTCACTCACTCGTATATAACTGGACTGACTGCAGGTCTCTATTTTAAGGCAGCTACGACATGTATATCTCAAACTCATTAATAATTCATGAAGAAAACGCCAAGGAAATCAGTACCGTGTCGGTGATTTGGATATCGGAGGAAGAAATTACATAAATTAAGCAAACTTTCATCTTGATTTTCTCTTAAAATACTGATTTGTTTGAGACGCTATATCATACACGAGGAGAAGTGTTTCATCAGGATTTCCAAACACCGAGACGTTTGTTGAAAACCGAGGCGAAGCCGAGGTTTTTGAACAAACTTCGAGGTGTTTGGATATCCTGATGAAACACTCCTCCGAGTGTATGATATAGCATCTCAAACAAATCAGTATTTTAAGAGAAAATCAAGATGAAAGTTTGCTTAATTTATGTAATTTCTTCCTCCGATATCCAAACCACCGACACGGTACTGATTTCCTTTGTGTTTTCTTCATGAATTATTAATGAGTTTGAGATATATAATATCACGGTTCCCTCGGTTTCTTTTGTTCTCGCAGGCACATTTAACGTCTAAATTACCTGATCCATAAACATTAGGTACGATTAGTAACTAATCATGCCTAGGTGCGATTAGTAACTAATCATACCTAGGTGCGATTAGAAACTAATCTGCATATCTAATGTTTATGGAAAACGCTCGCTTATCCACACGCATACATACGATTGCACGATGCAAACTTTAATTTCACAAAAACAATTCTACACATAATTTTACCTATATGCGAGTCACAATGACTTTATTTCATCTTAGCCAGTAGTTCATTCCATCCACCGTTAGGTCTTCTACCTTTGGAACAAATGGAAATCTGGAGTCTTCTGGTTCGAAATCTC
The DNA here is from genome assembly GCA_035771165.1 of Paragorgia papillata. NCBI lineage: Eukaryota > Metazoa > Cnidaria > Anthozoa > Scleralcyonacea > Coralliidae > Paragorgia > Paragorgia papillata. The sequence continues at coordinate 211,667 of JAWNZC010000383.1, read as the reverse complement.
GAAACTCGATGTTCCTTGCTTCCGACCACTTACTATAACAATTCCTGCTCCATAATGTGTGTCGTTTCGTATTCGCCGGTACAGTGCCTTCTCTCGTATTCTCGACATCTCTTCCCTGCACGAAACTAAAACGTTTATGCGACATACTCGCTCTCGCTAACTACATCTTTACCCGAATTGCACTGCCGAATACGCTCGCATAAAGCCTTTATATATGCTACCCCAAAGGATTTCAATAGAAAATTAAAAATGTCCCTCAAACCTAGTAAAAGTCCCTCGGGACTTTTACATCTTCCTCGCAAACCGTAATATTACAAAGTAATAGCATGGCGTTTCGGTTGATTAGTGATTAAATGTCCCTCAAGCCTCGGGAGGTTTAGTAAAAGTCCCTCGGGCTTCGCCCTCGGGACTTTTACTAAACCTCCCTCGGCTTTCGGGTACATTTAATCACTAATCAACCTCAAAGCCATGCTATGCTACTACATCTCGCTAGGTCTTATAGTGCCACTTTAAGTGGTTAGCGAATATAGTCGAGATATCATTAGCTGCCACGAGTATTTCTGAATTGCAAATAAATCGGAATAAATTATAGAACACGCAATTTGGCGCTGATGCACAGACGCTGGTCTTTTCCGCCCGCGATCGTCTTCGACGCAGGCTATCCCTCCACTAACCACGATCGGAAATCGCATAGAAAATCGGCCACTCTCATGGGGCAGTTCGCAGGCCACGTGCGTGCTGGCTCAAGTGAGTTGTTGGCCGAGCTTGATGAAATCATGGATAGTAAAAAGACTGGATTGGAAACTTGATGGCGTGAGCATAACAACCTGGTTGCAATTGACAAGCTTAAAAAACTCGAGTATATTCAAAGTTTGGGATTAATACAGCCTAAAATGATAATCGAATTGTTTGTAAATACGACAAAGCCACAATACGATAAAATCCCCGTCTATTCTTACCCATTTTAAAAGAAGATATCAAGGTTTACTAGTTAAAATATGCATCCCAAATTCCGAGCAAAACAAAGCACAATTTGGGGACGCCAGTTTCTTCAAAACGACACAGGAATCATCAAAACAAAGATCAACAACGCTTACCCCGAACGCTCGATTGTGGCTTAGGCAGGTTTGTAAGGCGATAAAATCATTTGAAACGTCAACATAGTCATCTGAATGTGAGGATATGAAGAATTTGAAGAAAAGTTCACTAAAAACCTCAGTAAAACAAGCGTACTCACGCCATTCGTGACATCACAATTTGCAACTAGGTTTCAACATCTCTCGAGCAAAGAAAAACGCTTTTCAGCCAATCGGTGGCCTGGAACACCTCACGTGACTATTAGTTTCCAATCCACTCATTTTACTATCCATGATGAAATTTACTAAATTCTAAATACACACATACGCAATCTCGTTCCCAGAGCACCCACCTGGGAAACGAGGGATAATCGGTTTAAAATCGTTACGTTATTGGCTGAATAGTGAGCATGAGTTGGTCTGAAGTGACCGGAAGTAGAATTAATAAAACCAAAATAACAAAGATTTCGGACGACAAGACTCCAGTGAAGACGTTGCCGCGATCGATATCTTCGCCGTATGTGTGTAGATGCTGTGATTCTAGCTTCGCCAGCAACCCCATTGACTTGTTTGGGGAAAAGTCAAACAAGGAGAACATACTATCCAGATTCCGCTCGGATATTTACGCATGCGTACCTCAACTGGAATAACAAGAATCCTGTGATTTGAAACGGATTATCCCAGAGTCTCTCGTTTCCCGAGTGGGGAACGTGGGCTCTGGGAACGAGATTGGCACAAACGCAAAACAATAACAAGTGAACTGTCCATAAATAGCCAAAAACAAAATCAAGACAAAGAAAAAATCAATCAAAGTTATCTGATAGTTGAGATCTTTATTCACCCTCCATAGTTGATTGGGTTTGTTTTATGTCAACTCGTCACTTCGTCAGTCGTCAAGTATACTTTCCACGACTGATTCGAACTTTAAAACCGTTTTAAAGGCCAATTGGGTACACAAATCTGCCAACAAAACTGCCAACAAAACAACGCAACTTCCTTTGGGGGTAGTTAACGGCCAACAAACAACAGATTTTAGTCAGTTTACGATACTAGATCGCACCTAGCATATCGCACCTGGTTCTTCGTCTAATTTTCCCGCCATATTTGATTTCAAGTCAGCAAATGCTTGATATCCTACAATATCCCTAGTATCCTCTTCAATGGATCCATTATTGTCCTTTATCTTCCTAATTTTATCGTATGAACCCACATGTACCACACCGCTCCTTCGTTCCTTATTCATCTCGCTCCAGCCTCCCTTGGTCTCGCGTGTATTGATGACGTTTACACGCAAGATATTAGTTCTACGCATGCGTAGCTAATCCAGGTCACTCCGTATTTGGCAATAAAAAAAACAAAGGAAAATCATGACCGTGACGTGTCTCTATATGTGATAGAGACACGCTCGCTATTTTCGATGAACTTTTTATCTGATAAAACACTCCAGCTCGTTATTTAAATAGTACATATCTCGTCAAAAGTAAATGGAAACGAGAAGCAATTCAAAGAATATTATCCCACCAAAGTGTATAGTGCATTCTAGATTTACAATTTTAGTCTTTCTGCATGCAGGAACTCTCCTTATTGACAATCTTCTCCTATTTCACTGGCTAATCATTGTTGTAATAATGTTATAATTGTTCAAACAGCAGAACAAATTCTTAGCAGAAGCTTTCCGAAGTCGAGAAGACAAATAAAGTTTGATCTCCATTGCTGAAAAATACGCCAACCGTTTGGTTAAGAGCTGAAAATTTAGGAACTGTGTACTAAAGCTGAGTGAAAAAGTGCTGGATGTTATGTTCACATGACACCGCCAAGCGTTCCGTTTTCATCTCGCTCCGTCCAGAAATCGTTTTCAAAACGCTCCGGTTAGAGCGCCGTTTTCACACAATCTCGATCCGGTGCCGTGTGAACGCAACGGCGTTTTGTGACTTTTTAGCACCGTTTTCAACTCGCTCCGAACTCGTGTGAACGGGGTCTTTATCTATGTGTAGTTGGCGGAGTACCTTTCACTTTCAGTATTTCTTTTACTTTTTTATTAGGTATTGAATCTCGCTACTTTGACCTATGTGATCCTCCTGATGACGTCATTTGTATTGATTTGGATACCAACATGATTTCACCGTAAGTAATGGATCGTTTTCACCCATGTGGTCGGTTGCCCCGTTGTATGTCACTTAGCGTGTTTTGAATTCATTTTCTGTTATTTTTTGTTTTGCTTTTTCTACAGGATATATGATAGAAATCCTTTCACTTGGAAATCGTTCCCTAAGGTATGTGAATTTTGCTTATATGTACGAAGCTGTACTGTAACGAAGACGGCATAATAATTTATATACTATTGAAATATAGTAAGGTTAGATACACTGCCGAAACAGAGAACGTAGTAGTCTAACGTTTCGAGCGAAGGCCCTTCGTCAGAGAGAAATGTAAAGATTGTAAACAAACAATGAGCTTATATAGGAAAGATAATCATATGACCAAATATTAACAATAACAACTTTGTCTTTATCACATGATTTTTTTTATCACATGATTATGTATTGTAAACTTCCCTCGTTTATAACGGAGTCCACCACGGATTTTTTAAATCTTGGGTTTTACTAGATTTTTTTCAAATTTTGTTACAGTATTAGTTTTGTTATGAACTATTCTGTGTTATACAATACTCTGGTTGCTATGCGTGTTTTCATTGGTTGTTGGCCATGATCTATTAGAGGACAGACACACGGATCACGTCAGCTGACTTGCTTTCTTCCTTCTTCGTGCCCCAAAATCCGGCAAGAGTTTCGACAAAAAGCTTTTAAATTTTTATTGTATAAAACAAATAGATTCCATTTTTTTGTTGTCTGTTTAGTTATAGATGCACAGAGGACGTCACAACGTGGTAAGAACATCAGTGACCCACTCGACCTCGTCTCGTGGGCCACTTTTTTGTTCTTACCACGTTGTGCATCTGTGCATCTATAACTGAACAGACAACGGCAAAATGGAATCTATTTGTTAATTAGTCTTTCGCCATATGATTTTACAATACTTTCTCGTTAAAAATGAATTTTGGTCTCTTTGTCGTTTTAGGCGAAGGGCCTTCGCTCGAAACGTTAGACTCCTACGTTCTCTGTTTCGGCAGTATATCTAACCTTACTATATTTCGATTGTTGTTTCAACACTGCCTACGCAGTCCGCTTCTTTTATTTCACTATTTGAATTTATATACTAGATAGTACCCTGCGAGCACAGCCTTCTTTTCCTTTAATATGTCTTCGCTGAGAGAGAGGAAGAAAAGTAGGCTCTGCTGTATTCGTGATTGGTTTCCATTGCGCATGCATGTCAGTTGCTTGGTTACAATCTCGAACCCAGTCCCAGTCAGAGCAGAAAACAAAACGAGAACCGGTTAAACGGGTCTTAAACGGGTTACTTCGGCCTAAATCTTGGACGAAGCCAAACACGAATACAGCAGAGCCTACTTTTCTTCCTCTCTCTCAGCGAAGAAATAAGGAACAGAATAAGGCTCTGCTCGCAGGGTAACTAGATAGATGAATATATAGATCGTTTTATTTAATACATACTTTGGGAGAAACTCCCAGAAAGTCTTCTCGCAGGCTAGTAGATGTTCGTCAAACTCAAATACTCAGAAAATTGTTCTGAGATCCTAAAAGGCATTCCAGACTTGTAGTGGAGCATATTATAAATATTGTAATATCTCTTTTATTTCTTCTTTTATTTAAGAAACCAGGAAAAGCGTTGCTTGAGAAACTTCAAATCCAGCATGTGAAATTACATCATCTTTGTCGTGGTAAGTTTTGCTCTTCCACCACTAATAATATACAGGGCAAAATTTCTCGAATATGATTGGCTACAATCTCGTTCCCAGAGCCCACGTTCCCCACCCGGGAAACGAGAGACTCTGGGATAATCCGTTTCAAATCGTTACGTTATTGGCTGAATAGTGAGCATGAGTTGGTCTGAAGTGACCGGAAGTAGAATTAATAAAACCAAAATAACAAAGATGTCGGACGACAAGACTCCAGTAAAGACGTTGCCGTGATCGATATCCTCGCCGTATTTGTGTAGATGCTATAATATAATTCGAGCTTCGCCAGCAACCCCATTGACTTGTTTGGGGAAAGTCAAACAAGGAGAACATACTATCCAGATTCCGCTCGGATATTTACGCATGCGTACCTCAACTGGAATAACAAGAACCCTGCTCGTCGCTTCGCTACTCGGGCAATTTTGTAAAATTTTGAAAACACTCGTGAAATTAAACCTTAATTTTCCTCGGCCCTATGCGATTACCTATATACAAATTCGTAACAAAGTATCGTAACAAAATTCAGTAGCCTAGAGAAGGGGCCCGGGTAAGCGGGGTAATTACACCGGGGTAATTGCACGTAACATTTTAGTCCAAGAAATATATTATTGCGCTATAAATGAACCTAAGAAAAGTAAAACTTACAAGTCTCTTGCAAAGAGTAGACAAGATTAATTCAAGTTGCGAGGAGTGCTATTACTACTAATTTTCAAATGTTATTTTATTTCTGATGCAAAGATTGGCGTTTAGAATACTCGATAATGATGGTATTAAAACATTGATTTCGGTTGGGGCCCCTGGCTACAACGTTTGACTCACGGCCTGAGGGCCCATCTCGGCTCTCGACGGCCCTAACAAAAATACCATTGTGTTAGAGGAGTGGTTTTCTGTGTGGTCGATGGATGCATTTTCATTTTCAAAAGGTTGAAAACGACTGTTATTTTCAAAAATATGTCGTCAAATATGTTTTTCTTTGAAGCCTGAAGACGAGTCTTTAGTATTTTATCTCGCTAACGCCAGACGATTTTATTCAGTACAGGGAGAGGTCCAGGCCTCAAAGTGCTAAAACCTATCTCTTTAACACTTTGAAGCCTGAAGACGAGTCTTTTAAGGAAACTAAACGAACCGGCATCTGTTGTTTGCTTTACGGCTTTTCCGACTCTCCCGGCACAGGAGTACTTAATATTCCTCCCCCTGAATAATCTGACCGTGCTGACGTCAAGATTGCTTATGCCAGTCAACTTTGGGATTGGGAACAAGTTCTAAGGCCGCAATGCGTCATACCACGAAATGTTTGACTGCTGGTCAGTGGTCATAGGGAATGCCCTATCCAGTTTATATAGAGCTCACAGCAAAGGACCCGTAAACCGCCATCTTGGATTGTTCATCCATTACCAGTCATTAATAAAGGATAAAGGACTGGGTGGTTAATCATCCTTACTTGCAGCCAGCGGCTGAATTGCGAAGGACGCAGATCAACGTGGCCGTGTCGAGGCATATCAAAGGCGCTCTAAGCAGCCGCCAACGACACAGTTCAGACCACGGATCACAGCTAAGATGTTAGGTGTTGATTTTATGGAGGGAGGAAAACCGGAGAACCCGACGAAAAACCCTCGAAGCACAGGAGAGATAAACTACAACTCTACTCACATGAGTCCAAGCCAGACAACGGGGTCACTCGGCGGTGTTGTAAGGTTGTTGGAATAGCATGGTGTTCTTGAATATTTTTTTTTGTCCTAATTTTAGGTGATGGTGGCACTACCTCAGATAACGCCATTGAGTTGGCTCCTTTGGAGCACGATTCATCACATGCTAAAAAAAGGGTAAGCTCAGTAAAACAAGCATACTCACGTCATTCGTGACATCACAGTTTAAGTACCTGGGCTAGCCCGCTTTGCCAAGATCTCGCTTATGTTGTTATTTCTTGTTAATTTTCATCTTGTGTTTATGAGAGCCGAGTCTGCCCGACTAGCCGAGATCTCGCTTTGTGAGGCCGAGATCTCGGTTACCCAGGCTGGTTTTTCCCATGTAAACCCGATTGAGCGGGCTAGCTCGCCTACCTGGGCTGGCACTAAAAGCTTCGTACACGCGACAAAATTTGTTTTTATCAGCTTTTCTCGACGTATATACAATTCACAAGTTCTGCTTGTTCATGTACAGTTTCTTATTTAAAACAACGAGACTTCGTGTCCGTACCAGAACTGGCTACTGGCTAGGATGAACTCCTATAAATTTTCTTTTTTTGTTAAAATTATAAGACTCTGGAATAATCTACCTAGTAATGTTGTAGAAGCTGAAAATATTAGCGTGTTTAAAAACCGTCTGAAACAATACTTAAATATTTAAACATTCATTATTTTAAGAATTAATATTTACTAGATTTATGTTATAATATTTGTTAGAATATTTTTGTTTGGAAGTTGTTATATAGGGCTAACCTCTCAACTTTCCTTCAAGCCCATTTGGACTTGAGAATAAAATTTATGGTTTATGGTTATGGTTATGGATAAATTACGCAATTAGTACAACAAGCAAGCTAGGCGAGCTAGCCCTTCTCATGCAAACACAATAAAAATCATCTCAGCAAAGCGAGCTAGCTCGGGTACCTGGGCTCGCTCGCCTCCATATAAACACCTCCTTAGTTTGCTCTCCAGTGTTTGCTACCCATAGTCGGACCTTGTTCGTATGGAGGCGAGAGAGATAACTCCGTTTATTATTTATTTATCTATTTATTTATTTCTAAAACTCATTAATAATTCATGAGGAAAATTCAAAAGAAATTAAGTAATATTTAAAACACGAGAAGGAGTGTTTTATCAGGTTTAAAACCACGAGGGCGCAGCCCAAGTGTTTTAGATCTGATAAAACACGTGATGCGAGTGTTTTGAATGGCTTCAAAAACGATTCGCTATTGGATGTTATGTTCATTAGTATTCTTTATATAAAATTGTATGTTCATTAGTATTCTTTATATAAAATTGTATGTTCATTAGTATTCTTTCTGACGTCAAGAAGTTTTATCAGGTATAAAACCACGGACATGGTACTGATTTCCTTTGTGTTTTCCTCGTGAATTATTAATGATCTTTTGAAGGTTTAATCAATGTCTGTTTACCCCGGTACAGAACTGATATCAGTGTCTGTAAATGTGATACAGAACTGTTGAGTAAAACATCAGTTCTGCATCACATTTACAGACACTGATCATATCAGTTCTGTAGCAAGTGTACAGACATTTCGCATTCAACTGTCTTGAGTGAGGTACGCTGTATGCGATATAAAGCTTTATATAGCATACATCCCTCGTTCTCGGGATTATCTATTACTTAACGTGATGTATGTAATAATATAGGCGTTTTAGAAGTAATTTACAGAATTCCTGTCCGTTCTGTATTGGGATACAGGCACTCGGCTTCGCCTCGTGGCTGTATACCCCGATACAGAACGGCCACTCATTCTGTAAATAGTACTTATTTATTTATTTATTTATTTATTTATTTATTTATTTATTTATTTATTTATTTTTATTTATTTATTTGTTGTTTTTTTATGACAGCTTAATATCGAGATTGCGATTCAAGAAGCATTTCTGAGATTTAATATAGCAATTCTCAAAGGATATAGGTAATGTAATATATTAGGATAAGAATCCATAGTCTCGCTTCATGGCAGGCGTTTTGGCCATTACCAGAAATTAATGACAAAATATAGTAAAGTGAGAATTATGCTTTTTGAGTAGCTTTCCAACTATTTGCCGCCCTCCTGATCTAAACAACAACCATTATCCAATCATTCAGTCACCTATTTATTTGCATCAGGTATATCTACGATCTGCCAAATTGTGTTGAAAATAGTAAACAAATAAGCAAGTCATGCACCACTGGATTGCGGTAGGATTTTGTTTGATACTTTCAAAATCGTCTTTGGTCAAATGTTCGAGAGTTGATAGAGGAACCTTTATTTTGCATGCAATAGATTACATACTGACCAAATTGGCTGAAGTTGCATGTAGACCTCTAATTTACAACTACCCGACTTGTAATGACAACAAGACAATGGGCATTTTGAACTCACCATGATTGATGGAGGCTCAAACATTGACAAACGATAGCCCGAGAGATATAGTCATTTGGCAGATGGTAGGTAGACCTGATTTAAACAAATAAGGAAGTAAATAATTTGAAAATCGCTGTTGCTTAAATAGCGAGGTCGGCAAATAGTAGGCGAGATACTCAATTAGCAGAATTTTCATTTTAATATTTCCCCTCTATATATTTACTGTTCAAAATTGGATGCCATTTTATAAAGGCTATATGTAAATTAGCCCTTAAGCGGCGGCCGTTTTGTCATCAATTTCTGGTAATTGGCTTAAGCCGGTTTTCCACTAGGCGATTTTTTTCGCGCGAAGCGACTTTCTTTTGTCCGAATTCAATAGATTTCTGATTAGTTCCAGCTCAGAGCTCATGAGACAAAAGAAAAAGTCACTTTGAGAACTTACGGGACACGACATTTTTCGCCAAGTTTAGAAAATCAGTCTTAAGAGAAAAAATGAGAAGCTCGAATTAGAGGCGCAATAAGAATATCTGTGCTTCCCGTTTTTTTCCAACTTGCACAACGCTTATAGCAGTCTACATTGCAAACTGCAACTAGTAACTATAACAAATGTTTTATACCAATATTTATCGTCCAGTATAGTGTTCGAAAGAAGCTCAAATCGGCTTTACAAAACTTTCTTATGTGGTCCAGTGTGGGTCCCATTGATTGGCATAGAAATGTTAAACTTTATTTTAGATCAACGTTTAAGTACCTTTATTTCAGGTCTTGCTTGAAACCTATAATCGAAGCGCCAAGGAACGCAATTGATGTTAGTTTGGACAGTCTATTTGATTTACAAGGTACATATTTGTTTTGACTATCAAAATCTGTGAGGGTAATTAGGCTCCTCTGATCTCTATATAACTGGATTGCTCATCCGGCTCCAAAAATGAAGCGAGCGGAGATGACGAATTTGGACTGTACCAAGATGGCCGCCACGGAAAATTGTATGTTTTCGTAGCACGAAAAGAGACGAAAAAAGTCACATTAAAAATATTTCTGCCATTGGTATCAAACAAAGAACAATGTAAAAGCTTTAGAAGCTTAGTTTTTGCATTTGTTGGCATTATTAAGCAGTAAAACGTGTTTGTAGCTTTTTTACTCTGCCCGTTAATCGATAAACTAGCCTATATCACTCGTAAAAACCAACGAAGTCAATCAATAACTTCATTATAAAACTATCTATATGCCTTTGGTATTAAAGCATAAGTCTTTACAAAACCTTGAAGTATGTAGTTGACAATTTCGGATTATATTTGCTTGTATTTTCCTTCTGTTTTTCGGTATTAACAGTTAGTAACAGTAAACTGTCATTTGAGAATTGTTTTACGGCTTTTCCGACTCCCCCCTGTAAACTCTTGCTACTCTTAAGCCCGCAAGGTACACTGGACCAGGAGTACCAATATGGCCGCCAGTGGCTTCAAAATGTTTACCGCTGACCATAAAGGATGAGCAATTCAGTTGTATAGAGATCAGTGGTTAGGCTCACTTTATTCTTTCAGTTTGAATGGCTCAAATTCTGGATGTTTTTTTTTCTAACGTAGGTTTCTTAAAAAGCCGTCCTGGCTCCTACCACAAGTTCTTTCAAATAATTATGAAAACACAAGTAAGTCTTGACGTAATATCTAAAGACCAATCTACACGATACGATTGTTGTGTACGGTTGTCATTCTGGCGTATGACATTTTGTGTACGTGACACAATTCTTGTTCATGATTTGACAATGAATGTTGAAAAACGTCATTTACACGACTGGCGGTGAATTACATACATCACGATGACAATTGTATACGACAATCGTACCGTGTAGAAAGGTCTTAAAGGGGTATATGGTTCGTCACTCGGAGTAACACCTATTATTATATAGCATGCTATCGGATATGAGCTTTTGCGTAATCTGATTGGTTCCCTACTACCAGGCTATCAGCTCATATCCTGCTAGTAGAGAAAAAACAAGATGGCGGCATGTTTTTTTAAACTGCCGAAAAGAGTTGAAATTGACGGATTTTTATACAGAAAAACATCAACACCCTCAAACCAATGTATAAAAAAACAACATTGTGTAAAAATACATTAACAGATACACAATTTAGCATGTTAAGTGGTAAAATTCACCTAAAAATTACGTCTTTTTACTTCAAAAACCCGACTAAATTAACGGGTTGATATTAATTTGTTGCCAAACAAAGAAACTCACGGTTAAAATCAAGCTTACAACACACATTTCGTAGGAGATTACCAGTAAAGAGACTTTTTTTAATTTAGATAAGCATTTGGAGTAGTAAAAAGCATGTTCTTTTTCAAAAACAACCAACTAAGTAATTTAGTTTCACTGCCGAAGGTGTTTCAGTTTCATTTTTGCATAAAATCAAAACCTTTTTCACGACAGCAACGCTAATATAAACAACTGACCCACATTTTGACTTCATAAAGTTACCTTTTAATCTTTTTTGTTGATCTGCTTAACACATTTTTTGCCTCTCGAGCAACATTTATACAACATTTCGAAGCTGTTTCCCGAACAGCTCAGCGAGAAACTCTATGTGAATGCATCATTACGCATGGCGGAAGTATTAGTTGCCTATGCCGGAAGTTTGTTGTTTCAATCATTTCGCTGTAATTTTGTCTCTTGTACAGTGCTTGGCTATATAATAAAACAGTTATACCATTCGCTCTCGTTGTATGCGAACTAATAGCCAACTCGGCGAAGCGCCTCGTTGGCTATGAGCTCATATACGACTCGAGCTCATGGTATAACTGTTAAATATCATTATTCTTTAGTTGAGTTCAATGTTCCACAATAATTATTCAAACAACATAAGATGAAGAGTTAAATCTCTCGATATTGAAGGAACTAGATTTCAGTTTCAAAATACCAAATATAAGTGCCATTAAGCCATTTACGCGATGACGTGAAATGGCCTTGGGTGACTGCAACTACCAGAATGCTTTGCCAGTATTCTAGGGCTTCGCCATTCTCGTACCCAGACCCTCGCGCTGCCCCCCTCGCGAAGGCTCTGGGAAACCCAGACTAGTTCCTAGTCCTCTTTTCTCTCGAACTTATTTTGGTGACGTCACAGAATAGGGATCGAGCGAGAGGACTAGCGGAAAATGTTCATCTTTATCTATCATGAATCCTGCTGGAGCTCGGATTCTTTAATCTTTATGAACGAGGGCACTTAAACAAACTTCTTCTTGAGAGCAGACAGCAAATGAGTAGGTTTCTTTGTTTTACATTACGTTAAAAGGTCGTTACATACGAGGCTTTATAAAGTAGTGTTCGGCGTAGGAAGTGATTGTGTTGAAATACATTTATACAAATCGAAATATGCTATTTTAACGTTTCGGCAGTAGACCAACGTTGCTATATGATGTTATAAAGAATTGTGCAGACCGACGTGAGTGTTCTCTGCCTTGGTTTTCCGCCAAACAGCCGTTTGGAGCCTGTATATTTGGGGCCAGATTTGGGGTCAAGCAAAACATTTTATTCCATGCCTCTCACAATTTCGGTCTGCCGCTCGACGTTAAAAAGAGAGGACTGGGAACCAGGCTGTGGGAAACCCTGGATCTCTGCGTCGGATTCCCGACGCAGTGACGTCAGGCGCATTCCAAACATTCCAAACTCTCGTGCCCAGACTCATGGTATAAACGGCTTGTCATTTCCCCTCCTCGGCAACAAATCTGGTGTATAAATCTCGTGTAAATCGTATCGTATCCATCATGAATCGCGAGGTAAACGAAACTATGCGTTAGAAAGGACGGGACAATCTAGTGTTAAATTTGTTGCAAGTTGCAAGAAAAATCGCATCGTGTAACAGCGGTTTAAGGAGGTGTTTATATGGAAAAGGGTTGGTCCATTTCATTTATTTTGTTTTCTTTTCCACACAGTTGTTCAGCAGGTTTATTGAGCAAAGATCGTTCGTTTCGTCGCAAGATCCTTGGTTAGAATTTTTTGACGAATGCTTAGAAAAGGTATTACCGTCTCCTCTGATCCCTGATATTTTTAGTATTATGTATCTAGCATGACATATTGAAATATCTCACTAACCAGGCTAGTTTACAAGACCTACACATGTATGAATAAGTACTCGTACCATTATGGAAAAAACAACTACAGTGCATTGCAGTGCAGTGCAGTGCAGTGCAGTGCAGTGCAGTGCAGTGCAGTGCAGTGCAGTGCAGTGCAGTGCAGTGCAGTGCAGTGCAGCGCAGTGCGAAACGTACTATTTACAGAATGAGTGGTCGTTCTGTATCGGGGTATACAGACACGAGGCGAATCCCGACACAGAATGGACACGAATTCTGTCAAAATTACTTCTAAAACGATCCGATTTGGTAAGTTCATTGGCGTAGTAATTTTTCTAAAAAACGTTGTCTAAGTCGAAAAAATCAAAGCTAAAGTTTATGTAAATCAAGAGGAATCTATATCACATATATTGACCCTCATTAAACATGAATTTTCTTTGGGTTTTCCTCATGAGTTATTAATGAGTTTTAGAAAGTACAGTATAGTGCAGTGCGGTACAGTACAGTACAGTACAGTGCAGTGCAGTGCAGTGCAGTGCAGTGCAGTACATTCTAGTACAGTGCGGTGCAGTGCGATATAGTACAGTGCAGTGCAGTGCAGTGCAGTACAGTCTAGTACAGTACAGTGCAGTATAGTACAGTACAGTGCAGTATAGTACAGTACAGTGCAGTACATTCTAGTACAGTGCGGTGCAGTGCGATATAGTACAGTGCAGTGCAGTACAGTCTAGTACAGTACAGTGCAGTATAGTACAGTACAGTGCAGTATAGTACAGTACAGTGCAGTATAGTACAGTACAGTGCAGTACATTCTAGTACAGTGCGGTGCAGTGCGATATAGTACAGTACAGTGCAGTACAGTGCAGTACAGTGGCGTATGGTACCGTAGAAAGGAACGAACGAACAAACGAATGAATTTTAAGACGGTGCACGTTAGTGATCTATTAAATAATAAAGTAGTTGAAGGTAAACTACAAACTCTCTCAATCCGGACGGAATTGTGGTTCTTATTTATTTGTTGGAATGTTAATCACATTTTTCTTTCTTACAGGCTGACAGTGAACAACCGCTAATTGAGATTGATGATTCTGTGACAAAGTATGTTCTTAGGCCGTGTCCACACTAATAATCCATTTTCAAACGAAAACGGAGACTTTTTGATACGGTTAGGCCTTTCGTCCACACTTATCCGGCGTCTTCGGTGACCGAAAACGGAGCGTTTCGAAAACGCACTCCAGAGTGAAGACATTCGAAGACGCCGTTTTTCTGGACCAGTGTGGACGGCAAAAACGAAGCTTTTGGAAAACGATGATGTCACGATTATGTTATCTTGGTTTCGGTCACCTAGAACTACTCTGATGAAAATATTGTTGGCAATGTTTTTGCATAATCCTAAAGATGTTATGGTAGTTGGTAATCGTGCAAAGTTTCATTTTAAAATTCGTTGAAGAAAAGGTGATATTCTACGTGTGAAGTTTGTATTTTGGAGTGCCACCATTAAAGTGGGCGAGCTTGAGAAGAATGAGTCGAGGAAGCTTATGACGTCATAGACTCAATAACAACAATGACCCTTTTCTTGACAACAACAATGATCTTTTGTTTTTGTTGAGTCTATGACGTCATAAGTTCTCCTCAACTCATTCTTCTCAAACACGGCCAATTTAATGGCGGCGCTCCAAAATACAAACTTCGGACGTAAAATACAACTTTGTTTTCGGGAATTTCGAAATGAAACTTTGCACAATTATCAACCACCATAATATCTTTAAGATTATGCAGAAACATTACCAACAGTATTTTCATCAGAGACCCACTTTAACTAACCACGAGAGCTTGTAGAACAAGAACTGGGAAAACTTAACTCCAAGTTGAAAATGCCAAACTAACTAATGCGTTTATCGTTTATTAAGAGTCAGCAATAGAACGTACGTGGTAACGCCTTTGGATACCAGTGGCCTGGAGGATGAGAAGCTTTACAGGTTAGTATGTTTTGAAGGATAAAACATACTTATCTAACTCGACATATGTTGAAGCTCATTTCACGAGTCAAAACGAGCTCACTGAATGTCTGAATGTCTCATTGTTTGTTTGTTTGTTTGTTTGTTTGTTTGTTTGTCTGTTTGTTTGTTTGTTTGTTTGTTTGTTTGTTTGTTTGTTTGTCTGTCTGTCTGTCTGTCTGTCTGTCTGCCTGCCTGCCTGCCTGCCTGCCTGCCCGTCCGTCCGTCCGTCCGTCCGTCCGTCCGTCCGTCCGTCTATCTGTCTGTCTGTCTGTGTCTGTCTGTCTGTCTGTCTGTCTGTCTGTCTGTCTGTCTGTCTGTCTGTCTGCTTGCCTGCCTGCCTGTCTGTCTGTCTGTCTGTCTGTCTGCTTGCCTGTCTCTTTGTCTGTCTGTCTGTCTGTCTGTCTGTCTATCTGTCTGTCTGTCTGTACAAACAAGCCAAAACGGAGAAACACCGTTATTGTCGGTGACTCTGTTATCTCTCGGATCGAGGGTTGGCGATTAAGCAACGAAACCACAAGAGTTACTGTCAAGTCTTTCTCGGGAGCAACGGTTGAAGACATGTCGCACCATATCAAACCTACATTGAATAATGCACCAGATGGATTGATAATTCATATTGGAACCAACAACTTGAGGAAAGACACGGCAGAAGAAATCTGTAAAAAGGTTGAAAAGCTATATTTTATGGTACAGAAAGAATGCCCCAACACAAAGATTGCCTTTTCTGAAATAACTCCGCGTGGTGACTTTAAAGAAGCCAGCAATAAACGAGAACAAACGAACAAAGGGCTATTTTCTTTCTGTCAGTCTAAAAACCTAATATTTCTCACTCATCCAACATTAAACGAAGGATCCCTCAACAGTCGAAAGGTTCACTTAAATCGTAATGGAACTTCACTTGTAGCGAGAGATTTTAAAAACCTGATTCAAACAAATTGACATACTGTTGGAACTGAGGTCAGTGACTCTTCTCCTTTACCTAATATGACTAGTATTCCTAATTTAAGAGGCTTTAAGATGGCTTCTTTAAATATTACAAGTTTACCTTGTCACATTGATGAATTGCGTATTTGGATAAGAGATCAAAATCTTGATCTCTTAGCAATAAATGAAACGAGGCTTGATAGCTCTATCCCGAATGAGTCAGTCAAAATTCTCAACTATCAAATAATTCGTAAAGACAGAAACCGCTTTGGTGGTGGAGTCGCTATATATGTTCGTGACACGGTAAACTTTGTTAACAAATCAACGATAGTGTGCGATGACATTGAGGCAGTTTGTTTAGACATTAATAAACCAAATAGTAAACCATTCACAGTTATATCTTGCTACCGTCCCCCAAGCTATAATCCGACTAAATTCTTCGATTATTTAGAAAAAAATATTAATAAGCTGGATTCTGGTAACAGTGAGATATATATCTTAGGTGATCTTAACTGCAACGTGCTGTCATCGAATAATACTTCGCCAAACGCACAGCTTTTTTCTTTGTGTGAGCTTTATCAATTCGAGCAATTAATTAAACATCCCACCAGAATTACAATGCAAAGTAAGACATTAATTGACCTCATACTCACTAACACATCCCAACGAATTGTATCTAGTGGTGTGCTGCACATAGGCATCAGTGATCACAGTCTCGTGTATGCTATTAGAAAAATATATATTTCTAATAAAACTACACATGAGACAAAAGAAGTAAGAAATTTTAAAAATTTCAATGTTGATAATTTTAACGCTGATCTAGAACGCACACCCTGGGTAGATGTCAATAATTTTAGTGATCCGAATGAGATGTGGACATATTGGAAGTCAAAGTTTATTAAAATTGTCGATAAGCATGCTCCACTCAAAAGGAAAAGAATTAGAAATAAAAAGTCACCTTGGCTAAATATTGAAGTCAAGAAATCGATGATAGCACGTGATCGGTTAAAATCAATTGCAATAAAAACTAACAAAAGTGAGGACTGGCAAAACTATAAAAAGGCCAAGAATAAAATTAATAATGATATTAAAACAGCCAAATCTCAGTATTATAAGGAGCGCCTACGAGAAAACTCCGGTAATACTGCTGCTGTTTGGAAAACAATAAATGATGTCATGGGCCGAGACAAAAAACAAAGTAATATTAACTCAATCAAGATTGACGGAAATAATTGCGCCACGTCCAATCCTCAGGTTATGTGTGAAACATTTAATGATTTTTTTATTGAAATTGGCCAAAACCTAGCTGAAAAATTACCGGATCCCTCGAAATCTTACCGAGATTACATAGTACAAGCTCAAAGTTCATTTCAATTACGGTTAGTCACCCCAACAGAGGTTCGTGAGCTATTATCTAACCTATCCGCGAACAAGGCGACAGGTCTCGATAAGATACCTTGTCGCCTTGTTAAAATTGCTGCACCCTACATAAATGAATCTTTGTGTAGCATATTTAATGCGTCTATAGTTTCTGGTATTTTCCCTTCGGACTGGAAGTTGGCGAAAATTATTCCTATCTATAAAGGAAATGAAAAGGACGAATTGAACAATTATAGACCAATATCTATCCTATCGTCAATTTCAAAAGTTCTGGAGAGACTTATATACAATCAACTGTACGAGTATCTCTCCAGTAACAATTTGTTATCTGAATGTCAATCCGGTTTCAGACGTTTTCACTCAACCGCAACATCGCTATTAGAAGCCTCTACTGAATGGTTTACTAACATGGACCAAGGTAAATTAAACTCTGTTGTTTTCCTAGATCTTTCAAAAGCATTTGACACTGTCAATCATGCTATTCTTCTTGAAAAATTAACATGTTATGGGTTTCATCCCGACACAATTAAATGGTTTCGATCATACTTGTTTGAAAGAAAGCAACAGTGTCTAGTAAATGGGCAACTCTCGTCGCCAAAAACAATAAAATGTGGTGTTCCTCAGGGTTCAATCCTTGGTCCACTTCTATTTCTAATGTATATTAATGATCTACCAAACTGCCTAAAATATTCTAAGCCGAGAATGTTTGCCGATGATACTTACATCACTACTACAGATAATTCACTTACTCAGGTAATCCACCTTATAAACTGTGACCTGAGTAATATCAGTGAATGGCTGTTGGCAAACAAATTAAGTCTTAATCTAACTAAAACAGAACACTTGTTCATTGGATCTGATGACATGCTAAACAAAATAAGTGACGCTGTGTCTGTTTACCTTACAAATAATCCCATTAAGCGGGTTCGCAAAAGTAAATTATTAGGAATTATCATCGATGAGAGACTGTCTTGGACAGATTATATTGATGTTCTTTCGCGTAAAGTTTCGTCAGCAATAGGTGGGTTAAGACAAGTGAGACCCTTTGTTGATCTCAAAACAGCCAAAACTATTTATAACTCTTTGATACAGCCATTATTTGATTATTGCGATGTCGTATGGGACACCATTGGAGTGGTACAAAGTACGAGACTGCAAAAATTAAACAATCGTGCTGGGCGAGTGATTACGCAAAATGGGTATGAAGTCAGATCCAGTGACATAAGAAATCAATTAGGATGGTCAACCCTTCATGAAAGACGACAAGATCATAAGTGCATCATGATGTACAAAGTTTTAAATGCTATTGCTCCTGCATATCTCAAAAGATACTTTTCTTATGGCATTGACACTAGCAAATATTGTCTGAGAAACAATAATGTTAATTTATCTCTCGTTAAACCAAATACAGATTACATGAAGAAAAGTTTCAAGTTTGCTGGAGCTAAATTATGGAATAGTTTGCCAGTTGATTTGAAACTTTCATCTACTTTGTCGTCTTTCAAGAGGGGTTTGGCAAGTCAAACCTCAACCAACACCTCAGTTCCAAATTAATTTGAATTAATTTGAATTTCAAATGAACTATGTAAATATTTTGTATATATGTAATAAGTAATTACTCTTCTTTTATCGGCTCTTACGAAAAGCAATTTTGTAAATTGATTAAGATTCCGAGTTTAAATAAAGTCTCTCTCTCTCTCTCTCTCTGTCTGTCTGTCTGTCTGTGTGTCTGTGTCTGTCTGTCTGTCTGTCTGTCTGTGTGTCTGTGTCTGTCTGTCTGTCTGTCTGTCTGTCTGTCTGTCTGTCTGCTTGCCTGCCTGTCTGTCTGTCTGTCTGTCTGCCTGTCTCTTTGTCTGTCTGTCTGTCTGTCTGTCTGTCTGTCTGTCTGTCTGTCTGTCTGTCTGTCTGTCTGTCTGTCTGTCTGTCTCTCTCTCTCTCTCTTGAGCTAACGTGTGCTGAATCGCTCTGATAAATATTTGATTTTCTCGAGATAACACGTTGCTAACATGGATTATCTGAATGATAAAGGATGTTTAACATACGATACTGCCACCAACTATTATCTGTGGTCTCAGGATGTTGACTCGTTGAAAAATTTCATTTCGAAAATTTTAGACGACGCTTCAATTGCTTCGACGGTAATAAACGAAGACAAACTTCACAAAATGCAGTCTTTTAAGACACAAGATTGCACCGTGAAGTTTTATATAACAACCAAGAAAGTGGTCATCCAAGGATTAGGAAGTTCAAGCCTGACGAAAGCTCTTTCACAGTTTTTAGAAGGTGAAAACCGGTAAAAGTGAAGTCGAAGACGAAGTCACAGAAGACAATGGCGGCAACGAAGCATCACAAGCCAATTTAATCAATGGCGAAGTTGACGAGTTTATTGCTTCTGCAGTTCCGATTGATATATCGGATGAAGAGTCAAATACATGTGACTGTTCAAAATTAAAGTCTGATCTTTTAAATGTGATCAAGGACATGGACAAGGTGAAACAAGATATTTTAAATATCACCACCCAAAATATGCAAAGTGAACATGAAGAAGATTTGAATAAATTATACCACGAAAACATTCGCCTAAACGATGAGATAAGAGTTATGAGAGAAACGATGTCAAAACAGAATAATACAATCCAGAATCTTCAACAAGAAAAGTCGAGTCTTATTACCGCTCTTCGTATTCTGAACACACCAGAGTCTAAAGAGCCCATAGAGCTTACCGCGGAGGTAAACGAACACCAAGTCACGCAACAACAACAAGACTCAAGAGACGCTCTACTTTGCCCAACGAATGGTGGCGAAAACCAGGTAAATAAGAACAAGAAGAAAAAGAAGAAGAAACAAAATCAAACTGAAGGCAGTACCAAAACGTCTGCTGCCAGAACCCAAGCCAGTTACACTGCTTCATCTCCTCCGTCTGTAGATGACAACACCACTACCAAAAGCAATAAGAAATCCGTATATATCCTTGGTGATTCAATGATCAAAGATCTAAAACCGTGGAAAATGTCCCGAGATGACACAGAAATCAATAAGAGATGTTTTCCTGGAGCCAGCACTGAGGATATGGAATCGTATATGCTGCCATCTCTGCGTACCGAACCAGACGAAATCATTGTCCACGTTGGCACAAATGATGTATGCGACAAAACTCCCAGACAGCTTGCTGAAGGTGTGGTAAATCTGTGTGAAAATATGTCGCAGAACTCTACGGCCACGGTAGCTATATCTAGCATTATTAATAGGGCCGATAATGAGGAACTCAACAAGAAGGTAATCGAAGCTAATAAGATCATAAAATCGTTTGCCAAAGATCGTAACTGGGGCTTTATAGACAATAGTAGAATAAGTAAGAACTATCTAAATAATAAGGGCCTTCATTTGAATGCTAATGGAACAGCTGCTCTTGCCAAAAATATTACTAGTTATCTTTATAATTCGTATTGACCAGAGATGAACCGTAGCTTTATAGCCCCAACTGAGTTTTATTGCAATAACGAGTCTACTATATTTCCTAAGATTAGGGGCTTTAAAATGGCCAGTTTAAATATAGCAAGCCTGACGAAGCACATTGATGAACTGAGAATTCTTTTAGATAATCAATATTTTGACATTGTTGCTATAAATGAAACCAGACTTGATTCTACCATAGCAGATAATTTAGTTCTAATCGATGGATACTCAATTTTGAGAAAAGATCGAAATAGAAACGGAGGGGGGGTATGCCTTTATCTGCGTTCAAACATTAACTATAGACTTAGAGATGACTTTGTCAATGAATTTGAAGTATTGAGTGTTGATATTATGAAACCTAATAGTAGAGCATTTAATGTCACTGCACTTTATAGACCTCCTACGTGTACTGAGGGTTTCTTTGAGAACCTGGAAAATATAATTCGAGTACTTGATATGGAGTCAAAGGAGCACTTACTCCTTGGTGACATTAACTGCAATTATTTGGCCAGTACCACCGACGCTCAATTAACACAATTAAAACAGTTAAGTACTGTTTATCAGCTGACACAATTGATAAATGAACCGACACGAGTAACTTCAACTTCTAGCACACTTATTGATGTGATTTTAACTAATGAGCCTTCTAGAGTTATATCCTCAGGTGTCGTGCATATTGGAATTAGTGACCACAGTCTGGTGTACGCTGTTCGGAAATTTGCCATCCCATCTAAGAATACACACAAATATGTAACTACCCGCTCTTTTAAAAGTTTTAAGGCGGATGCATTCAGGGATGACATAAAATTAATGGACTGGAATTCTATTGAAAACTGCGATACACCAGATGATATGATCGAAAATTGGTATAATATGTTCATATCTGTGGCTAATAAACATGCACCCATTAGGACAAGAAGAGTCAGAAGTAAAAAATCACCGTGGCTTACAGCTGAATTAAGAAGTTTTATAATAAGTCGAGATAAACTTAAAAAGCAGGCAGTGATGACGAAAGACCCAGTTTTATGGGAAAAATTTAAAAAAGAAAGAAATAGGATCAACAATGAGATCAAGAAGGCTAAAGCTGATTACTATCAATCACAAATAGAGAATAATATTGGCAACTCAAAGGCCATCTGGAAAACTATTAATCAATTAACTAAACGTAAATCCACCAATAACAGCTCTATAAATGAACTAAAAGTAGGTGATTTATCAGTTTCCGAGCCTTCTGATCTCTGTGAGATCCTAAATAACTATTTTACTTCAATAGGTACTAAACTTGCCTCAGGCCTATCAGACGGAAATAGTAACTTTGAATCGTATGTAACCTCAGCTAAAACAGCTTTTAGCCTGCAGCATACTACAGCGGACATAGTTTTTGAACTTTTGAAAAAATTGTGTCCATACAAAGCTACTGGTCTTGATAATATTTCCTGCAGACTTTTGAAAGAAGCTGCTCCAATTATTTCCGCTTCGCTTGCTACAATAATTAATAAAAGTATTGATACTGGTATTTTCCCATCAAAATGGAAAATAGCAAAAATATTTCCTCTATTTAAAGCAAATGATCGTACCGACCAACAGAATTATAGACCAATCTCTGTATTATCAGTAGTATCAAAAATATGCGAAAGGGTTGTGTACGATCAGCTGTATGCCTATTTAATGAAACATGATCTATTAACTAAGTACCAGTCAGGGTTTCGTTCCGTTCACTCTACCGTCACTGCTCTATTAGATGCCACAAATGAATGGTACCTAAACATTGACAAAGGTATGACCAATATGGTTGTTTTTTTGGATCTTGCTAAAGCATTTGATACCGTATCTCATACAATTTTATTGAGAAAGTTAGAGCTTTACGGTATTGGGGGAACAGCTCTTGGTTGGTTTCAATCGTATTTATTAAATAGGCAGCAGCAATGCATTGTCGAAGGTATCATTTCAAAGCCACAAACAGTTAGCTGTGGTGTGCCGCAGGGGTCCATTTTAGGTCCGTTATTGTTTCTTATATATATTAACGACCTCCCTTCTTGTTTATTGCATACCAAACCACATATGTATGCTGATGACACCATGCTGAGTGCTGCTGCAGTACTAACGTCTGAGTTACAATTTAAAATAAACGAAGATTTAGAAAATATCAGAAACTGGTTGATGGCAAATAAGCTAAGCCTAAATGTTGCGAAAACTGAATTCATGTTCTTCGGAACTGTTTTCAGATTGTCTAATTTAGGTAGAACTTTTCCAGTTACCATTGGTGAAAAAGAAATTAAGAGAGTTGAAAACATAAAATACCTAGGGGTATATTTAGATGAAAATCTTACATGGAATGAGCACATTGATAAACTCTGCTCCAAAGTTAATCGTTCCATAAGTGGTCTAAGGCAGGCTCGTGATTATGTGTCATTAGATGTATTAAAAATGATGTATAATGCTTTAATACAGCCTGTCTTCGACTACTGCGATGCTCTGTGGGGCAATTTAAACAAAGGGCTTGCCAGCAAAATCCAGAAATTACAAAACCGTGCAGCCCGAATAATTACTTTTCAAGGCTATGACGTGAGATCGGCAGATCTTCTAGAACACCTAAATTGGAATAATTTAGCTTTGAGAAGAGATAAGCGGCTCAGCATTTTAATGTACGATGTAATTAATTGCAATGTTCCAAAATATCTCTGTGATCTTTTCTCATTGAATTCTGAAAATAACCCATACAAATCTCGTCTTAGAGAGAATGCCGTTAATGTGTCAATGAGTTATATTCCAAAAACGGAATATTACAAAGCGTCGTTTTCATACAGGGGAGGAAAAAATTGGAATTCTCTCCCGCTGGATATAAAAACCGCAAAATCTAGAACAATATTTAAAAATAGGTTGTCAATGGGCTATAAAGCTTCCGCTTCAACCTCATAAGGTCAAAATATTTTATCATTGTATTATTGTATATAGCTGCATATTGTATTTTAAATTTTTATGTAATTAGTTATTTTTCATGTACGGCTTTCATGTAAAGAAGTTTTTAACTTATGAAACTACCGTATCTAAATAAAAGTGAATCAATCAATCAATCAATCAATCTGTCTGTCTGTCTGTCTGTAAAATGAAATAAGACAACAATTAAAATGGAAAAATCTTACGGAAACACGAGATATGCACAAGTTAATAATCATGTATAAAGTGTTAAACAACATGGCCCCTCCCTATCTACGAGACCATTTTAAAATGTCTACCATTAATGATACATATTCCCTGCGAAATAGAAAGTTGTGTCTTGTTTTACCTCAAGCACGTACTGAATTCCTAAAAAAAAGTTTTGCATATTCTGGATGTAAAATTTGGAACAACTTGCCGGAAAATGTAAAATGCAGTGAAAACATCAATGAGTTCAAAAGAGGCCTCACATCATGCTTCTAATTAATTTTTAACTTTTGTAAGTTTAGTTCGGCTTTCTTGTAAAGCAGTTTATCAACTGAAGAAATTCCGACTTTAAATAAAAATATCTCTCTCTCTCTCTCTCTCTGTCTGTCTGTCTGTCTTCTTGCCTGTCTTCTTGTCTGTCTGTCTGTCTGTGTCTGTGTCTGTCTGTCTGTCTGTCTGTCAAGCACGTACTGAATTCCTAAAAAAAAGTTTTGCATATTCTGGATGTAAAATTTGGAACAACTTGCCGGAAAATGTAAAATGCAGTGAAAACATCAATGAGTTCAAAAGAGGCCTGACATCATGCTTCTAATTAATTTTTAACTTTTGTAAGTTTAGTTCGGCTTTCTTGTAAAGCAGTTTATCAACTGAAGAAATTCCGACTTTAAATAAAAATTTCTCTCTCTCTCTCTCTCTGTCTGTCTGTCTGTCTGTCTATCTGTCTGTCTGTCTGTCTGTCTGTCTGTCTGTCTGTCTGTCTGTCTGTCTGTCAGTGTCTGTCTGTCTGTCTGTCTGTCTGTCTGTCTGTCTGCCTGCCTGTCTGTTTGTTTGTTTGTTTGTTTGTTTGTTTGTTTGTTTGTTTGTTTGTTTGTTTGTTTGTTTTTTTGGGTTTTTTTTGTAATTCACTGGTTGTCTTTCTTTAGGTATCCAACATTTCCTACTCTCAAAGATGAACTATTCGTTACGGAGAAATCTGAGCCGGTGCTGAACTTAGTTTCAAGTGCGTCCTCCTGTTTTGGTAGACGGACTCACAAGGAACGTCATCTGTCCGTTCAAGTAAGAATTAGTAAATTGATTGATCAAATTTTAGAGTTGAATCAAGACTCTCTCCGTGAATAGACAAAAAGTTATTAAAGCTGTGGCAACGGAGCACACCCAAATATTTTTGTTGTCCGAATTAAAGAAAGTCGGCCGCCATTTGGATATACTTGTGCTCTGGTTGTTCTAGTTTGGTGACACCGTTCAACTGCTGCTGGACAGAGTGCATTTGACGTCTCAGAAATTAGAAAACAATTGTTAGTTTAACATCATATTATTGATCATCTCGTTTCAGAGTGCGAGAAAATTGGAAAAGAATCCGATGTTGTGGGCAAGGTACGTAAAGAATTACGCTGCGAGTCAGCGGTATTTGGGTCTGTCTTGTATAATTATGTGTTACAGAACGTCGAGAAATCGCTTAAACAAGTTAGCAACGTGCAGATTATTTGAAATTTTACTGTTTTAAAACTAACCAATCAGATAACAAGTTTCATCGGAGTTCCCCAGAGCCTCCGTTCCTTGGTAATGACCAAAAGGATCGCAGGCTCTGGGTACGAGATTGCTTCAAAACGTGCAAGCAAGTTCTCGTTCCAGTCTCTTTAGAGTTCAATGTTCTTAAATGATCAACAATAACATGCCAGTGGGCTCGAAATGAAATTAGTGAGCTTCTTTATGTCAAAGTTTAACTTTATGCTTCTTTCTTGTTCTTCTCTTTTTTCTCAGTTGTCTGTTGGCGTACTGCTATAGTGTTTGGTTTATCCATCTTCCTGCCTATGTGAGGGCACATCACAATAAAGCAAAAGCACTACTCAATGCCTACGAGGTAAGAGAATTGACAACCTCGTACCCAAAACCAAAACAGATACGGAAAAAATTGTAAAAGGTCTTCTTATACCATTTGACGAGTTCTTTCAAATGAGACAAACTTAATTTTTATTGCCAATACCCTTTAAAATTTTAATTTAGAAATTATGGGGGGTGCATGCGACCGCCCCCCTCCCCTTCGTACCCCTAGTGTACGCCACTGCTGTTTGATATAATTAAAGGGAAACTGCAGTTATTGACCCTTCACCAGGCATTACAAGGAGGTCTCCGCTTGACGAGTAAAATCGTCTGGCGTTAGTCATAGTAAAATTAATAAGTTGCCAAATGGCAACCGTGCCCATAGTAAAGGGTTAACTGAAGGCTTTTTAATGAATGTAATACATTAATGCAATACCTTTTAATGAATATAATACCGAGATTTGATGAAGGAGAATTTCGCCTGTTAGAATATCTGCACCAAAAGTTAAGCCCGGTTAGACGGGGTTAGTACTTGGATGGGTGACCGTCTAGGAATGACCCCGTTGTCGAGCTTGGGACTCATGTGAGTAGAGTTTAGTTGATCTCTCCTGTGCTTTGAGTTGGTTTTTTTCGGGTTATCCGGTTTTCCTCCCAACATAAAATCAACACCTAGGTCTTAGATGTAATTTGTAATTTATGGGGAGGGAATGAGGGAGAAGGAAGGGAAGGAAATTTAAAATAGATTACGAGAAGTCTCGGCTCTTTGACTATTTCCAAATAGTTACTTTTTGTCAATTCTATTTTTAAGATTCTTTGTAAAATGCAGAAGGAAAAAGTTCAACTCCCAGATGAGGTATGTTTCCTAAATGAAAATACTACCATTTGCGTTTAAGCTTTTAGCGAATAACTAGCTGTTTTCGAGTTTTGAAACAAACGTTGTCCAATAACAACTATGCGTTTGACAGATCAAATCAATGATGTAACTTTCCGTTGTTAATGCTTCCGTTTCAAGTTTCAACATTGCATTGATATTTTCTCACCGGCCACGGAAAACATGGAATACCAAATAAATGCGTTCGGCAGGTCATGTCGAAGTGAACTACCCTTATCAGACGATCTGCGTTCGCTGATCATTCCGATTCTCACAATTAAGCCAAAGACAAGTTATTCCAAGCAAACACTGCGGCCTGAAACGAACGATGACAAGTCTTGACAATGGAAAGTTACATGCATTCTTGGACAACGTTTGTTTCAAAACTCGAAAACAACTAGTTATTCGTTAAACGCTTGAATGCGAATGGTTAGTATAGTCTGGTACACGCGTAAAAACGCACAACTTGTTCACGGTTGTCAACAGGCGTGAACAATGCTGTGCTGCTCGCCGTGAACAATGTTGTGCTGCTCGCCGTGAACAAGTTGTCAACAAGTTGTTCACTTATGATTCGAACAACTTGTTCACGGATAAATCATCAGTCATGAACAAGTTATGAACAAGTCTTTAGTGGTTACCTGGCCCATATTCTTTGATTGGGCCAGGGTACCAGGCTAATTGTTTGCTTACACTCTTTACGTTTCTCTCTGACGAAGGGCCTTCGCTCGAAACGTTAGACTCCTACGTTCTCTGTTTCGGCACTTTATCTAAATTACAAAGATTTCCACCAAGGGAGAATCCCTTGTGAACAACATGAAATCGAGGTTCTATACTGTAGTTTACATTTTGCCTTGACGAATACTTTCAGTAAGAATAATTATGCATTTGTAGTGTTAGAAGGCTATGTTGTGGCTTTGTTGAAATCTATAGATGATAGTATTTATGTATTTGATTCCCATACACATAACTGTTATGGTATGCCTGAATATCAAATGGCACTGCTGTTGTTATGAAATGTACTAATATAATTGAGTTAGAGAAATATTTAAGCTCTCTTTCGCTGCTATTGAACAGTTGTACCAGTCGAATTTTACACTGACATAATTGAAACTCGGTTTGTTCATACATTTGAAGTCAACCTCCCCTATATTACATACACAGTAATTTACTTTAATCTTTATATGACATGCCACACCAGACCATTGTACCAAACAATTTCACTTAAGAAATGGCTCATGGTTTAGCGTGCTCCATCGAGTTATGGATGCACGCGGGAAATTGGGAGAGCACGAAAAAATCGTAGATTTTTGAGTGCTCTCCCAATTTCCCAAGTGCATCCATAACTCGATGGAGCAGACTAAACCATGAGCCATTTATTTTATAACATAGCATTAAATCCTTTCACAAGCCGGCGAATCGTTTTGGTTGTTGAGTTTTTCTACTTTCGTAGCCAAGTCTTTTTTGTTCACTAAAATCCAACCAAAAGGACAGTTTAAACTCGGTTACCCAGACCCAGTTTATGTCTTCTGGGTCGTTCTTTATTACTCAATAAAATTAAATGACTCGGTATTTTGATAATATAAAAGGTCAATTTAAAACTCAGTTTTGTTTTGAAATGTTTTCCCGCGTTTCCCCCCCGTGCTCCATCGAGTTATGGAGCACGCACGACAGCCAATCAAAAACGTTGCTATATCAAAGCTATGTTATAATTGACAATGGAAAATGCTTCGGACGATAAAACAACTATTTTACTGCTAAATAGTAAATGATCGCAACTCGCAGCAATTCACTTTTGATAAAGACTTCTAGTTTTAAATATAGTTAGTTAAATTTAGTTAGTTTAAAACAACAAAACAACAGTAGATATATGTAAAGCAATATGTTTTTTGGACATACATGTTATATATCTGCCCAAATATAATCAATAATCCTAATTTTACGCAATTGTTTTGAAAATGCGTTATATTTTTATGGATTTACTAACAGTTTTAAACAGGAAATGATGTATTGACAAAGTTATCAACCCACTCTGTAATTCCACAAA
Source organism: Paragorgia papillata (assembly GCA_035771165.1). Classification (NCBI taxonomy): domain Eukaryota; kingdom Metazoa; phylum Cnidaria; class Anthozoa; order Scleralcyonacea; family Coralliidae; genus Paragorgia; species Paragorgia papillata. The sequence goes on along the minus strand of JAWNZC010000383.1, from coordinate 183,016 downwards.
TTTGGAAGCTAAAACGAGTAATGAGTATTTTTTTAATTTTAATTAATTACTACTCTTATTGAACCTTGTCGCAAAACTTAATAAATAAATAAATAAATAAATATACAATGCACACATTTAATTTGTCGTTACAAGGCGTTTCATCTAAAGTCTATTCAGCATTAGTCTTCCACATCTATCCCCATTCTCTTGCGGAAGTCTCTGTTTATACGGTTTTCTTTTCTTTTTTATTAATATTTTAGGTCTGTTATCGTATTCTCATGCAACTATGTGGTCAGTACGACCATCCAGCTTTGGCAGTCAAGGTACAGTGACACCAAATAAAGTAAATTTTATTACAGTAGTTACATTAAGTAATTACATGGTCACCTCGAAATCCTTTGTTTCAAAAGGGACGATTAATGTCGTATTTCCCTCATTAATACTGGATGAGAGACGTTTAGTTCTAACCGTCCATCCAGTATTCATGAGGGACAATTAGGGTGTTTGTATGGAGGAGGGCTGGAATTTACCTCGCGTTTACATGAGCTTTTTTAGTAGGGCTAGCTCTAGTAAGAGGGCTGGAATTCACCTCGCGTTGGCTTGTTTACCGACTTGTGCAGCTTTCTCACGAAGCCCGAAATCATGTTTTCGCAAACACCATTTTAATTTATAACAAACACATGAACAAACACAACTTGTAAAATAAAAAGTTGACCAAAAAATATCAGTAAAGGCAAACTTTACCGTGTATACTGAGCTTTGATTTGCTAGCCCTCCTATAAGAGGGTCAGCCCTCTTGAGTGCGTTTACATGGGAAATTTCCAGCCCTCGATCCTAGGCGAGATATTGGGTTGTCGATAGCGAGAGGGAGGAATTGATCCCAGGTTGTCGATAGCGAGAGGGAGGAATTGATCCCGGGTTGTCAATAGCGAGAGGGAGGAATTGATCCCGGGTTGTCAATAGCGAGAGGGAGGAATTGATCCCAGGTTGTCAATAGCGAGAGGGAGGAATTGATCCCAGGTTGTCAATAGCGAGAGAGAGGAATTGATCACGGGTTGTCAATAGCGGGAGGGAGGAATTGATCCCGGGTTGTCGATAGCGAGAGGGAGGAATTGATCCCGGGTTGTCAATAGCGAGAGAGAGGAATTGATCCCGGGTTGTCAATAGCGAGAGGGAGGAATTGATCCCGGGTTGTCAATAGCGAGAGGGAGGAATTGATCCCGGGTTGTCAATAGCGAGAGGGAGGAATTGATCCCGGGTTGTCGATAGCCTATGAGGGCTGGCCCTCCATATAAATACCCCCTCAGAATGTATACATTTTGAACGTTTGTCAAGGTCACAGGCTCGTTTGTTGAGCCCAAGACAGGAATCGCACTTGCATTCTTCTTTTTAACAAGACGCCTGGTCAGGCGTTCACTCGGGCTACTGCAAACTCGCAGCTGCAATTACCTATAAAAGTCTAAACGTCATTGGTCACAGAAAATAGTCAAAACACAATCTAATTCTCCGATAGAAAACACAATTCGCAATACACAAAATACGATTGCCTGTATTTAAGGTATTTCCACACAGCGTTCATATGTCGAGTCCCTTCTGGTGTTAAATATCAACACAGCACGATCATGTTTAATCAGCGATTGTAAACGTATATAAGATAAAGAAACCTGCCAGCGACATTACTGAACAATAGCTATGTCTGTGAACACACTGAACACGTCCAAGAAAGAACACTTGACTTCAAACAACTTGATCAGACATCAGGATTCAGGAAAGCGAAGAAAGAAAGCATGAAGATTAGCATTTAGCGCGCATCATCAGCCGCGCAAGGCCTGATGGGATGACGTAATGATTGCCATTTCGAAACATAGACAAAAAAATAATAATAACGGAGCCGAAACCTAGACTCGTCTACCACAGGTAGCCCGAGTAATAAAATTTCAGGTTGGTATTGCAAAGAAAATTGAAGCGTGTTTATATGGGCGAGGGCTACCCGCCTCTTTGCCGAGATCCCACCTCTCAGCGTAATTCCTTGTAAAAATTTGTTTGCGTTTACATGACAAGAGGACCAGCCCTCCTAGGAGAGATATCGCTATTGACAACCCGAGATCTCGTCTAGGAGGGCTGGAAATTTTAGAGCTGCTCCCATCGGTTAATTTTCGTAATCGATTAATCGTTGTCAACAATCGATTAATATCGATTAATCGTATTGATAATTAATTTAAATATGACATCATTGACATGCCCATGGTGGTTTGTAATTAAATTAAAGTTTTTACTAAATTTTTGGGGGTTGCACCAGTCAGTATAAACGTTTTAAATCTGCGTTTAAAATGAACGTTAATCACAATTATAGATTACGCACTTTCTCGCGCTCTTACAGTTACACTTCACACAAGAGACATGCATGAAAAGACAGAGACGATATTAAGGATGTTTACTTTAGTTGTTTACCTTTGACACTCCTAAGTGAATTTGCGAGACTCTTATGGATAATTGGTTTATGAATTATGACAGGTTTAATTAACTAAGACGTGTTCGTAAATCGTAATCATAGTCCGTTATTACCTATCTGTAACAAAACTGTCAAAACAAGTTGTCAAGATTAAAGAATAATATCACTCTACAATAATTTTTCAAGTGAACAAAAAGTCAAAAACTAAAGAACGTAACAAATACAATGTATATAAACGGTCTAAAGTCTAATACAGTTCATTAAAAACGTGACTGTCACTCAGAGTCTACATGTTATTTTTGTTTAAAAATAAAAGTGCGTCGACAACGGCTGGCTTAAGCGAGGCACGTTTCTTTGAGACGACAAGTCCAGCCTTGCTGAAAATCTGCTCGCTTGGCACAGACGTCGGCGGAGCTGCTAATACTCTGGCGGCAAGGTTCCGTACGAGAGGGTATCGTTTCTCGTTTTCTTTCCACCACATTAACGGATCTTCCGTCAAACCAATTGATGCCTCGTTGCTGAGCTGCTGAATCTCCTTATCAATCCTTTGGTTATTTTCCGCGCGAGATTCTACTTGGCAGGTGGATTCCCCAGAGCTATTTGACGATTTTCCTTTTCCAAACGTGTCAATTTAATCGCTCAAACATGACACTTGGCGTGGCGAAACTAACGTTTTGAAACGTGAAACAAGGTTTTAAAATCCGCACGCCGCAGTGTTGGACGCAAATGGTAATAAATTCTTCTAATAAAAAACTTTAAAGATATTTTCGCAGCACTGGTAAACCCGATCAGACTACGGTAAACTTTGCACGCTGCGAGTGAATTTTTTAATCCGGAAAGAAATTAACTCATTCCCGCATCACACTGTGTGGTGTTATAGATGATCCGATTATCCGATTACTGTTAAGCATAATCGATTGTGGAAAAATAATCGATTAATCGATTAATCGGGAGCAGCTCTAGGAAATTTCTCATGTAAATGCACTCAAGAGGGCTGACCCTCTTAGGAGGGCTAGCAAATCGAAGCTCAGTGTACACGGTAAAGTTTGCCTTTACTAATATTTTTTGGTCAACTTTTTATTTTACAAGTTGTGTTTGTTCATGTGTTTGTTATAAATTCAAATCGTGTTTGCGAAAACATGATTTCGGGCTTCGTGGGAAAGTTGCACAAGTCGGTAAACAAGCCAACGCGAGGTGAATTCCAGCCCTCGTACTAGGGTTAGCCCTGACAAAAAAGCTCATGTAAACGCGATATAAAGACCCCCTTAGGCATAGGACCCCTGCAATGCAAGCTTTTCCGGTACGCAAGTGATTCTTCCATTGTGTACTAAACATGGCGTCTTCGTTTGTTTTGTAGGCTTTTTATGAGATGAAAAGAAATGGTATCGAACCAAATGCAGTAACGTACGGTTATTATATGAAGGTATGTTGGGGGGTAGAAAAGTAGCAAATGTTTCGCATGAACATATAAGACAAGTCGTAATGAACTGGAAAAATAAAGTTGTCATTGTTGCGTTACAGTAAGTCGCGATCGATCGATAAAAATCGTAGTGAATTGCATTAGTTGGCGTGTGGGTGAGTGGATGGGCGAGTGTGTGGGTGTGTGGGTGGGGGGTGGGTGGTGGATGGTTAGATGGTTGGTTGGTTAGCTAGTTAGTTAGTTAGTTAATTAGTTAATTAGTTAGTTAGTTAGGTTGTTCGTTAGTTAGTTCGTTCGTTGGTTGGTTGGTTGGTTGGTTGGTTGGTTGGTTGGTTGGTTGGTTGGTTGGTTGGGTGGTTGGGTGGTTGGGTGGTTGGGTGGTTGGTTGGTTGGTTGGGTGGGTGGGTGGGTGGGTGGGTGGGTGGTTTGTTGGGTGGATGGGTGGTTGGTGGGTTGGTGGGTTGGTGGGTTGGTGGGTTGGTGGGTTGGGTGGTGGGTCGGTGGGTCGGTGGGTCGGTGGGTCGGTGGGTCGGTGGGTTGGGTGGTTGGTGGGTTGGTTGGTTGGGTGGTGGGTTGGTTGGGTGGTGGGTTGGTTGGGTTGGTTGGGTTGGTTGGGTTGGTTGGGTGGTTGGTGGGTGGGTTGGTTGAGTGGTTAGTTGGTTGGGTGGTTGGGTGGTTGGTGGGTTGGTTGAGTGGTTAGTTGGTTGGGTGGTTGGTGGGTTGGTTGGTGGGTTGGTTGGTTCGTTTGGGTGGTTGGGTGGGTGGGTGGGTGGGTGGGTGGGTGGTTGGTGGGTTGGGTGGGTGGGTTGGTTGGTTGGTTGGTTGGTTGGTTGGGTGGTTGGGTGGTTTGTTGGTTGGTTGGTTGATTGGTTGGTTGGTTGGTTGGTTGGTTGGTTGGTTGGTTGGTTGGGTGGTTGGTTGGTTGGTTGGTTGGGTGGGTGGGTGGGTGGGTTGGTTGGTTGGTTGGTTGGGTGGGTGGGTGGTGGGTTGGTGGGTGGGTTGGTGGGTTGGTGGGTTGGTGGGTGGGTGGGTTGGTGGGTTGGTGGGTTGGTGGGTGGGTTGGTTGGTGGGTTGGTGGGTTGGTGGGTTGGTGGGTTGGTTGGTGGGTTGGTGGGTTGGTTGGTGGGTTGGTGGGTTGGTTGGTTGGTGGGTTGGGTTGGTTGGTTGGTTGGTTGGTTGGTTGGTTGGTTGGGTGGTTGGGTGGTTTGTTGGTTGATTGGTTTGTTGGTTGATTGGTTGGTTGGTTGGTTGGTTGGGTGGTTGGTTGGTTGGTTGGTTGGTTGGTTGGTTGGGTGGTTTGTTGGGTGGGTGGGTGGTTGGTTGGGTGGTTGGTTGGTGGGTTGGTGGGTTGGTGGGTTGGTGGGTTGTTTGTTTGGTGGGTTGGTGGGTTGGTGGGTTGGTGGGTTGGTGGGTTGGTGGGTTGGTGGGTTGGTTGGTTGGGAAGGTTGGGTTGGTTGGGTGGTTGGTGGGTGGGTTGGTTGTGGTTGAGTGGTTAGTTGGTTGGGTGGTTGGGTGGTTGGTGGGTTGGTTGAGTGGTTAGTTGGTTGGGTGGTTGGTGGGTTGGTTGGTGGGTTGGTGGGTTGGTTGGTTCGTTTGGGTGGTTGGGTGGGTGGGTGGGTGGTTGGTGGGTTGGGTTGGTTGGTTGGTTGGTGGGTTGGTGGGTGGGTTGGTGGGTTGGGTTGGTTGGTGGTTGGGTTGGTTGGTGGTTGGGTTGGTTGGTGGGTTGGTTGGTTGGCTGGTTGGTTAGGTGGGGTGGGTGGGTGGGTTGGTTGGTGGGTGGGTTGGTTGGCTGGTTGGTTGGTGGTTGGGTTGGTTGGTGGTTGGGTTGGTTGGTGGTTGGGTTGGTTGGTGGTTGGGTTGGTTGGTGGTTGGGTTGGTTGGTGGGTGGGTTGGTTGGCTGGTTGGTTAGGTGGGGTGGGTGGGTTGGTTGGTGGGTGGATGGATGGTTGGTTGGAATGAGAGGTCAAAGTGTTAAAACCTTTCTCTTTAACACATTGAAGCCTGACGACGAATATTTAAGGTTTATTCTGGCTAATGCCAGATGATTTTATTCAGCACAAGGAGAGGTCCAGGCCTCAAAGTTTTAAAACCTATCTCTTTAACACTTTGAAGCGTGACGAGTAATTGTATTTTTATGTTGACATTAGGCTGTGTTTGAAGGCAAATGGCCGTCGACTTCAACTAGCTACCACAGATGGCGACGAATGTTTCATATTATTTCATCCGTCAACTACATGCTCAAGGTTGGCCAGAGAAAGAAACACGTTGAAGTCAAGACCTATTTATTTGGCGAATCAGACAAACCGAACGCACCGTTTAGTCCCGGCAACGAAGCAACGTCACAAGATAGCGGAATAGCCGACGACATCGACGCTTTCAACCCAAATCTGCAACGAGTTCGAACAAACAGTCAGATGTCGTCACAATCGGATCTGACCGAGACCAATGGATTCGGGAAAGGAAACTTAGATAGAACATTTAGTACTAACTCTGAATTCAGTGACACTTCTCAATGTCAGTTGTTTATCAACGCACACGACGAGTGTGATCTGGGTGCAGAAGGCTACCAGAATACGACTTCGGGTATTGATTACATCGATTGGCGTAGTCATTGTGGTATGGTTCCACGGGATATCTCATTCGAAGCGTTGGTTTGTAGCTGTAATCAGTGTAAGAAGTGTGAGAAGTTTTTCTTCGATGAAGAAGTTATGGCGGGATGGACTGCAGACGATTCTAACCTGAACACAAGGTATGCAAAGTTTTGTAACGTCAAACCCCAAGACATGTGATGCGAAGTGAAAAAATAAGTGCAGAAAAATCCCCCTTATGTGTGCAGGAAACTCTCTTTTGTGAAAGAACATGTGATAAATGATAAAGATTTGCTTTTATAGCTGTTATATCTCACTTTATTCTTCATATATTAAAGTGTATCCGGATACTTTTGCTCTAGTGTAAACGGGGTCTTAGTGTTGTGGAAAACACACGTACAAGATTAGTTCCAAGTGATTTTGTTTGATAATTGCAAAAATATATAACATTTTTAGAGGTCATTATGTACGTTAGCTTGTCTATATTCGTTTCCCTACATTCGTTCGTTCGTTCTTTCGTTCGTTCGTTCGTTCGTTCGTTCGTTCGTTCGTTCGTTCGTTCGTTCGTTCGTTCGTTCGTTCGTTCGTTCGTTCGTTCGTTCGTTCGTTCGTTCGTTCGTTCGTTCGTTCGTTCGTTCGTTTTTTCGTTCGTTCCTTTGTTCCTTCGACGTTTTTGACGCGAAACAGGACACCGCCTTTTAGCACTGTGTCTGTTTATTTAAAGTATATTTTGTAGATATATATGGGTTGAATATATTTTTTTCTGTTTTTGTTCGTTTAAACTAACAACGCCTTCCTCTTTTAGCTGCCCATATTGTTCCACAAATCAGGCTGTATCACTGACGATCAAGATTAAGGTAAAGAGTTACTTTATAGTAGATTGGGGTGGAGTATGGTGATGTGGGCGAAGTGCAGTGCAGTGGGCTAGAGATGAATATTACTAGAATAAAGTGCTGGAGTTATTTAAGTTCTAAGTTGTTAACAGACGTGAACAACGTCGTGTTGCCAATCATGAACAGTGTTGTCCCATCTAGCTGTGAACAATGTTGTGCTGTCAACTGTGAACAATGTTGTGCTGTCAACTGTGAAAAATGTTGTGCTGTCAACAATGTTGTGCTGTCAACTGTGAGCAATGTTGTACTGTCAACTGTGAACAATGTTGTGCTGTCAACTGTGAACAATGTTGTGCTGTCAACTGTGAACAACGTCGTGTTGCCAATCATGAACAGTGTTGTCCCATCTAGCTGTGAACAATGTTGTGCTGTCAACTGTGAACAATGTTGTGCTGTCAACTGTGAAAAATGTTGTGCTGTCAACTGTGAACAATGTTGTGCTGTCAACTGTGAACAATGTTGTGCTGCCAACTGTGAACAATGTTGTGCTGCTAACTGTGAACAATGTTGTGCTACCAACTGTGAACAATGTTGTGTTGTCAACTGTGAACAATGTTGTGTTGTCAACTGTGAACGATGTTGTGCTGTCAACTGTGAACAATGTTGTGTTGTCAACTGTGAACAATGTTGTGCTGTCAACTGTGAACAATGTTGTGTTGCCAACTGTGAACAATGTTGTGCTGTCAGCTGTGAACAATGTTGTGCTGTCAACTGTGAACAATGTCGTGCTGTCAACTGTGAACAATGTTGTGCTGCAAACTGTGAACAATGTTGTGCTGCAAACTGTGAACAATGTTGTGCTGCAAACTGTGAACAATGTTGTGCTGTCAACTGTGAACTATGTTGTGCTACAAACTGTGAACAATTGTGCGCTGCCAACTGTGAGCATTATGCAAATATGCACTACGTGTATACGTAGAACTCATATTAACTCATATTTCTGTTTGGTAATCGTCTATTTTTGGGCGCGTTTTAGGATTACAGGAACTGTTTTTCGAGGGAAGACAGTAACTTCTCGTCGACGCCATCGAGTTATAATAGCAGCGAGTATCTATCGTCCCTTGGCACGAATTCTAATCCGTCACTATCTATTTCATCCAGTTCAAACAACGAGCTGGCCAAGCGTGCTGTTCCGGTCGACGATTCACCGGATTTAGCCCGCTCGTTTTCTCCACCTGGTATTTCCCTGCCAGTGAACATTCGACTCAATGCCCAACAGCGATACACTGCGAGTGCTCCGTGCAGTGCCAACAGTAGTCCTGGTAATGGTCTCCTGGCTAGTCCCATGCCGCGCGGTCGGTTAACTTTAACTCGATCGAACAGTGTTCCTGGTATTGGAAGCCAGAGTAGTTTATATGGTGAGTTTTCAGAGCCGAGTCATTGCAGAGCCCGTACCCAGGGCCATTTGTAGGGAACTGGGCCAAGATGGCGAATAAAACAAAATGGCGGGAACAAATGGCCCTGGTGGAGGCTAGCTCAAAATGCGCAGTATATTGCGCATTTTATTAACTAGAACTCAGTTCTTTACACAGTAATTATACCTAATTACACCTAATTATTGCATGGTTTAAAATATAATTTCCCGTGCCGTGTGCAGGAACAACCGACAAGGTCAAAATACAATTAAAAAAAAATACAAAATCAAACCGTCTGATTTACGCCATAAGCTCTTGACCAATCAGAGGCTGAGATAACCTGGCCTCCACCAAGGCCATTTGTTCCCGCCATCTTGGCCCAGTTCCCTACAAATGGCCCTGTGTACGAGGTTGTGCCATTGAACTCTAAGTAAACTGGAACGCTAACTCCATAAGCCAGGCCCTATGAATGGATGAAGCCAAAAATCTTTAAATGTTAGTTTTTCTGAGTTTTGAGCTGAAATACTTAACGCTGAACGTTGGGCTGTATATGAAAACTGAAGCTATTGAAAAATGCTATTTGGTATAGAAACTTCAAGACTTTAGCTAAAAGGGAAATAATTAAAACATATAAAAAGAACTGCCATTTTGTTTGCCGTAGGTTACAAATGGCAGTTGTTTTTATATTTTTTAATTATTTCCCTTTTAGCTAAAGTCACATTTTTCCGGAGGTTTTTTTAGGTTTAGGTTTAGGGTTTTGGTTAGGTTTAGGGTTTCCAGGGGGGTTTTGGTTAGGTTGGTGGTGTGGGGGTAGGGAATTCTGTGATCGAAGGAACTAGTATTTTTCGAGGGGTTTTAAATTTTATCTGGCGGATAAACTTGTCAAGAACTAAACAGCATTTTAAACAGCAAGTAATCGACGGCTTTTGAATGGTTCCAAGAGAGAAAGCGGTGAGTAACAAACTTGTCGTAGCCAAGGTGGCACGGCGGCAATACGGCATATTGTCAGTGGAACAAGATGACTAGTAATTTAAGAACTACGTTGAACTATATTGTGTGCGTATGTTTGTTAGATGTTGAATGAGCTTTCATTTGATGTATAGTTCAAGATTCTGCGTTTTATGAAACTTGTTATACTGTCCAAAATGTGCGAAACCACTGTTCGTAATAATATTATATTACAAATAAACAGGAAACCGACGCAGTTGAACCAAAACGACAGTTTCGATTTTTAAAATATTTCCCGTTTAACTACATGTAGAAGCTTAAAATTTCCACCACGAATATAATTTTCCAATAGCTTCTGTACGATATATATCTCAATGTTGTGCGTTAAGTATATTTCAAAAGAAATCTAAAATTCTGTAACACTTGTGAGAAGTCAATTTCCTGTTTATTTGTAATATTATTTCAAACAGCGGTTCGCACATTTTGGACATTTTAACAAGTTTAATAAAACGCAGAATCTTGAGCTATACATCAAATGAAAGCTCATTCAACATCTAACAACATATGTACACAATATACTTCAACGATATGTAGTTCTGAAATTACTAGCCATCTTGTTCCACAACTGACAAGATACCGCACCGCGCAACACGCCACTTCAGTACTCACCGCTTTCCCTTTCGAATCCATTCATAAGCCACCGAATACTTGCTGTTCAACTGCTGTTTAATTCCAGAGGTTTGGTTCTTGACAACTTTCAGTCGCCAGATAAAATTTAAAACACCTCAAGGCTTTCGAAAGAACAAAGGAATACAGATTTTTCATACAGATGCGAGTGTTTTGAATGGCTTCAAAAACGATTCGTTGTTGGATGTTATGTTCATTAGTATTCTTTATATAAAATTGTATGTTCATTAGTATTCTTTATATAAAATTGTATGTTCATTAGTATTCTTTCTGACGTCAAGAAGTTTTATCAGGTATAAAACCACGGACATGGTACTGATTTCCTTTGTGTTTTCCTCATGAATTATTAATGAGTTTTTGAATTATATTTACGATAGCGCTAGTGGACGTGTGATCTGAACCTCGCTACTGTTTTCCCTAAAACGTAACCCGAAGGTCTACAGTTTTCTTATTTTTTTTACAGCGGTGCCAGAAGAAAGGGATTCCATTTCTGTTAATTATGTCAGTCCACTTGTTTTAAGAAAGGAACTGGAGAACCTGTTGGGCAACGAAGGTGTGGCTGCTTTAGAGTCACCAGATATTATCAAACAAAAACAAGTGATTTTTTGGAATATGGTTAGTATAATAATTTTGTTTTAACTTTTTTAAAGTGCCTATGCAAGAAATTTTCAAGTTGGAGAAAATAACATTAAAATAAAGTTTGAGATTATTTCTTTCGATTGTGAAAGTTTCAGGGCGAATAATTAAGGGAAAGTATGTTTGTTTAGCGTTTGAAAAACGGGCTTTTGACCCAAAAGGTTGAGACATTTTATTCCACAACTAATATCACTAGGATCTACAATTCTACATGAATTGTTATCGAACAGACTGTTCAAAATACTCTTTAGAAAACTAAACTCTCGTGGGAAGGTGTTCACAAACGTGTGTAAAATTTATTCATACCGAGTTATTCGTTTTAAAATATACATAGTCGTCTTATGAGTAATTAAGAATATACTGTCGATTTTCGAAAACTAAAACATGTTCGTGAATAGTTCACTTATGAAATTCGAACATTCTAACCACAAAATGAACAACGAAATCCCTTTATTTTCTCGTTATGTACACGCCATTGTGGCAAGAGTTTAGAAGGCAATTACAATTTGGGGTCTGGGTCGAGTGATGTCATTAATTGTGCAACTATGCCAACTATTTTAATGTCTCAATTTTTAGGGGGAAAAGCACGGTCTTCAAACGCTAAATAAACATACTTCCATTTAACTGTTCGTCCTAAAACATTCACAGTCAAAAGAAGCGATATCAAACATTACTTTAATGTTATTATCTCCAACTTCGTTGCATAGGCACTTTAAGTACAATATATCAGTATTTTACTGAACACTGGCTATACTCGCCAAGATACAGAGTTGGAAAAAAGCTGCGGGTATGCGGGTACCACCCGGAGGAAGGTTTACTTTAGTGAGGAAGGTTTAAAGTGAAAACACGTGAAACAACACATTTGGTAATCTGAGAAAGTTACGTTATTGATCAAGCAAGGTGTCGAGAAGAAATGCGATTTGCAGCAAGACATTGGCTAACCAACAATTATGCAGCACTGGTAGTGGCAGCAGTTACATGTGTGAGACATGTACGCTGATGTCTGCTGTGGTGTCTGTATCTTAGCAGCAGTCGAGGGTAGTTGGCAGGCTATCAGTCAGCAGAGGGCAGTTATTAGTAGCTATTGTAGTATGCCAAAGCTTACCTAGGAAAACCTAGAAAACCAAGGACTGTAAAAGTCACACAGTATTTATGAACGTTGCAAAACACAAAATTCTCGCTATATATTTTGAGGAAGATTATCTAAACTTAAAAACCCATCCGGAGGAAGGTTGAATACTTTTTCCAACTCTGCCAAGATACAGGTCTTAGTGTCAGTAGAAGGGATAATGACTATTATTATATAGCATGCTATCGGATATGAGCTTTTGCGTAATCTGATTGGTTCCCTACTACCAGGCTATCAGCTCATATCCTGCTAGTAGAGGAAAAACAAGATGGCGGCATGTTTTTTTAAACTGCCAAAAAGAGTTGAAATTGACGGATTTTTATACAGAAAAACATCAACACCCTCAAACCAATGTATAAAAAAACAACATTGCGTAAAAATACATTAACAAATACACAATTTAGCATGTTAAATGGTAAAATTCACCTAAAAATTACGTCTTTTTACTTCAAAAACCCGACTAAATTAACGGGTTGATATTAATTTGTTGCCAAACAAAGAAACTCACGGTTAAAATCAAGCTTACAACACACATTTCGTAGGAGATCACCAGTAAAGAGACTTTTTTTATTTAGATAAGCATTTGGAGCAGTAAAAAGCATGTTCTTTTTCAAAAACAACCAACTAAGTAATTTAGTTTCACTGCCGAAGGTGTTTCAGTTTCATTTTTGCATGAAATCAAAACCTTTTTCACGACAGCAACGCTAATATAAACAACTGACCCACCTTTTGACTTCATAAAGGTACCTTTTAATCTTTTTTGTTGATCTGCTTAACACATTTTTTGCCTCTCGAGCAACGTTTATACAACATTTCGAAGCTGTTTACCAAACAGCTCAGCGAGAAACTCTATGTGAATGCATTATTACGCATGGCGGAAGTATTAGTTGCCTATGCCGGATGTTTGTTGTTTCAAACATTTCGCTGTAATTTTGTCTCTTGTACATTTTGTCTCTCGTACAGTGCTTGGCTATATAATAAAACAGTTATACCATTCGCTCTCGTTGTATACGAACTAATAGCTCATATACAACTCGAGCTCATGGTATAACTGTTAAATAGTCTGGGCCTATAGTTACTTGATGTCGTTGGTTTTTTGACAGGTTTGGTATTTCCAACGACTCAATTTGCCAACACATTTAACAGACCATATTTACAGTAACTATACCGAAGATGACGCATTTGACCGTCCCAAGGTGAGCATATCTGACTGGCTAATATTGCCACACTTGTATACATAACTGTAGACGCTTGTTCTTGGTTTTGCACGCGTACTCCGACAAAGCAGAATTTTCCTTTTTTTCCCTTGTCGGAGTACGCGTGGAAAACCGACCATGAGATTGCGTGGGATAATTCAAAAATTATCACTACCAATCCACGGTACCACCAAAGACGTTGTTTGGAAGCTTGGCACATCAATAGCGGCCACGCTCCATAAATCGTGATGACGGCGGTCTACTGCATGCTGGAAGCCTATTTGCATCTTGTTGATAGATAACGTCACCAATGGTTCTATGATTGAGAGTAGAAATATGGGACCTGTCTTCACAACGATTGACCTGTCTTCCCAACGATTGATGAAGACACTAGATCGAAATGTCGAAACGTTGGGTCATGAACAGTACTTATATAGTTCATAACAGAACTTTTTAAGCTACGTTCAAAAAACGTTTTGAGCTAGAGTAGCGTTAAACTACACTGTATGTCTGAAACATTAACTTCTTTTGAATATTAAAGGGGATTGGCATTAAAAATTAAGTTTGTCTAATTTGAAAGAACTCATAAAATTGTAATAGAAGATCCTTTACAACTTTTTCGTATATCTCTGCGTTTTCAAGATATTTCAATTTGTTTGATATGTAAATGAGATGGTCTCTGACGTCAGGAGTGGGGTAAAATATTTTCATACAGAGCAAAATCACTTACATATCTAACATGAAATGTTCAGCGTCGCAAGGAGTTTTTATGTGCACAGTTTCAAATGATTTCGATGAACAAACTTAGAGATATAACTGGTTTTGCTACATGTGAAAATATTTTACCCCACACCTGACGTCAGAGACCATCTCATTTACATATTAAACAAATTGAAATATCTTGAAAACGAAGAGAGATACGAAAAAGTTGTAAAGGATGTTCTATTACAATTTTATGAGTTCTTTCAAATTAGACAAACTTAATTTTTGTTGCCAATACCCTTTAAGTAATGTCAATGTCTTAACCTAGCCTGATTTTGCTGTTATATCGTTTAGGATTTTGATGGTCCGGTGATTGTATCGTCTTCTTGGGATGCAGATAATCCTCTCGAGATTGACCATATTCCGTTGTATATTTTGTGGAATGTCCCTGGTAGGTTATCGGAATAGACCATTTGCACGATGACGTGAGATGGCGTGATGATGACTACAACTACCAGAATGCTTTGCCAGTATTCTAAGGTCTCGGCTAAAAGGGATGACTCAAAAGGACCCGTGCACTCCTTTCGCGGCTTTTCCAAAATATGTCGACAAATATGTTTTCCCAAAAAGCTAGGGGGGGTAAACCAGATTTCTGATTAGGATTAGGGTTCATGTTGTGGTTAGGATATCAAAAAGATTGCTCAAATCTTGAGACTCGCTGAAACTTGACGACAAATTTGACGAGATATTTTGGAAAAGCCGCGAAAGGACTGGACGGGGCCTTTTGAGTGATCCCTTTTAGCCGAAACCCATTCTCATCCCCAGAGCCCTTTCATGAAAAGGGCTCTGGGGGAATCCATATACATCGCGATCTGATTGGTTGTTCAAATTCATAGGCCTAATTAACGGAGCTTAGTGAATGTTTATAAATAAACAGTATTTGAAACACGAAAACTGACAACGAAGCAGAATTCTAATCATAGTTCTAATCCGAACAATTTAATCGAACGTTTTTGAAAGCAATCAACCCGTTTCTCTTTAATAATAAACTCAAAGACAGAAGACAGACAGCAATTGGAAACCGATAGACGATAGACAACACACTGCAGGCTGTTCGTATATGGTACATATTTAATAAAAATCTCATTGAAATATACAAGTCAAATATAAACGAACGGTGCAACAAATTAAAGAGAACTACCTTCATTAAAAGAGGCCGTAAATACGAAGAAATTCCGACGCGACTCTATGGCCAAGCTCTGAAGCGAACTCGTAAATTTTAATGTCTTTTGCCCCGCCGAGTAAACGCGGCGATGAGCCACACTCGACAAGGACCTTCTTCGAACGGAATTTACCACAATCAGAATTGTTCCAAAGTCAAACGAGTTAATACGAGACAGCCAAACCACCAGAATCGAAAACGAAAGGAAAATTATCAACTGTCGATGATCTCGTGTCCAACTCCCAAACCGCGAACTTAAATGCATGCGCTTTAGAAAGAACACCAAGGAATCTTGGTGTTCCGGTTTGGATTCCCCCAGAGCCTTTTCCGCGCGCCAGCACGGGAGGGGCTCTGGGGACGAGAATGGCCGAAACCCTAGAATACTGGCAAATACGACATATGTCAGACCACGAAACACAGCTAAAATTTAAGCGTTGATTTTATAGAGAGAAGAAAACCGTAGGACCCAGAGATGAAATGGGCCTAAGCCATCTGGCAATCGCTAATGAACTATGTTGTCAACTTGTCGTGTTTTTTCCTTTTCTTCTTAGCTCATGAACATCAAGATGCGAGCATCGATGAAAAGTCGTGGACGTCGAGAAGGTAACTGCAAGAACTGAATTTGCCGTAACAAAGGTTCCTCCAAAGTGGTCAAATAGCAGCCTTGTATACCCACCCACCCCTTTATCGAATTGAAGGGGGTGTTTATATGGAGGCGAGCGTCCCCGGGCTAGCCCGCTTTGCCCGAGATCGCGCTTGTGATATTATTTCTTGTTAATTTTTATCATGTGTTTATATGAGAGCCGAGTCAGCCCGCCTAGCCGAGATTTCGCTTTGTGAGACCGAGATTTCGCTTTGTGAGACCGAGATTTCGCTTTGTGAGACCGAGATTTCGCGTTGTGAGACCGAGATTTCGCTTTGTAAGACCGAGATTTCGCTTTGTGAGACCGAGATTTCGCTTTGTGAGACCGAGATTTCGCTTTGTGAGACCGAGATTTCGCTTTGTGAGACAGAGATCTCGGATTTTCCCCATGTAAACACGATTGACCGTAGCCTAGTTTCTAGGCCTTCCTCGGTTGACACGTTTGCCTAGCAAAATTCGTAAACACTTTCACTTTACAACTTGGTTGTTTATTGAGGAAGAGTTGTGATATTATGATGTTCTAAGTGTTTTTCGACATTTAATATTCCATCTGCATAAAATAATACAAGCCTGCTCACCTCGGAACGACGAAGTTTCACTAGCCTAGCTTTCTTATCACTAGCTTTCCTTCTGCAACCGCCTAAAGTTGAAAGTTAAACAATTACATTTTCATTCCGAGCTCCAATTGGAATATATTCCATAATTCCCTTCTTTCGCCAAGATCTTTGGTAAAATCTTCACAGACTATGCTAGATCCCAGGAACACTCGAAGGGCCAGAACGATTCTGGGCAGGACCTTTTTGCGAATGTTGCTAGGCCTTCTCGTTTCCAGCCTCTCCCCAATCTTCCCAAGAACCCAAACCGACTACGCGGCCAAGCACATGACGAAAGGCCTAGAAACTAGGCTAGATTGACCGGGCTAGCTCGCCTAACCAGGCTGGCATTAAAAGCTTCGTACACGCGACAAAATTTGTTTTTATCAGCTTTTCTCGAGGTATTAACAATTCACAAGTTCTGCTTGTTCATGTACAGTTCATATTTAAAACAATGAGACTTCGTGTCTTACCAGAACTGATAAATTACGTAATTAGCACAACAAGCAAGCCAGCCCAGCTAGGCGAGCTAGCCCTTCTCATGTAAACACAATAAAAATCATCTCGGCAAAGCTGGCTAGCTCGGGCACCTGGGCTGGCTCGCCTCCATATATAAAGACCCGCTAACTTATTTAGTGAAAGTAATTGGAATTTGTCTATATTGAGATGCTATGGCCATTCCTGATAATTGCGTACCGGATAAGCACACGTAACCACATGAGTAACAACACAAGTTGAGTTGCATTTCCTGATTCCCATATATACTCCTGACTGCATATTAATTAAGAAATGGCTCATGATTTAGCGTGCTCCATCGAGTTATGGATGCACGCGGGAAATGGGGAGAGCACGAAAAAAATCGTAAGAGTTGGTCGAGGCGTAGCCGAGTGCATCCATAACTCGATGGAGCAGACTAAACCATGAGCCATTTCTTTTATAACATAGCATTAAATCCTTTCACAAGCCGGCGAATCGTTTTGGTTGTTATGTTTTTCTACTTTCGTAGCCAAGTCTTTTTTGTTCACTAAAATCCAACCAAAAGGACAGTTTAAACTCGGTTACCCAGACCCAGTTTATGTCTTCTGGGTCGTTGTTCTTTATTACTCAATAAAATTAAATGACTCGGTACTTTGATAATATAAAAGGCCGTAAAAAACTCGTTTTGTTTTTAAATTTTTCCCCGCGCTTTTTTGCCGTGCTCCATCGAGTTATGGAGCACGCACGACAGCCAATCAAAAACGTTGTTATATCAAAGCTATGTTATAAGGTTCGTTCCTACATAACGAGGTTTAGTACAACACAAATACGTTTTGTTTTTTACAGTGTTGTTCAATCTGTGGTGGCTCATATTAAGACGAATGATATTGCATCGCCGTTTGGATTTCTGTTTGATGAACGGAACCGACAGAAATTGATTAATCCAAATATCCAGTGGTTAGTATTGGAGTTGAACTTTTGCAACGTGAACTTAAAGTGGTTCTCTGATGAAAATATTGTTGGCTATGTTTTTGCATAATCTTAAAGATATGATAGTTGGTAATTGCGCGAAGTTTAATTTCGAAATTCCCCAAAACAAAGTTGTATTTTACGTGTAAAGTTTGTATTTTGGAGCGCCGCCATTAAATTGGCCGTGTTTGAGAAGAATGAGTTGAGGAGAACTTATGACGGACGTCATAGACTCAACGAAACAAAAGGTCATTGTTGTCACAGAATAGAAATACCACCAGAAGTCCAACTCGAGTGAAAACTTGTCCGCATTTCTTCAATGCGCAGGCGCGATATTTTACGCCATCCGACGCCATCCTACGCAATGTCCTACGCCATCCTACGCAATCCTGGGAAGTTTCCCCGGCAGTTTTAACCTTCTTTTGAAGGTCCAAACTGCCGGGGGAACTTGCCAGGATTGCGTGGGATGGCGTAGGATGGCGTATCATTTAAATGACGTGAGCCAACAACTTGTTTTCATTGCTCTGATGAAGGCCTGAGTCAACAGGCCGAAAGCTTAGCAAATAAATATTCTACGTGGTGTTTTCACAAAGCGTATTTATATTACATTATCGCCATGAAAACTTTCAAAGAATTAAAACGGTCATTGTTGTTATTGAGTCTATGACGTCATAAGCTCCAATGGCGGCGCTCCAAAATACAAACCTCACACGTAAAATATCACCTTTTCTTCATCGAATTTTGAAATGAAACTTAGCACGATTACTAACTACCAAAACATCTTTAGGATTATGCAAAAACATTGCCAACAATATTTTCATCAGAGAACCACTTTAACGGTACAGGCCAAGAGCTAATATTTTTATCTTTCTAAATTTCAGGAGCATCTATAGAGAAATGTTGTTTTTATCTTTAATGGCATGTGGAACAGACAATATTGATATGGGTAGGTAGTGAATATATACGTAAGTTTTTGCGATATGAAAAACCAGAGGCTGACTGAAATATAAGTGACTTTCCGGAACCTTTAGGCTGAATGACGAAAACATCTTGGCCATTAACTAATTCTCTAGAGCTTCTTGTTGTAAATCTTATTAAGGCCTGGCCAAACGCTTTCAACATTTCATTCAACATCGTTCAACATTGTTGAATTCAACATGTTGAAAGCGTTTGGCCACCCCTGTTTAATGATGTTGAACGTTGTTGAATGGTGTTGAATGATGTTGAACGAAATTTGAACATGTTTGAACAATGTCATGTTCAAATTTTCGTTCAACACGCGTTCAACATTTCTATTGTTCTCAAAATGTTGAAAGGTGTTGAACGCATTTGGCCACATTTCATTCAACTTTGTTGAACAGAGCCATGCGCCATGCGGGATATTGTCGATTCCAGCTTTTGTGGTAGCCCGCGTTCAATTAATTGTCATTCATGAATGTTGAACGATGTTGAACGATGTTGAACGATGTTGAATTCATTTGGCCACTCGTGCTTTCAACATTACTTCAACATCATTCTACATTGTTGAATGATGTTGAATGCGATGTTGAAAGCGTTTGGCCAGGCCTCTATAGACAATCAATCTTAAACGTTTCTAAAGTGTGATCGCATGCTTCATGCATCAGCACTCGTTGATCACCATTTTGAACTGACGGGATAATTCATGCAATAAGTGTAGGTAATCGCATGGGGCCGGGGAAAATTAAGGTTTAAAGTGTTTTCAAAATTTTACAAAACACGAGTGAAATTAACCTTAATTTTACGAGAACTCGTGGGATTAGGTGTTAATAATATAGTGGTCAAAATTATTCAAGAGCTATGTTATGTCCAGAAAATATCGAAGACGTACATGTACCTTTAAATCACGGTCGGTGCTGGGCAACATTCCAATTTCCCTCGCTCTAAAGCCTGTTGCTTTCTTTTTGTAAACACAGGCAAAAGTTCGTAAATTTTCTAGTGTATTCATTTTCGCTAATAGTTTACAGTCCTTTATAAATTAGTTCAAAGTAAACAAAAAAGCATTTTCAGACCGAAAAACCTTGCAGATTTGTTGAAAAATTGATTAGGATTGGGATTAGGGTTAGGGTTAGTTTACTGTTTTTTAGAAAATTTTCATGATTTCTTACACTGCAAAAGGCCACCGAAAAATTTCAGCTGACTCGAGCGGGATTTGAACTCGCACCTTCGCTGTTCTTCGCCGGTCTACCTCAGACTAGTTCCTAGTCCTCTTTTCTCTCGAACGTATTTTGGTGACGTCACAGAATAGGCATCGAGCGAGAGGACTAGCGGAAATGTTCATCTTTATCTATCATCACATGAATGTGAATCCTGCTGGAGCTCGGATTCTTTAATCTTTATGAACGAGGGCACTTAAACAAACTTCTTCTTGAGAGCAGACAGCAAATGAGTAGGTTTCTTTGTTTTACATTACGTTAAAAGGTTGTTACATACGAGGCTTTATAAAGTAGTGTTCGGCGTGGGAAGTGATTGTGTTGAAACACATTTATACAAACCGAAATATGCTATTTTAACGTTTCGGCAGTAGACCAACC
Source organism: Paragorgia papillata (assembly GCA_035771165.1). Classification (NCBI taxonomy): domain Eukaryota; kingdom Metazoa; phylum Cnidaria; class Anthozoa; order Scleralcyonacea; family Coralliidae; genus Paragorgia; species Paragorgia papillata. The sequence continues at coordinate 162,572 of JAWNZC010000383.1, read as the reverse complement.
TTGCTATATGATGTTATAAAGAATTGTGCAGACCGACGTGAGTGTTATCTGCCTTGGTTTTCCGCCAAACGGCCGTTTGGTGCCTGTATAATTTGGGGGCAGTTTTGGGGCCAGATTTGGGGCCAAGCAAAACATTTTATTCCAGGCCTCTCACAATTCGGTCTGCCGCTCGACGTGAAAAAGAGAGGCCTGGGAACCAGGCTGGCTCTACCTGTTGAGCTATCGATCCGCACAGGGATTCGAGGCGAGTTTTATCCAACTTATGTGCACGAACAGAACAGTAGGGAATTTTGTCTGCGCATGCGTCGCGCGAGTTGTCGTGGGGAGTCTGGGGAGATGACGGTAAATTTTTTTTCCCCCACAACCCTTATGGCCTTATTTCCCCCAGAAAAAGGTGTGTAGTTTGTAAAACGGCTTTTGAAAGGACACTGGAAACAGTCAGAAGCAGCCTCCCACAACGTGAAGAAATAGAAAGATATTTTAGCGAATCGTACGATATTAAATTGGGTGACAACGACTTGAGTACGTTGTGGTCAACATGCCGTGGCTTCGCATTGCACGCAGTTTAATTGAGCTCAAAGCCCCATTTCTACAATTTTTAGAACAAAAAAGTGTCGTTAAAATTTAAGAAAATCAACTAAAGATTGACAATCGGTAAAAATATTTTGAGGCTATAGGGCAGATTTTGCAGAAATTGACAATATTTGCATGTCGTCGCCGCAATGAAATTAGTAGCGTAGGCATGTCAAACTGTATTCTTCTTTCACCTATCAGAAGAACGTCAGTGTCTCCACTAATTGGACAACATAGTTTAAAATTCTGGTTGACCGACAGATTGTTAGTAAATCTTGAAGATCTCTTGGTCGTCATACCATGGATAGTAAAAAGACTGGATTGGAAACTTGATGGCGTGAGCATAACAACCTGGTTGCAATTGACAAGCTTAAAAACCCCGAGTATATTCAAAGTTTGGGATTAATACAGCCTAAAATGATAATCGAATTGTCTGTAAATACGACAAAGCCACAATACGACAAAATGTCCGTCTATTCTTACTCATTTTAAAAGAAGATATCAAGGTTTACTAGTTAAAATATGCATCCCAAATTCCGAGCAAAACAAAGCACAATTTGGGGACGCCAGTTTCTTCAAAACAACACAGGAATCATCAAAACAAAGATCAACAACGCTTACCCCGAACGCTCGATTGTGGCTTAGGCAGGTTTGTAAGGTGATAAAATCATTTGAAACGTCAACATAGTCATCTGAATGTGAGGATATGAAGAATTTGAAGAAAAATTCACTAAAAAGCTCAGTAAAACAAGCGTACTCACGCCATTCGTGACATCACAATTTGCAACTAGGTTTCAACATATCTCGAGCAAAGAAAAACGCTTTTCAGCCAATCGGCGGCCTGGAAACACCTCACGTGACTATTAGTTTCCAATCCACTCATTTTACTATCCATGATCATACCTTCTCCACATTTTCAACATTTCGCCACAGACGATACAAAACACGATGAGCCCGCGATATTTTTAACAGCGCAGACAAAATTCCCTGCTGTTCAACTTCCGCTGTTCACGAACAGCAAATTATGTGCACGAGATATTCTCGCGACAACTTAACGCTTTTCCGTGAGGAAAATTTTTTCTCACGTTTCTCTGATAATCGTTCTGTAATAGAATTGAAACACTGTACTTCCTCACGGAAGAGCGTTAAGTTGTCGCGAGAATATCTCGTGCACTTAAGTTGGATAAAACTCGCCTCCAATCCCTGTGCGACTCGATAGCTCAACGGAATCCCGAAGGTGCTAGTTCAAATCTCGATCGAGTCAGCCGGAATTTTTCGGTGAACTTTAGCAGTGTAAAGCCCTAATCAAACGAGAACGCAAGTCATCGCAAGTTGGCAGTCACGCTATCTCAGCCAGCCGCTCTGAATAGTTTCCCGAAAATATCATATACCGTGACAGAGTTAAAACTTGTTTAAAACACTCATGAAACCTTTATTTTGTTAATTTGGGTGTCCGAACGACCGCCACAGAAATTCTGACTGCCAACTTGCGATGACTTGCGTTCTCGTTTGATTAGGGCTTAAAAAATCATGAAACATTTTCTCGTGCTTTTTTGAGGATGGTTCTGTGTTACTTTTTTAGTTTAGTTTACTTTTTTTTTTTTCAGATGCGTTCGATCGTGAATATAAACGAACTTACCGCTTTTTGGAAAGGGAAGGACCTTATCCACTGACAAACGAAGATCACCCCCCAGCCACGCGTGCAATGTGGTGTCGTCGTACATTCAAACCACCCACATTACAACCCAGGCTTCCACCAACTCGTTATTTCCGTAGTCAGGGGCTTGTGTGCTAATCAGTTGTTTAGTCTCGAAGTAATAAGTTGTTTAGTCTCGAACTATATATTGATTCCAGCTTGAGTTACAAATTTACAAAATTACACATTTCTATTAAGTTTTCCAGTGAGGTCGATGCTGGACGTTTCAAGAATTACCAAACTAGAATGTGTGTATCGATCAGAAATTCTAAAAATCCTTATTGTAGTTATTTTGTAATATACACCAAAGAGATTGTTAATTAGAAAAGAGATTGTTAATTAGAAAGTAAAGATTATAACAACTTTTTTTTCTTCTGGCGAAGCGAGCGAGGCAACCAGCAGACATGTAGTGGGTTGAAGTTTCAAAATTTGCGAATGCGTATTCTAGTCTGGTCTAGACTAGTCTGGTCCAGTCCAGTCCAGTCTAATCCAGTCCAGTGTAATCCAGTCTAGGCTAGGCTTTTCCAGTCTAGTCCAGTCCAGGCCAGGCTAGTCTAGTCTAGTCTAGTCTAGTCTAGTCTAGTCTAGTCTAGTCCAGTCCAGTCTAGGCTATTCCAGTCTAGGCTATTCCAGTCTAGGCTATTCCAGTCTAGGCTATTCCAGTCTAGGCTATTCCAGTCTAGTCTAGTCCAGTCTAGGCTATTCCAGTCTAGTCTAGTCTAGTCTAGTCTAGTCTAGTCTAGTCTAGTCTAGTCTAGTCTAGTCTAGTCTAGTCTAGTCTAGTCTAGTCTAGTCTAGTCTAATCTAGTCTAGTCTAGTCTAGTCTAGTCTAGTCCAGTCCAGTCTAGTCTAGTCTAGTCTAGTCCAGTCTAGTCTAGTCTAGTCTAGTCTAGTCTAGTCTAGTCTAGTCTAGTCTAGTCTAGTCTAATCCAGTCCAGTCTAATCCAGTCTAGGCTATTCCAGTCTAGTCTCGTCTAGGCCTGGCCAGTCCATCCAGTCCAAGCAAGCAAGCAGTGGCGCAACTAGGCATCTGGGGGCTCGTGGGATTGATTACTTTGGGGGCCCTTTCCGATTTAGTGACCGCATTTCTAGGGGGGTTCGGGGGCATGCCCACCGGAAAATTTTTGAATCTAGGGTCTCTGAAATGGCATTTCCCGAGGGCACTTTGGGGCAAAATCTAATCACTCACACTCCGATTCAAAATCCATTAAAGTGGGCAGATTATTTGAATAGATTCATAACTGCGTTCATTCCATTCCGCATAGCCTGCGCGCGTAACGTCACAAAATGCTCGGGGGGGTTTACCCACCCTTCCCACCTAGTAGCCTGGGTACGAAGGTGGAGGAAAGACCGAGATTTTGAAAAACCTCGTTCGCCCACGTGGAAGACTTGTTAGCATGCTAACCTCGATGCTAACTGCTTTGCGATACAGATTTATCACCTCAGACAACTTATTCTAGTTCAGTTACGAAGCCATTCCTTTGCTGGAACTATTCGGTAAGTTTTTCAAATGATAAACAAGCTTCAGTTGACAGTTTTGGTAAATTATTTTCCGCGTTTATTTTTGTTTGACCCGCAGACGATATGGATTCTTTTCCTGGCAAGAATGGATTTAAATGTCCTCTATTTCAAGGTTAGGTGTAATCTCTCGCCATGATATTTGTAGAATTGTAGTAAGTTTATACTTTCCGTTGTTTTTACGATCCTACGAAGAACTTGATTCTTGAAACATTCGAAAAATGTCAAATAAATAGAGAATAATACATGGATGTGCGGAAATATGAAATTTATTTCGAGTGTTGACCAGGATATCTCACGAGTGAGCGAACGAAGCGAACGAGTGACATATCCTGTTGAACACGAGAAATAAATTTCATATTTCCAAGCATCCATGTATTATTCTGTTTATTATATAAAAAAATTGTCCTATTGCCTTGCAAAAATTGCATTCAACTATAATGCTGATTCAGCGATAATCGTCACATGTGATTATCATAAATAATCGCACATGTGAGATTATCACTTTTATTAGTGGTGGAAAAATCAATAAAACACTCTATTTTATATAATAAAACCTTTTCAGACCACCCGTGGCATTGAGAAGGTTGTGTTTGTGCTAAATATTTGTATGTAAACTGTGAAGGGGTTAAGGCCCGGCTCCTGTTACACGGTGCAATTTTTCAAGCAACTTGTCTGGCAATGATGACTCATTAGGTCAATAATTGAGGTAATAATATTAGTACTGTACTTAATGTAGAGCTATGCCCATCGGTCCATATTCGTAATCGATTAATCGTTGACAACAATCGATTAATCATATTAAAAAATCAACACGTGTTGCCATTGTTTGTCCCTTCAAATAAAGGGGTGCTTTTTAAGCTTTTTACTACTTCCTTAGAGATAAGAATCAAAACAAGTTGCGTTCGACATTTGATACAGGGCTGCAAATTACTGTTGGACATCGGACATTGTCCGACCAAATTTGGCAAATGTCAGAACAAAACCAAATTGTCATCGGACATAGTGTCCATGCAAATAAAATATATTGTCTGATCAAGAAATTCGGCTTGATGCTGTTGAAAGAGAAACTTCTCTTTTTGAGAGAAAAATCCCGATTTTGTTTTGTAATTCTATCGACTAGATTGAGCATGTTTGAATTTTAAATCTTCCGTAACTGAATCGGTCTTCTGAGAGAAACTGATAGTATTTAATTACTCTGGTACCAAAGAGTTAATTAAAACAATGTATAAGTATAACACACGCGCATGACGCTAAACAGACGAGTCAGACACCACGGAAACTGGCTTTATATCATGAACTCAGAACTGTATTCTGAAGAATTATATGTCCGATGAAATGTAGTGATAATGGTTTTACATGTATGTCCAAACAAATTTTAGTAATGTCTGACCAAAATTGGAAATGGATCAGACACATGTCCTGTTAAGAAAAAATATTTATTTGCAGCCCTGTTGATACGCAATATAGCTCAGTGTTTTTAACAGTCACAGTCACTCTGCTGACCCAAAATAACATCCAAGTGACCATGACCATTCAATGACTGGCTAAAATTGTTAGATGACCAGCCAAAATCTTGTCAAGTTGGTGTACGGTAGTTCTGAATGCTGTTTTGAGTCCTGCCAGAGTGTACACTTAGGGGAAGTTTTCATTTGCATCCCTGCATGTGACATTTTTATGCTTTGGCACTTCCCATCAGGGGTGGTGCCAAGAATTCACCAACACAGGGGCTAAGGTCCCTGACAGGGGGGGTAGTACAGGGGTCTGGGTGCATCCAATGGAAAATTTCAACGTCTAGATCAATAGCTTAATAACTGACAAGCTACAATATTTATTTCCAATAAAGAACAATCTGTTGAAAACATGTGTGGTCATTAACCTTACTTTGCCATTTTCATCCAATACTGTGAAAATGGAATTTTTGTGTCGTAATTATTACTGTTGGCTCTACACAATATATATTATTATACAGTACCTAATATCCTGTGTTTCTAAAGGAATTTCATTCCACTATTAAAGCATAAATTACTGACTTGTCTGACTTAATCAGTTAAAAAGTCCAAATTTGTTAAAAACACATGTACAATTTTTCTTCCAGATCATTCCCCAATAAATCTGTAAATTTTTCCCAATGGGGGGGGGGGGGCTAGGGTTCCCCAACAGGGGGGCTGTAGTCCCACTCTGGTGCCACCCCTGACTTCCATGATCTCACTTCTCAGCAAAATGTGTCTCTGCAGTCTGGCTTATTAATTTATATCCCAGCGAACTACTTACTGGTAAAGGGGGAAAATGTGTTAAAGTAATCAACAAATGTAGAATCATTGACCAGGAATTGTTCCTAAAATCCAGGAATAAAAAACACAAGTAGTTATAGTAATTGTTACACTCTTGGAAACTCTAAAATCACAAAGCAAAATTCAGGATGTTGGATCTTCTATTTTAAAATTAATCCATCCTCGCCAGTCAGTGGTGGATTACCTATGGGGCAAAGGGGGCATTTGCCCCCCGGCCCCAGATTCTGACCGGCCCATAAAAATGAGTGAATAAAAAAATTATGCAGTTTCTCTTTGAAAGTCCGAACTAGCCTGAGAAAATCACACGCTATCTCAGCCACAGACCCCCTTTTGTTTGAAAGTGGGAGGGGAGTGGCACCTGAGGCAGCCTAAGTACGAACCTCCGATGATCCGATCAACCTACGCTTTCAGTTCACCGTACTCCGGGGATGGCTCTCAGTTTGTGACCGGCCCTAAAATATTTTTGCCCCCGGCCCTAGGAAGGTTAATGCGGCACCGGCACCAGATTGTCACTGTTCACCTCTGATGGAAAATCTTTATTATAATGATTAACACATTGCAGCCTGAGCCTGGCATTTCTCCTTTTGACAAGTAAAACTGTCTGCAGGTATTAGACAGGCAGTAAAATAAAGAGACTGTTTTTGGTCAACTCCGGTAGAAATGGGTTAACAATATGAATTCGTTTATTCATGCATAAATTATCTTTGATGTGCCGCGGTCAATAAATAGGTTATTGACCTTGCATATTAAATGACCCACTATATCGCTTTAAAACTACGTCTAGAATACCATTTTTTTGTTAAATAACGAGAAATATCGTCTGTGTCATGAATAAACTAAGTTGGTTAGTGACCTTAACCTCGGTCACTAACCTATACTTAACATTAGATGAGATCCTGATGTTTAGTTATGGTGACCCTCCTACAAGGGACATGCCATTAGGCCGAGAGACCTGCTCCAGCTTCTCATTGGTCGATAAATATAGTAACACTGCGATGACGTACTCAGATTGCACTTTATATGAATTCGCATTAGGATTAATTTATAACGACGTAACAATAATTTATTTGAAAAGAACCAGTAACTACTGTACCATGAAAAAATCTCAGTAATCCGCGAGAATCATACTCACCGATATATATGTCAATGGGTATGATTATCTCTGTATATTTACGTCTACACCTTGCCCTTGGGCTTGGCCCCTATTCAATTTTAAAACCTATGTGAGCAGTTATGCGTTCCATGTGATTTGCGCGTGTATTCTATAAGTATTTTCTGTCATCTTACAAAAAAACTCGCAAAGATCAGCACTGTATAATCTATGCGTGATGTTGGTCTTTCACAGCAACAGAGTTGAAAAGTATCCAAAAAGGTATATTGTTACATTAATAAATTAATCCTTATTGCAAATTCATATAAAGTGCGAACAATGATCTGGTGACAGATCATGCAGTGATGCAGGTATTAAACCAAGCGACTCGAAATCTGAGTATGTCATCGCAGTGTTACTATATTTATCGCCAATGAGAAGCCGGAGCAGGACTCTCCCTAATGGCATGTCTAGAACGGTGACCCTTCAAGGAAGGTTAAAAGATAGCCCTTGCTTACATGGAAGTACAGTGACTCCTAGTAGCATCACCCTTGAAGGCGGGTCAAAAGATATAGCCTTGCTTGTTTCTTTCATTGTGGGAAGGGTGGGTAAAATCCCACAGGGGCCGCTGAGTATTCTGTGAGATCATTATAATTATTATGTCATGACACCATGATTTTACTTGAATACAAACCATTTTCAGACCTCACAGCAAAGTTGCAAACCGTGATATTAATGCAAAAAGTTAGACCAACATCAAAGGTACCAACACAAAGTTGGACTTCTCGTTAATCTTTATTCTATGACTTGGATACTGTATAACCACAGTACTTCGTAGTCATTTGAGTATAACTGGACCCCTTCCAAATTCGTTGTTACAGCCCTGCCTGAAAAGGGCACCCAGTGTAATCTACCCCATGCATGGGCCCCCTTTTTGCATACTCACACCACTGCAAATTATATATGTATGATTTTTGGTAGTTTGAGCTATTACATTTCTTAACTCTTTCAACCCTAGTGGCCTCCCAATGATGAGTAAAATCGTCTGGTGTTAGCGTTGAGAGGGTTAATTTGATATAAGTAAGCCAAGAAACGGTTTTAAATGCATTAGGATGGGAACCACTAAAACAACAGAGGAAAAAGGCAAAAGCAAAAATCATGTTTAAGATACTTAACAATATGGGGCCAGAATGTCTGAACAAACTATTTACTTTCAGGCAAGACGTCTTAAGTCACAATCTTCGTGACAGTTCTTCTAAAGTGTGTTTGCCACAACCACGAACAAACAATATGAAAAAAAGTCTTATGTTTGATGGCGCCTCAATATGGAATTCCCTACCATCAAACATAAGAGACAGTAAATCCTTTTCAAGCTTTAAACGAAAAATTGCTACTTACGTTGACACAAACTAAGATTTTCTCTATATCTATGTAAATACCGAAACTACAACCAATGTAATATAGCTGAGTACTGTTCTGTTATTTTCGTTCTGTTTGTAAATAATGTAATTTTGCTTATAATATTGCTTTACACGCCCATCGTGGAAACCAGCTTTTGCTGACGATGCTAGCGTGGTTAAATAATAATCTAACTAACTATATACTGTATGCGGCAGGGCATGAGATTGCGGTATCCAGATATCCCGGGGATACCAGATTTTAAGTTTGGATACTGGGCATCATAAGTTCAGTATCCCGTGGGGATACCATGAATTGAGCAGCTACTGTATACATCCCACTTAATTGTCGTCGTTCTTCGCGTCTTATCTGCGAATGTTGGCGGAAAATTCGACGAACTGTATTAATCTCGTTCTCATTGCGTGGCAAGATTAAATGATAGGCATACATGAAGTAGTAACAGCAACAAGGAGCCATTCCTAGACAAAATAATCGCAGGATCTGGGAACGAGATTAAAATATTCCGCGTATTTTTTTCGATCTCGTGTTTTCATTGTTATAGTCACACTACATAGTCCTGAATTTGATGGATTTTGACAATGCCGTGGACACTTTACAATACAATTATATGTTCAACAGTTCAACACGTAAATAAACTAAAGTATTAACACTCTTAAATCGATGTGTTATTGTACAGCTAGGCATACACTAGTGTAGTATGAATAATGTTGTCTGATCAGACTGAAAAGTTTGGAAAATGCGCAATGGAGATTCGTATATTTCTTATATGCGTGCAATTATCAGCCTGAAACTGCGCAACGGAGATCTCTGTTGCGCGGTACAAACTTTCCAGTCTATTGTTGTGTTAAATAAAAGTTAACCTTGTTTTTGGATACTGCTTATTGGAATATCTACTATCCAAATGTGGGATACTCAAGGAGGGATACCAGATTTTAAGTGCCAGTATCCCACTGGATACTGCTGAAAATTTCAAATCTCATGCCCTGCTGTATGTATAGCAGTAAATAAATAGACCTTTCCACATGAAGTACATGGGTTAAATTTGAGGGATTTGATTGGCTCTCACAAAACGTCGGACATCCTGCGAAACATGGTTAAATAAATTGTTCTATATATTATATTCTACATCCAAAACTTCGGAGAAATATTGGACATTAGCCAATCAGATTTGTCATGTGGAAAGGTCTATTCGGTAAAGCATGCATGATCTTGTCTGTAGTGTACGGGTCATGAGGGCCCCAGTTATCAAACAAAAGTCGGGTAACAGCAACCTCACACTTGGACAACGGGCTTTAATATTTCATTCTAGCCCACTATTTAAATTATGGCAAATTTCAAATATGGCGTCTCGTATTTTCAGCGTGGATTCCGATTAAACAGAACGCTGACAAGAGCTCACTGCGGGTCCAAACTAACAATCCCAAGTTCTTCTAAAGCGTTGGTTTATATCCAGTATGGAGATCCTGCTAACGATATAAGGTGAGAATAATAATAATATTATTGAAATCACTAGAGTGGTAAATTGTCGGATCGAAAACGAACGTTGGACGTCCATTTGAATGTACCACGTGATGCGAAATTAATCATCACGTGACAAATCTGTGAGCATTCATTGGATAACATTAAAAATGTTGATCACGAGGTGCATTCATTTCGCATCACGTGGTACATTCAAATGGACCTCCAACGTTCGTTTTCGATCCGACAATTTACCACTCTAGTGGTTTCGATAATATTGCCTAGAATGTTTGAAGACTCTCGTTGGACTTTTTTTCCGAAATTTGCGCTATTACCTAAGTGATGAATTGAAATCTATTGCGCATCCCACAACCTTCTCTAGTAAATGTGTTCCATAAGGCCGGGTGACTGGCTGGGGGATCGCGATTCCCTCCCGACAGGGCCCAATCGTACCAAATTTGAAGGTTTTTAGCGCGATTCCCTCCCGACCGGGCCCAATCGCACCAAATTTAAAGGTTTTTAGCGCGATTCCCTCCCGACCGGGCCCAATCGCACCAAATTTGAAGGTTTTTAGCGCGATTCCCTCCCGACCGGGTCCAATCGCACCAAATTTGAAGGTTTTTAGCGCGATTCCCTCCCGACCGGGCACAATCGCACCAAATTTGAAGGTTTTTAGCGCGATTCCCTCCCGACCGGGTCCAATCGCACCAAATTTGAAGGTTTTTAGCGCGATTCCCTCCCGACCGGGCCCAATCGCACCAAATTTGAAGGTTTTTAACGCGATTCCCTCCCGACCGGGTCCAATCGCACCAAATTTGAAGGTTTTTAGCGCGATTCCCTCCCGACCGGGCCCAATCGCACCAAATTTGAAGGTTTTTAACGCGATTCCCTCCCGACCGGGTCCAATCGCACCAAATTTGAAGGTTTTTAACGCGATTCCCTCCAGACCGGGTCCAATCGCACCAAATTTGAAGGTTTTTAGCGCGATTCCCTCCCGACCGGGCCCAATCGTACAACATTTCAAGGTTTTTAGCGCGATTCCCTCCCGACCGGGTCCAATCGCACCAAATTTGAAGGTTTTTAGCGCGATTCCCTCCCGACCGGGCCCAATCGTACAACATTTCAAGGTTTTTAGCGCGATTCCCTCCCGACCGGGCCCAATCGTACAACATTTCAAGGGTTTTTTCGTTTTTTGTTTTTTTTCTAATCTCAATATTAGTTAATTGAATAAATTATTATTTAATATCATAATCTTAATGATTTCTTAGGTTGGATCCAACCACTCCCAGAGTATTTATTACTTTATGGAATGAAGCAATGATTGATCTTGTTGTCAACAACACATCAACTCTCTCTGATATTTATCATCGTTTTGTTTTGTTCTGGTTGCCATGGCACTTGTCCTACGTGTAAATTGAGACATCAGTTTTGCAAACTCTGGGCACTTGACACCTCTGGAACAAGTAAGAAGCATAGAAACTTATATAAAAATAGTATTTTGTGATGAGGTGTGTTACGTAACATGGGAGGGGTGAAAAATCTGTTGGTTAGTACAGAAGTTGTGTTATAACATTATTTTTTGGATCGGGTAAAGGCTTTTTACTGCTTCTGTAGCAACGAGATAGACTTATTCGTGCTAAATGGCCATAGTTTAGCCTTAATTATTTCAAAACTTGAAAAAACGGAAAAAATGTAAAGGGGGGCCCTATTCATTTGTTTTGATTTGTTTTGATTTGTTTTGATTTGTTGCGATTTGTTGTGATTTGTTGCGATTTGTTTTGATTTGTTTTGATTTGTTGTGATTTGTTGCGATTTGTTGCCATTTGTGTTGCGATTTGTTGTGATTCTTTGTGCCTTGTTGTGCTTTGTTGCGCTTTGTTGCGCTTTGTTGCGATTTGTTGCGATTTGTTTTGTTGCGATTTGTTGTGATTCTTTGTGTTTGTTGTGCTTTGTTGCGATTTGTGTTGCGATTTGTATTGTGATTTGTTGTGATTTGTTGTGATTTGTGTTGCGATTTGTTGCGATTTGTGTTGCGATTTGTATTGTGATTTGTTGTGATTTGTTGTGATTTGTGTTGCGATTTGTTGTGATTTGTGTTGTGATTTGTGTTGCGATTTGTTGTGATTTGTTGCGATTTGTGTTGCGATTTGTTGCGATTTCTGTTGCGATTTCTGTTGCGATTTGTGTTGCGATTTGTGTTGCGATTCTTTGTGCTTTGTTGCGATTTGTGTTGCGATTTGTTGCGATTTGTTGTGATTCTTTTTGCTTTGTTGTGATTTGTTGCGATTTGTTGCGATTTGTGTTGCGATTTGTGTTGCGATTTGTTGTGATTTGTTGCGATTTGTTGTGATTTGTTGCGATTTCTTCTGATTTGTTGTGATTTGTTGCGATTTGTTGCGATTTGTTTTGTTGCGATTTGTTGTGATTCTTTGTGTTTGTTGTGCTTTGTTGCGATTTGTTGCGATTTGTGTTGCGATTTGTATTGTGATTTGTTGTGATTTGTTGTGATTTGTGTTGCGATTTGTTGTGATTTGTTGTGCTTTGTTGTTATTTGTGTTGTGATTTGTGTTGCGATTTGTGTTGCGATTTGTTGTGATTTGTTGCGATTTGTTGTATATTTTAAAAAACATTGGCTTGGCCCTGCCTTAACATGATGAAAAAAATGCCACAGTCCATAGGCGTCTCACTATTGCATGCTACTTATCCAGTTTTGTGCACACACAATTCAACCACCCTCATTACATTTCTCAGCGGAGACTCCAGTAATAGTCGATTGACTTGGACTGGTTGCATGGGAGACGTTGGCATCGAGACCCAAAGCTCGTTTAGTAATTTCTTTCTTTGATGCCGCCTTTAACTATGGCCAGTTGTTGCGATTTGTTGTGATTTGTTTTGATTTGTTGTCATTTGTCGCGATTTGTTGTGATTTGTTGCGATTTGCGTTGCGATTTGTTGTGATTTGTTGCGATTTGTTGCGATTCGTTGTGATTTATTGCGATTTGTGTTGCGATTTGTTGTGCTTTGTTGTGATTTGTTGTGATTTGTTGCGATTTGTGTTGCGATTTGTTGTGATTTGTTGCGATTTGTGTTGTGCTTTGTTGTGATTTGTTGTGATTTGTTGCGATTTGTGTTGCGATTTGTTGTGATTTGTTGCGATTTGTTGTGATTTGTTGCGATTTGTTGTGATTTGTTGTGATTTGTTGCGATTTGTTGCGATTTGTTGTGATTTGTTGCGATTTGTTGTGATTTGTTGCGATTTGTTGTGATTTGTTGCGATTTGTTGTGATTTGTTGCGATTTGTTGTGATTTGTTGCGATTTGTTGTGATTTGTTGCGATTTGTTTTGTTGCGATTTGTTGTGATTCTTTGTGTTTGTTGTGCTTTGTTGCGATTTGTGTTGCGATTTGTATTGTGATTTGTTGTGCTTTGTTGCGATTTGTGTTGTGATTTGTGTTGTGATTTGTTGTGCTTTGTTGTGATTTGTTGTGATTTGTTGTGCTTTGTTGTGATTTGTGTTGTTATTTGTGTTGTGATTTGTGTTGCGATTTGTTGTGATTTGTTGCGATTCTTTGTGCTTTGTTGTGATTTGTTGCGATTTGTGTTGCGATTTGTGTTGCGATTTGTTGCGATTTGTTGCGATTTCTTGTGATTTGTTGTGATTTGTTGCGATTTGTTGCGATTTGTTGTGATTTGTTGCGATTTGTTTTGTTGCGATTTGTTGTGATTCTTTGTGTTTGTTGTGATTTGTTGTGATTTGTTGCGATTTGTTGTGACTTGTTGTGATTTGTTGCGATTTGTGTTGTGATTTGTTGTGATTTGTTGCGATTTGTTGTATATTTTAAAAAACATTGGCTTGGCCCTGCCTTAACATGATGAAAAAAATGCCCCAGTCCATAGGCGTCTCACTATTGCATGCTACTTATCCAGTTTTGTGCACACACAATTCAACCACCCTCATTACATTTCTCAGCGGAGACTCCAGTAATAGTCGATTGACTTGGACTGGTTGCATGGGAGACGTTGGCATCGAGACCCAAAGCTCGTTTAGTAATTTCTTTCTTTGATGCCGCCTTTAACTATGGCCAGTTGTTGCGATTTGTTGTGATTTGTTTTGATTTGTTGTCATTTGTCGCGATTTGTTGTGATTTGTTGCGATTTGCGTTGCGATTTGTTGTGATTTGTTGCGATTTGTTGCGATTTGTTGTGATTTGTTGTGATTTGTTGTGATTTGTTGCGATTTGTTGCGATTTGTTGCGATTTGTTGCGATTTGTTGTGATTTGTTGCGATTTGTTGCGATTTGTTGTGACTTGTTGTGATTTGTTGCGATTTGTGTTGTGATTTGTTGTGATTTGTTGCGATTTGTTGTGATTTGTTGTGATTTGTTGCGATTTGTTGCGATTTGTTGCGATTTGTTGCGATTTGTTGTGATTTGTTGTGATTTGTTGCGATTTGTTGTGATTTGTTGTGACTTGTTGTGATTTGTTGTGATTTGTTGCGATTTGTGTTGTGATTTGTGTTGCGATTTGTTGCGATTTGTTGCGATTTCTTGTGATTTGTTGTGATTTGTTGCGATTTGTTGCGATTTGTTGTGATTTGTTGCGATTTGTTTTGTTGCGATTTGTTGTGATTCTTTGTGTTTGTTGTGATTTGTTGTGATTTGTTGCGATTTGTTGTGACTTGTTGTGATTTGTTGCGATTTGTGTTGTGATTTGTTGTGATTTGTTGCGATTTGTTGTATATTTTAAAAAACATTGGCTTGGCCCTGCCTTAACATGATGAAAAAAATGCCCCAGTCCATAGGCGTCTCACTATTGCATGCTACTTATCCAGTTTTGTGCACACACAATTCAACCACCCTCATTACATTTCTCAGCGGAGACTCCAGTAATAGTCGATTGACTTGGACTGGTTGCATGGGAGACGTTGGCATCGAGACCCAAAGCTCGTTTAGTAATTTCTTTCTTTGATGCCGCCTTTAACTATGGCCAGTTGTTGCGATTTGTTTTGATTTGTTGTGATTTGTTGTCATTTGTCGCGATTTGTTGTGATTTGTTGCGATTTGCGTTGCGATTTGTTGTGATTTGTTGCGATTTGTTGCGATTTGTTGTGATTTGTTGTGATTTGTTGTGATTTGTTGCGATTTGTTGCGATTTGTTGCGATTTGTTGCGATTTGTTGTGATTTGTTGCGATTTGTTGCGATTTGTTGTGACTTGTTGTGATTTGTTGCGATTTGTGTTGTGATTTGTTGTGATTTGTTGCGATTTGTTGTGATTTGTTGTGATTTGTTGTGATTTGTTGCGATTTGTTGCGATTTGTTGCGATTTGTTGCGATTTGTTGTGATTTGTTGTGATTTGTTGTGATTTGTTGCGATTTGTTGTGATTTGTTGTGACTTGTTGTGATTTGTTGTGATTTGTTGCGATTTGTGTTGTGATTTGTTGTGATTTGTTGTGATTTGTTGTGATTTGTTACGATTTGTGTTGCGATTTGTTGCGATTTCTGTTGCGATTTCTGTTGCGATTTCTGTTGCGATTTGTGTTGCGATTCTTTGTGCTTTGTTGTGATTTGTTGCGATTTGTGTTGCGATTTGTTGCGATTTGTTGTGATTCTTTTTGCTTTGTTGTGATTTGTTGCGATTTGTGTTGCGATTTGTGTTGCGATTTGTTGTGATTTGTTGCGATTTGTTGTGATTTGTTGCGATTTCTTGTGATTTCTTGTGATTTGTTGTGATTTGTTGCGATTTGTTTTGTTGCGATTTGTTGTGATTCTTTGTGTTTGTTGTGCTTTGTTGCGATTTGTGTTGCGATTTGTATTGTGATTCGTTGTGATTTGTTGTGATTTGTGTTGCGATTTGTTGTGATTTGTTGTGCTTTGTTGTTATTTGTGTTGCGATTTGTGTTGCGATTTGTTGTGATTTGTTGCGATTTGTTGTATATTTTAAAAAACATTGGCTTGGCCCTGCCTTAACATGATGAAAAAAATGCCCCAGTCCATAGGCGTCTCACTATTGCATGCTACTTATCCAGTTTTGTGCACACACAATTCAACCACCCTCATTACATTTCTCAGCGGAGACTCCAGTAATAGTCGATTGACTTGGACTGGTTGCATGGGAGACGTTGGCATCGAGACCCAAAGCTCGTTTAGTAATTTCTTTCTTTGATGCCGCCTTTAACTATGGCCAGTTGTTGCGATTTGTTGTGATTTGTTTTGATTTGTTGTCATTTGTCGCGATTTGTTGTGATTTGTTGTGATTTGTTGCGATTTGCGTTGCGATTTGTTGTGATTTGTTGCGATTCGTTGTGATTTGTGTTGCGATTTGTTGTGCTTTGTTGTGATTTGTTGTGATTTGTTGTGATTTGTTGCGATTTGTGTTGCGATTTGTTGTGATTTGTTGCGATTTGTTGTGATTTGTTGCGATTTGTTGTGATTTGTTCCGATTTGTTGTGATTTGTTGCGATTTGTTGTGATTTGTTGCGATTTGTTGTGATTTGTTGCGATTTGTTGTGATTTGTTGCGATTTGTTGTGATTTGTTGCGATTTGTTGTGATTTGTTGCGATTTGTTGTGATTTGTTGCGATTTGTTTTGTTGCGATTTGTTGTGATTCTTTGTGTTTGTTGTGCTTTGTTGCGATTTGTGTTGCGATTTGTATTGTGATTTGTTGTGATTTGTTGTGATTTGTTGTGCTTTGTTGCGATTTGTGTTGTGATTTGTGTTGTGATTTGTTGTGCTTTGTTGTGATTTGTTGTGATTTGTTGTGATTTGTGTTGTTATTTGTGTTGTGATTTGTGTTGCGATTTGTTGTGATTTGTTGTGATTTGTTGCGATTCTTTGTGCTTTGTTGTGATTTGTTGCGATTTGTGTTGCGATTTGTGTTGCGATTTGTTGCGATTTGTTGTGATTCTTTGTTCTTTGTTGTGATTCTTTGTGATTTGTTGCGATTTGTGTTGCGATTTGTGTTGCGATTGGTTGCGATTTGTTGTGATTTGTTGGGATGTGTTGTGATTTGTTGTGATTTGTTGTGATTTGTTGCGATTTGTTGTAACTTGTTGTGATTTCTTGCGATTTGTTGCGATTTGTGTTGCGATTTGTGTTGCGATTTGTTGTGATTTGTTGCGATTTCTTGTGATTTGTTGCGATTTGTTGTGATTTGTTGCGATTTGTTGTGATTTGTTGCGATTTGTTGTGATTTGTTGTGATTTGTTGCGATTTGTTGCGATTTGTTGTGATTTGTTGCGATTTGTTGTGATTTGTTGCGATTTGTTGTGATTTGTTGCGATTTGTTGTGATTTGTTGTGATTTGTTGCGATTTGTTGTGATTTGTTGCGATTTGTTGTGATTTGTTGTGATTTGTGTTGTTATTTGTGTTGTGATTTGTGTTGCGATTTGTTGTGATTTGTTGTGATTTGTTGCGATTCTTTGTGCTTTGTTGTGATTTGTTGCGATTTGTGTTGCGATTTGTGTTGCGATTTGTTGCGATTTGTTGCGATTTCTTGTGATTTGTTGTGATTTGTTGCGATTTGTTGTGATTTGTTGCGATTTGTTGTGATTTGTTGCGATTTGTTTTGTTGCGATTTGTTGTGATTCTTTGTGTTTGTTGTGCTTTGTTGCGATTTGTGTTGCGATTTGTATTGTGATTTGTTGTGATTTGTTGTGCTTTGTTGCGATTTGTGTTGTGATTTGTGTTGTGCTTTGTTGTGCTTTGTTGTGATTTGTTGTGATTTGTTGTGCTTTGTTGTGATTTGTGTTGTTATTTGTGTTGTGATTTGTGTTGCGATTTGTTGTGATTTGTTGTGATTTGTTGTGATTTGTTGCGATTCTTTGTGCTTTGTTGTGATTTGTTGCGATTTGTGTTGCGATTTGTGTTGCGATTTGTTGCGATTTGTTGCGATTTCTTGTGATTCTTTGTTCTTTGTTGTGATTCTTTGTGATTTGTGTTGCGATTTGTGTTGCGATTGGTTGCGATTTGTTGTGATTTGTTGGGATGTGTTGTGATTTGTTGTGATTTGTTGTGATTTGTTGTAACTTGTTGTGATTTCTTGCGATTTGTGTTGCGATTTGTGTTGCGATTTGTTGTGATTTGTTGCGATTTGTTGTGACTTGTTGTGATTTGTTGCGATTTGTTGTGATTTGTTGTGATTTGTTGCGATTTATGTTGCGATTTGTTGTGATGTGTTGTGATGTGTTGCGATTTGTTGCGATTTGTTGTGATTCTTTCTTCTTTATTGTGAGTCTTTGTGATTTGTTGTGATGTGTTGCGATTTGTTGTGATTTCTTGCGATTTGTGTTGCGATTTGTTGCGATTTGTTGTGACTTGTTGTGATTTGTTGCGATTTGTTGCGATTTGTTGTGACTTGTTGTGACTTGTTGTGATTTGTTGCGATTTGTTGCGATTTGTGTTGCGATTTGTGTTGCGATTTGTTGCGATTTGTTGCGATTTGTTGTAACTTGTTGTGATTTGTTGTGATTTGTTGCGATTTGTGTTGCGATTTGTTGCGATTTGTTGTGATTTCTTGCGATTTGTGTTGCGATTTGTTGCGATTTGTTGTGATTTGTTGCGATTTGTTGTGACTTGTTGTGATTTGTTGCGATTTGTTGCGATTTGTGTTGCGATTTGTGTTGCGATTTGTGTTGCGATTTGTTGCGATTTGTTGCGATTTGTTGTCATTTGTTGCGATTTGTTGCGATTTGTTGTGATTTGTTGTGATTTGTTGCGATTTGTTGTGATTTGTTGTGATTTGTTGCGATTTGTTGTGATTTGTTGTGATTTGTTGCGATTTGTTGGGATTTGTTGGGATTTGTTGCGATTTGTTGTGATTTGTTGTGATTTGTTGCGATTTGTTGTGACTTGTTGTGATTTGTTGCGATTTGTTGCGATTTGTGTTGTGATTTGTTGTGATTTGTTGCGATTTGTTGCGATTTGTTGTGATTTGTTGTGATTTGTTGTGATTTGTTGTGATTTGTTGCGATTTGTTGTGATTTGTTGTGATTTGTTGCGATTTGTTGGGATTTGTTGGGATTTGTGTTGCGATTTGTTGCGATTTGTTGTGATTTGTTGCGATTTGTTGTGATTTGTTGCGATTTGTTGTGATTTGTTGCGATTTGTTTTGTTGCGATTTGTTGTGATTCTTTGTGTTTGTTGTGCTTTGTTGCGATTTGTGTTGCGATTTGTATTGTGATTTGTTGTGATTTGTTGTGATTTGTTGTGCTTTGTTGCGATTTGTGTTGTGATTTGTGTTGTGATTTGTTGTGCTTTGTTGTGATTTGTTGTGATTTGTTGTGATTTGTGTTGTTATTTGTGTTGTGATTTGTGTTGCGATTTGTTTGTGATTTGTTGTGATTTGTTGCGATTATTTGTGCTTTGTTGTGATTTGTTGCGATTTGTGTTGCGATTTGTGTTGCGATTTGTTGCGATTTGTTGTGATTCTTTGTTCTTTGTTGTGATTCTTTGTGATTTGTTGCGATTTGTGTTGCGATTTGTGTTGCGATTGGTTGCGATTTGTTGTGATTTGTTGGGATGTGTTGTGATTTGTTGTGATTTGTTGTGATTTGTTGCGATTTGTTGTAACTTGTTGTGATTTCTTGCGATTTGTTGCGATTTGTGTTGCGATTTGTGTTGCGATTTGTTGTGATTTGTTGCGATTTCTTGTGATTTGTTGCGATTTGTTGTGATTTGTTGCGATTTTGTTGTGATTTGTTGCGATTTGTTGTGATTTGTTGTGATTTGTTGCGATTTGTTGCGATTTGTTGTGATTTGTTGCGATTTGTTGTGATTTGTTGCGATTTGTTGTGATTTGTTGCGATTTGTTGTGATTTGTTGTGATTTGTTGCGATTTGTTGTGATTTGTTGCGATTTGTTGTGATTTGTTGCGATTTGTTGTGATTCTTTGTGTTTGTTGTGCTTTGTTGCGATTTGTGTTGCGATTTGTATTGTGATTTGTTTGTGATTTGTTGTGATTTGTTGTGCTTTGTTGCGATTTGTGTTGTGATTTGTTGTGCTTTGTTGTGATTTGTTGTGATTTGTTGTGATTTGTGTTGTTATTTGTGTTGTGATTTGTGTTGCGATTTGTTGTGATTTGTTGTGATTTGTTGCGATTCTTTGTGCTTTGTTGTGATTTGTTGCGATTTGTGTTGCGATTTGTGTTGCGATTTGTTGCGATTTGTTGCGATTTCTTGTGATTTGTTGTGATTTGTTGCGATTTGTTGTGATTTGTTGCGATTTGTTGTGATTTGTTGCGATTTGTTTTGTTGCGATTTGTTGTGATTCTTTGTGTTTGTTGTGCTTTGTTGCGATTTGTGTTGCGATTTGTATTGTGATTTGTTGTGATTTGTTGTGCTTTGTTGCGATTTGTGTTGTGATTTGTGTTGTGCTTTGTTGTGATTTGTTGTGATTTGTTGTGCTTTGTTGTGATTTGTGTTGTTATTTGTGTTGTGATTTGTGTTGCGATTTGTTGTGATTTGTTGTGATTTGTTGTGATTTGTTGCGATTCTTTGTGCTTTGTTGTGATTTGTTGCGATTTGTGTTGCGATTTGTGTTGCGATTTGTTGCGATTTGTTGCGATTTCTTGTGATTCTTTGTTCTTTGTTGTGATTCTTTGTGATTTGTGTTGCGATTTGTGTTGCGATTGGTTGCGATTTGTTGTGATTTGTTGGGATGTGTTGTGATTTGTTGTGATTTGTTGTGATTTGTTGTAACTTGTTGTGATTTCTTGCGATTTGTGTTGCGATTTGTGTTGCGATTTGTTGTGATTTGTTGCGATTTGTTGTGACTTGTTGTGATTTGTTGCGATTTGTTGTGATTTGTTGTGATTTGTTGCGATTTATGTTGCGATTTGTTGTGATGTGTTGTGATGTGTTGCGATTTGTTGCGATTTGTTGTGATTCTTTCTTCTTTATTGTGAGTCTTTGTGATTTGTTGTGATGTGTTGCGATTTGTTGTGATTTCTTGCGATTTGTGTTGCGATTTGTTGCGATTTGTTGTGACTTGTTGTGATTTGTTGCGATTTGTTGCGATTTGTTGTGACTTGTTGTGACTTGTTGTGATTTGTTGCGATTTGTTGCGATTTGTGTTGCGATTTGTGTTGCGATTTGTTGCGATTTGTTGCGATTTGTTGTAACTTGTTGTGATTTGTTGTGATTTGTTGCGATTTGTGTTGCGATTTGTTGCGATTTGTTGTGATTTCTTGCGATTTGTGTTGCGATTTGTTGCGATTTGTTGTGATTTGTTGCGATTTGTTGCGATTTGTTGTGACTTGTTGTGATTTGTTGCGATTTGTTGCGATTTGTGTTGCGATTTGTGTTGCGATTTGTGTTGCGATTTGTTGCGATTTGTTGCGATTTGTTGTCATTTGTTGCGATTTGTTGCGATTTGTTGTGATTTGTTGTGATTTGTTGCGATTTGTTGTGATTTGTTGTGATTTGTTGCGATTTGTTGTGATTTGTTGTGATTTGTTGCGATTTGTTGGGATTTGTTGGGATTTGTTGCGATTTGTTGTGATTTGTTGTGATTTGTTGCGATTTGTTGTGACTTGTTGTGATTTGTTGCGATTTGTTGCGATTTGTGTTGTGATTTGTTGTGATTTGTTGCGATTTGTTGCGATTTGTTGTGATTTGTTGTGATTTGTTGTGATTTGTTGTGACTTGTTGTGATTTGTTGCGATTTGTGTTGTGATTTGTTGTGATTTGTTGCGATTTGTTGCGATTTGTTGCGATTTGTTGTGATTTGTTGTGATTTGTTGTGATTTGTTGCGATTTGTTGCGATTTGTTGCGATTTGTTGCGATTTGTTGTGATTTGTTGTGATTTGTTGTGACTTGTTGTGATTTGTTGTGATTTGTTGTGACTTGTTGTGATTTGTTGTGATTTGTTGCGATTTGTGTTGTGATTTGTTGTGATTTGTTGTGATTTGTTACGATTTGTGTTGCGATTTGTTGCGATTTCTGTTGCGATTTCTGTTGCGATTTCTGTTGCGATTCTTTGTGCTTTGTTGTGATTTGTTGCGATTTGTGTTGCGATTTGTTGCGATTTGTTGTGATTCTTTTTGCTTTGTTGTGATTTGTTGCGATTTGTTGCGATTTGTGTTGCGATTTGTGTTGCGATTTGTTGTGATTTGTTGCGATTTCTTGTGATTTGTTGTGATTTGTTGCGATTTGTTTTGTTGCGATTTGTTGTGATTCTTTGTGTTTGTTGTGCTTTGTTGCGATTTGTTGCGATTTGTGTTGCGATTTGTATTGTGATTTGTTGTGATTTGTTGTGATTTGTGTTGCGATTTGTTGTGATTTGTTGTGCTTTGTTGTTATTTGTGTTGTGATTTGTGTTGCGATTTGTGTTGCGATTTGTTGTGATTTGTTGCGATTTGTTGCGATTTGTTGTATATTTTAAAAAACATTGGCTTGGCCCTGCCTTAACATGATGAAAAAAATGCCCCAGTCCATAGGCGTCTCACTATTGCATGCTACTTATCCAGTTTTGTGCACACACAATTCAACCACCCTCATTACATTTCTCAGCGGAGACTCCAGTAATAGTCGATTGACTTGGACTGGTTGCATGGGAGACGTTGGCATCGAGACCCAAAGCTCGTTTAGTAATTTCTTTCTTTGATGCCGCCTTTAACTATGGCCAGTTGTTGCGATTTGTTGTGATTTGTTTTGATTTGTTGTGATTTGTTGTCATTTGTCGCGATTTGTTGTGATTTGTTGTGATTTGTTGCGATTTGCGTTGCGATTTGTTGTGATTTGTTGCGATTTGTTGCGATTTGTTGCGATTTGTTGTGATTTGTTGCGATTTGTTGTGATTTGTTGCGATTTGTTGTGATTTGTTGCGATTTGTTGTGATTTGTTGCGATTTGTTGTGATTTGTTGCGATTTGTTGTGATTTGTTGCGATTTGTTTTGTTGCGATTTGTTGTGATTCTTTGTGTTTGTTGTGCTTTGTTGCGATTTGTGTTGCGATTTGTATTGTGATTTGTTGTGCTTTGTTGCGATTTGTGTTGCGATTTGTGTTGCGATTGGTTGCGATTTGTTGTGATTTGTTGGGATGTGTTGTGATTTGTTGTGATTTGTTGTGATTTGTTGTAACTTGTTGTGATTTCTTGCGATTTGTGTTGCGATTTGTGTTGCGATTTGTTGTGATTTGTTGCGATTTGTTGTGACTTGTTGTGATTTGTTGCGATTTGTTGTGATTTGTTGTGATTTGTTGCGATTTATGTTGCGATTTGTTGTGATGTGTTGTGATGTGTTGCGATTTGTTGCGATTTGTTGTGATTCTTTCTTCTTTATTGTGAGTCTTTGTGATTTGTTGTGATGTGTTGCGATTTGTTGTGATTTCTTGCGATTTGTGTTGCGATTTGTTGCGATTTGTTGTGACTTGTTGTGATTTGTTGCGATTTGTTGCGATTTGTTGTGACTTGTTGTGACTTGTTGTGATTTGTTGCGATTTGTTGCGATTTGTGTTGCGATTTGTGTTGCGATTTGTTTGCGATTTGTTGCGATTTGTTGTAACTTGTTGTGATTTGTTGTGATTTGTTGCGATTTGTGTTGCGATTTGTTGCGATTTGTTGTGATTTCTTGCGATTTGTGTTGCGATTTGTTGCGATTTGTTGTGATTTGTTGCGATTTGTTGCGATTTGTTGTGACTTGTTGTGATTTGTTGCGATTTGTTGCGATTTGTGTTGCGATTTGTGTTGCGATTTGTGTTGCGATTTGTTGCGATTTGTTGTCATTTGTTGCGATTTGTTGCGATTTGTTGTGATTTGTTGTGATTTGTTGCGATTTGTTGTGATTTGTTGTGATTTGTTGCGATTTGTTGTGATTTGTTGTGATTTGTTGCGATTTGTTGGGATTTGTTGGGATTTGTTGCGATTTGTTGTGATTTGTTGTGATTTGTTGCGATTTGTTGTGACTTGTTGTGATTTGTTGCGATTTGTTGCGATTTGTGTTGTGATTTGTTGTGATTTGTTGCGATTTGTTGCGATTTGTTGTGATTTGTTGTGATTTGTTGTGATTTGTTGTGATTTGTTGCGATTTGTTGTGATTTGTTGTGATTTGTTGCGATTTGTTGGGATTTGTTGGGATTTGTGTTGCGATTTGTTGTGATTTGTTGTGATTTGTTGCGATTTGTTGTGACTTGTTGTGATTTGTTGCGATTTGTGTTGTGATTTGTTGTGATTTGTTGCGATTTGTTGCGATTTGTTGTGATTTGTTGTGATTTGTTGTGATTTGTTGCGATTTGTTGCGATTTGTTGCGATTTGTTGCGATTTGTTGTGATTTGTTGTGATTTGTTGTGACTTGTTGTGATTTGTTGTGATTTGTTGTGACTTGTTGTGATTTGTTGTGATTTGTTGCGATTTGTGTTGTGATTTGTTGTGATTTGTTGTGATTTGTTACGATTTGTGTTGCGATTTGTTGCGATTTCTGTTGCGATTTCTGTTGCGATTTCTGTTGCGATTCTTTGTGCTTTGTTGTGATTTGTTGCGATTTGTGTTGCGATTTGTTGCGATTTGTTGTGATTCTTTTTGCTTTGTTGTGATTTGTTGCGATTTGTTGCGATTTGTGTTGCGATTTGTGTTGCGATTTGTTGTGATTTGTTGCGATTTCTTGTGATTTGTTGTGATTTGTTGCGATTTGTTTTGTTGCGATTTGTTGTGATTCTTTGTGTTTGTTGTGCTTTGTTGCGATTTGTTGCGATTTGTGTTGCGATTTGTATTGTGATTTGTTGTGATTTGTTGTGATTTGTGTTGCGATTTGTTGTGATTTGTTGTGCTTTGTTGTTATTTGTGTTGTGATTTGTGTTGCGATTTGTGTTGCGATTTGTTGTGATTTGTTGCGATTTGTTGTATATTTTAAAAAACATTGGCTTGGCCCTGCCTTAACATGATGAAAAAAATGCCCCAGTCCATAGGCGTCTCACTATTGCATGCTACTTATCCAGTTTTGTGCACACACAATTCAACCACCCTCATTACATTTCTCAGCGGAGACTCCAGTAATAGTCGATTGACTTGGACTGGTTGCATGGGAGACGTTGGCATCGAGACCCAAAGCTCGTTTAGTAATTTCTTTCTTTGATGCCGCCTTTAACTATGGCCAGTTGTTGCGATTTGTTGTGATTTGTTTTGATTTGTTGTGATTTGTTGTCATTTGTCGCGATTTGTTGTGATTTGTTGTGATTTGTTGCGATTTGCGTTGCGATTTGTTGTGATTTGTTGCGATTTGTTGCGATTTGTTGCGATTTGTTGTGATTTGTTGCGATTTGTTGTGATTTGTTGCGATTTGTTGTGATTTGTTGCGATTTGTTGTGATTTGTTGTGATTTGTTGCGATTTGTTGTGATTTGTTGCGATTTGTTTTGTTGCGATTTGTTGTGATTCTTTGTGTTTGTTGTGCTTTGTTGCGATTTGTGTTGCGATTTGTATTGTGATTTGTTGTGCTTTGTTGCGATTTGTGTTGTGATTTGTGTTGTGATTTGTTGTGCTTTGTTGTGATTTGTTGTGATTTGTTGTGCTTTGTTGTGATTTGTGTTGTTATTTGTGTTGTGATTTGTGTTGCGATTTGTTGTGATTTGTTGCGATTCTTTGTGCTTTGTTGTGATTTGTTGCGATTTGTGTTGCGATTTGTGTTGCGATTTGTTGCGATTTGTTTGCGATTTCTTGTGATTTGTTGTGATTTGTTGCGATTTGTTGCGATTTGTTGTGATTTGTTGCGATTTGTTTTGTTGCGATTTGTTGTGATTCTTTGTGTTTGTTGTGATTTGTTGTGATTTGTTGCGATTTGTTGTGACTTGTTTGTGATTTGTTGCGATTTGTGTTGTGATTTGTTGTGATTTGTTGCGATTTGTTGTATATTTAAAAAAACATTGGCTTGGCCCCTGCCTTAACATGATGAAAAAAATGCCCCAGTCCATAGGCGTCTCACTATTGCATGCTACTTATCCAGTTTTGTGCACACACAATTCAACCACCCTCATTACATTTCTCAGCGGAGACTCCAGTAATAGTCGATTGACTTGGACTGGTTGCATGGGAGACGTTGGCATCGAGACCCAAAGCTCGTTTAGTAATTTCTTTCTTTGATGCCGCCTTTAACTATGGCCAGTTGTTGCGATTTGTTGTGATTTGTTTTGATTTGTTGTGATTTGTTGTCATTTGTCGCGATTTGTTGTGATTTGTTGTGATTTGTTGCGATTTGCGTTGCGATTTGTTGTGATTTGTTGCGATTTGTTGCGATTTGTTGTGATTTGTTGTGATTTGCTGTGATTTGTTGCGATTTGTTGCGATTTGTTGCGATTTGTTGCGATTTGTTGCGATTTGTTGTGATTTGTTGCGATTTGTTGCGATTTGTTGTGACTTGTTGTGATTTGTTGCGATTTGTGTTGTGATTTGTTGTGATTTGTTGCGATTTGTTGTGATTTGTTGTGATTTGTTGTGATTTGTTGCGATTTGTTGCGATTTGTTGCGATTTGTTGTGATTTGTTGCGATTTGTTGCGATTTGTTGTGACTTGTTGTGATTTGTTGTGATTTGTTGCGATTTGTGTTGTGATTTGTTGTGATTTGTTGTGATTTGTTGTGATTTGTTACGATTTGTGTTGCGATTTGTTGCGATTTCTGTTGCGATTTCTGTTGCGATTTCTGTTGCGATTTGTGTTGCGATTCTTTGTGCTTTGTTGTGATTTGTTGCGATTTGTGTTGCGATTTGTTGCGATTTGTTGTGATTCTTTTTGCTTTGTTGTGATTTGTTGCGATTTGTGTTGCGATTTGTGTTGCGATTTGTTGTGATTTGTTGCGATTTGTTGTGATTTGTTGCGATTTCTTGTGATTTCTTGTGATTTGTTGTGATTTGTTGCGATTTGTTTTGTTGCGATTTGTTGTGATTCTTTGTGTTTGTTGTGCTTTGTTGCGATTTGTTGCGATTTGTGTTGCGATTTGTATTGTGATTCGTTGTGATTTGTTGTGATTTGTGTTGCGATTTGTTGTGATTTGTTGTGCTTTGTTGTTATTTGTGTTGCGATTTGTGTTGCGATTTGTTGTGATTTGTTGCGATTTGTTGTATATTTTAAAAAACATTGGCTTGGCCCTGCCTTAACATGATGAAAAAAATGCCCCAGTCCATAGGCGTCTCACTATTGCATGCTACTTATCCAGTTTTGTGCACACACAATTCAACCACCCTCATTACATTTCTCAGCGGAGACTCCAGTAATAGTCGATTGACTTGGACTGGTTGCATGGGAGACGTTGGCATCGAGACCCAAAGCTCGTTTAGTAATTTCTTTCTTTGATGCCGCCTTTAACTATGGCCAGTTGTTGCGATTTGTTGTGATTTGTTTTGATTTGTTGTCATTTGTCGCGATTTGTTGTGATTTGTTGCGATTTGCGTTGCGATTTGTTGTGATTTGTTGCGATTTGTTGCGATTCGTTGTGATTTGTGTTGCGATTTGTTGTGCTTTGTTGTGATTTGTTGTGATTTGTTGTGATTTGTTGCGATTTGTGTTGCGATTTGTTGTGATTTGTTGCCATTTGTTGTGATTTGTTGCGATTTGTTGTGATTTGTTCCGATTTGTTGTGATTTGTTGCGATTTGTTGTGATTTGTTGCGATTTGTTGTGATTTGTTGCGATTTGTTGTGATTTGTTGCGATTGTTGTGATTTGTTGCGATTTGTTGTGATTTGTTGCGATTTGTTGTGATTTGTTGCGATTTTGTTTTGTTGCGATTTGTTGTGATTCTTTGTGTTTGTTGTGCTTTGTTGCGATTTGTGTTGCGATTTGTATTGTGATTTGTTGTGATTTGTTGTGATTTGTTGTGCTTTGTTGCGATTTGTGTTGTGATTTGTGTTGTGATTTGTTGTGCTTTGTTGTGATTTGTTGTGATTTGTGTTGTTATTTGTGTTGTGATTTGTGTTGCGATTTGTTGTGATTTGTTTGTGATTTGTTGCGATTCTTTGTGCTTTGTTGTGATTTGTTGCGATTTGTGTTGCGATTTGTGTTGCGATTTGTTGCGATTTGTTGTGATTCTTTGTTCTTTGTTGTGATTCTTTGTGATTTGTTGCGATTTGTGTTGCGATTTGTGTTGCGATTGGTTGCGATTTGTTGTGATTTGTTGGGATGTGTTGTGATTTGTTGTGATTTGTTGTGATTTGTTGCGATTTGTTGTAACTTGTTGTGATTTCTTGCGATTTGTTGCGATTTGTGTTGCGATTTGTGTTGCGATTTGTTGTGATTTGTTGCGATTTCTTGTGATTTGTTGCGATTTGTTGTGATTTGTTGCGATTTGTTGTGATTTGTTGCGATTTGTTGTGATTTGTTGTGATTTGTTGCGATTTGTTGCGATTTGTTGTGATTTGTTGCGATTTGTTGTGATTTGTTGCGATTTGTTGTGATTTGTTGCGATTTGTTGTGATTTGTTGTGATTTGTTGCGATTTGTTGTGATTTGTTGCGATTTGTTGTGATTTGTTGCGATTTGTTGTGATTCTTTGTGTTTGTTGTGCTTTGTTGCGATTTGTGTTGCGATTTGTATTGTGATTTGTTGTGATTTGTTGTGATTTGTTGTGCTTTGTTGCGATTTGTGTTGTGATTTGTTGTGCTTTGTTGTGATTTGTTGTGATTTGTTGTGATTTGTGTTGTTATTTGTGTTGTGATTTGTGTTGCGATTTGTTGTGATTTGTTGTGATTTGTTGCGATTCTTTGTGCTTTGTTGTGATTTGTTGCGATTTGTGTTGCGATTTGTGTTGCGATTTGTTGCGATTTCTTGTGATTTGTTGTGATTTGTTGCGATTTGTTGTGATTTGTTGCGATTTGTTGTGATTTGTTGCGATTTGTTTTGTTGCGATTTGTTGTGATTCTTTGTGTTTGTTGTGCTTTGTTGCGATTTGTGTTGCGATTTGTATTGTGATTTGTTGTGATTTGTTGTGCTTTGTTGCGATTTGTGTTGTGATTTGTGTTGTGCTTTGTTGTGATTTGTTGTGATTTGTTGTGCTTTGTTGTGATTTGTGTTGTTATTTGTGTTGTGATTTGTGTTGCGATTTGTTGTGATTTGTTGTGATTTGTTGTGATTTGTTGCGATTCTTTGTGCTTTGTTGTGATTTGTTGCGATTTGTGTTGCGATTTGTGTTGCGATTTGTTGCGATTTGTTGCGATTTCTTGTGATTCTTTGTTCTTTGTTGTGATTCTTTGTGATTTGTTGCGATTTGTGTTGCGATTTGTGTTGCGATTGGTTGCGATTTGTTGTGATTTGTTGGGATTTGTTGTGATTTGTTGTGATTTGTTGTAACTTGTTGTGATTTCTTGCGATTTGTGTTGCGATTTGTGTTGCGATTTGTTGTGATTTGTTGCGATTTGTTGCGATTTGTTGTGACTTGTTGTGATTTGTTGCGATTTGTTGTGATTTGTTGTGATTTGTTGCGATTTATGTTGCGATTTGTTGTGATGTGTTGTGATGTGTTGCGATTTGTTGCGATTTGTTGTGATTCTTTCTTCTTTATTGTGAGTCTTTGTGATTTGTTGTGATGTGTTGCGATTTGTTGTGATTTCTTGCGATTTGTGTTGCGATTTGTTGCGATTTGTTGTGACTTGTTGTGATTTGTTGCGATTTGTTGCGATTTGTTGTGACTTGTTGTGATTTGTTGCGATTTGTTGCGATTTGTGTTGCGATTTGTGTTGCGATTTGTTGCGATTTGTTGCGATTTGTTGTAACTTGTTGTGATTTGTTGTGATTTGTTGCGATTTGTGTTGCGATTTGTTGCGATTTGTTGTGATTTCTTGCGATTTGTGTTGCGATTTGTTGCGATTTGTTGTGATTTGTTGCGATTTGTTGCGATTTGTTGTGACTTGTTGTGATTTGTTGCGATTTGTTGCGATTTGTGTTGCGATTTGTGTTGCGATTTGTTGCGATTTGTTGCGATTTGTTGTCATTTGTTGCGATTTGTTGCGATTTGTTGTGATTTGTTGTGATTTGTTGCGATTTGTTGTGATTTGTTGTGATTTGTTGCGATTTGTTGTGATTTGTTGTGATTTGTTGCGATTTGTTGGGATTTGTTGGGATTTGTTGGGATTTGTTGCGATTTGTTGTGATTTGTTGTGATTTGTTGCGATTTGTTGTGACTTGTTGTGATTTGTTGCGATTTGTGTTGTGATTTGTTGTGATTTGTTGCGATTTGTTGCGATTTGTTGTGATTTGTTGTGATTTGTTGTGATTTGTTGTGATTTGTTGCGATTTGTTGTGATTTGTTGTGATTTGTTGCGATTTGTTGGGATTTGTTGGGATTTGTGTTGCGATTTGTTGTGATTTGTTGCGATTTGTTGCGACTTGTTGTGATTTGTTGCGATTTGTGTTGTGATTTGTTGTGATTTGTTGCGATTTGTTGCGATTTGTTGCGATTTGTTGTGATTTGTTGTGATTTGTTGCGATTTGTTGCGATTTGTTGCGATTTGTTGCGATTTGTTGTGATTTGTTGTGATTTGTTGTGACTTGTTGTGATTTGTTGTGATTTGTTGTGACTTGTTGTGATTTGTTGTGATTTGTTGCGATTTGTGTTGTGATTTGTTGTGATTTGTTGTGATTTGTTACGATTTGTGTTGCGATTTGTTGCGATTTCTGTTGCGATTTCTGTTGCGATTTCTGTTGCGATTCTTTGTGCTTTGTTGTGATTTGTTTGCGATTTGTGTTGCGATTTGTTGCGATTTGTTGTGATTCTTTTTGCTTTGTTGTGATTTGTTGCGATTTGTTTGCGATTTGTGTTGCGATTTGTGTTGCGATTTGTTGTGATTTGTTGCGATTTCTTGTGATTTGTTGTGATTTGTTGCGATTTGTTTTGTTGCGATTTGTTGTGATTCTTTGTGTTTGTTGTGCTTTGTTGCGATTTGTTGCGATTTGTGTTGCGATTTGTATTGTGATTTGTTTGTGATTTGTTGTGATTTGTGTTGCGATTTGTTGTGATTTGTTGTGCTTTGTTGTTATTTGTGTTGTGATTTGTGTTGCGATTTGTTGTGGTTGCGATTTGTTGTGATTTGTTGTGATTTGTTGCGATTTGTTGTATATTTTAAAAAACATTGGCTTGGCCCTGCCTTAACATGATGAAAAAAATTCCCCAGTCCATAGGCGTCTCACTATTGCATGCTACTTATCCAGTTTTGTGCACACACAATTCAACCACCCTCATTACATTTCTCAGCGGAGACTCCAGTAATAGTCGATTGACTTGGACTGGTTGCATGGGAGACGTTGGCATCGAGACCCAAAGCTCGTTTAGTAATTTCTTTCTTTGATGCCGCCTTTAACTATGGCCAGTTGTTGCGATTTGTTGTGATTTGTTGTGATTTGTTGTCATTTGTCGCGATTTGTTGTGATTTGTTGTGATTTGTTGCGATTTGCGTTGCGATTCGTTGTGATTTGTTGCGATTTGTGTTGCGATTTGTTGTGATTTGTTGCGATTTGTTGTGATTTGTTGCGATTTGTTGTGATTTGTTGCGATTTGTTGTGATTTGTTGCGATTTGTTGTGATTTGTTGCGATTTGTTGTGATTTGTTGCGATTTGTTGTGATTTGTTGCGATTTGTTGTGATTTGTTGCGATTTGTTGTGATTTGTTGCGATTTGTTGTGATTTGTTGCGATTTGTTGCGATTTGTTTTGTTGCGATTTGTTGTGATTCTTTGTGTTTGTTGTGCTTTGTTGCGATTTGTGTTGCGATTTGTATTGTGATTTGTTGTGATTTGTTGTGATTTGTTGTGCTTTGTTGCGATTTGTGTTGTGATTTGTGTTGTGATTTGTTGTGCTTTGTTGTGATTTGTTGTGATTTGTTGTGATTTGTGTTGTTATTTGTGTTGTGATTTGTGTTGCGATTTGTTGTGATTTGTTGTGATTTGTTGCGATTCTTTGTGCTTTGTTGTGATTTGTTGCGATTTGTGTTGCGATTTGTGTTGCGATTTGTTGCGATTTGTTGTGATTCTTTGTTCTTTGTTGTGATTCTTTGTGATTTGTTGCGATTTGTGTTGCGATTTGTGTTGCGATTGGTTGCGATTTGTTGTGATTTGTTGGGATGTGTTGTGATTTGTTGTGATTTGTTGTGATTTGTTGCGATTTGTTGTAACTTGTTGTGATTTCTTGCGATTTGTTGCGATTTGTGTTGCGATTTGTGTTGCGATTTGTTGTGATTTGTTGCGATTTGTTGCGATTTGTTGTGACTTGTTGTGATTTGTTGCGATTTGTTGTGATTTGTTGTGATTTGTTGCGATTTGTGTTGCGATTTGTTGTGATGTGTTGTGATGTGTTGCGATTTGTTGCGATTTGTTGTGATTCTTTCTTCTTTATTGTGAGTCTTTGTGATTTGTTGTGATGTGTTGCGATTTGTTGTGATTTCTTGCGATTTGTGTTGCGATTTGTTGTGATTTATTGCGATTTGTGTTGCGATTTGTTGTGCTTTGTTGTGATTTGTTGTGATTTGTTGCGATTTGTGTTGCGATTTGTTGTGATTTGTTGCGATTTGTGTTGCGATTTGTTGTGCTTTGTTGTGATTTGTTGTGATTTGTTGCGATTTGTGTTGCGATTTGTTGTGATTTGTTGCGATTTGTTGTGATTTGTTGCGATTTGTTGTGATTTGTTGTGATTTGTTGCGATTTGTTGCGATTTGTTGTGATTTGTTGCGATTTGTTGTGATTTGTTGCGATTTGTTGTGATTTGTTGTGATTTGTTGCGATTTGTTGTGATTTGTTGCGATTTGTTGTGATTTGTTGCGATTTGTTTTGTTGCGATTTGTTGTGATTCTTTGTGTTTGTTGTGCTTTGTTGCGATTTGTGTTGCGATTTGTATTGTGATTTGTTGTGATTTGTTGTGCTTTGTTGCGATTTGTGTTGTGATTTGTGTTGTGATTTGTTGTGCTTTGTTGTGATTTGTTGTGATTTGTTGTGCTTTGTTGTGATTTGTGTTGTTATTTGTGTTGTGATTTGTGTTGCGATTTGTTGTGATTTGTTGCGATTCTTTGTGCTTTGTTGTGATTTGTTGCGATTTGTGTTGCGATTTGTGTTGCGATTTGTTGCGATTTGTTGCGATTTCTTGTGATTTGTTGTGATTTGTTGCGATTTGTTGTGATTTGTTGCGATTTGTTGTGATTTGTTGCGATTTGTTTTGTTGCAATTTGTTGTGATTCTTTGTGTTTGTTGTGATTTGTTGTGATTTGTTGCGATTTGTTGTGACTTGTTGTGATTTGTTGTGATTTGTTGTGATTTGTTGCGATTTGTTGTATATTTTAAAAAACATTGGCTTGGCCCTGCCTTAACATGATGAAAAAAATGCCCCAGTCCATAGGCGTCTCACTATTGCATGCTACTTATCCAGTTTTGTGCACACACAATTCAACCACCCTCATTACATTTCTCAGCGGAGACTCCAGTAATAGTCGATTGACTTGGACTGGTTGCATGTGAGACGTTGGCATCGAGACCCAAAGCTCGTTTAGTAATTTCTTTCTTTGATGCCGCCTTTAACTATGGCCAGTTGTTGCGATTTGTTGTGATTTGTTTTGATTTGTTGTGATTTGTTGTCATTTGTCGCGATTTGTTGTGATTTGTTGTGATTTGTTGCGATTTGTTGCGATTTGTTGTGATTTGTTGTGATTTGTTGTGATTTGTTGTGCTTTGTTGCGATTTGTGTTGTGATTTGTGTTGTGATTTGTTGTGCTTTGTTGTGATTTGTTGTGATTTGTTGTGATTTGTGTTGTTATTTGTGTTGTGATTTGTGTTGCGATTTGTTGTGATTTGTTGTGATTTGTTGCGATTCTTTGTGCTTTGTTGTGATTTGTTGCGATTTGTGTTGCGATTTGTGTTGCGATTTGTTGCGATTTGTTGTGATTCTTTGTTCTTTGTTGTGATTCTTTGTGATTTGTTGCGATTTGTGTTGCGATTTGTGTTGCGATTGGTTGCGATTTGTTGTGATTTGTTGGGATGTGTTGTGATTTGTTGTGATTTGTTGTGATTTGTTGCGATTTGTTGTAACTTGTTGTGATTTCTTGCGATTTGTTGCGATTTGTGTTGCGATTTGTGTTGCGATTTGTTGTGATTTGTTGCGATTTGTTGCGATTTGTTGTGACTTGTTGTGATTTGTTGCGATTTGTTGTGATTTGTTGTGATTTGTTGCGATTTGTGTTGCGATTTGTTGTGATGTGTTGTGATGTGTTGCGATTTGTTGCGATTTGTTGTGATTCTTTCTTCTTTATTGTGAGTCTTTGTGATTTGTTGTGATGTGTTGCGATTTGTTGTGATTTCTTGCGATTTGTGTTGCGATTTGTTGTGATTTATTGCGATTTGTGTTGCGATTTGTTGTGCTTTGTTGTGATTTGTTGTGATTTGTTGCGATTTGTGTTGCGATTTGTTGTGATTTGTTGCGATTTGTGTTGCGATTTGTTGTGCTTTGTTGTGATTTGTTGTGATTTGTTGCGATTTGTGTTGCGATTTGTTGTGATTTGTTGCGATTTGTTGTGATTTGTTGCGATTTGTTGTGATTTGTTGTGATTTGTTGCGATTTGTTGCGATTTGTTGTGATTTGTTGCGATTTGTTGTGATTTGTTGCGATTTGTTGTGATTTGTTGTGATTTGTTGCGATTTGTTGTGATTTGTTGCGATTTGTTGTGATTTGTTGCGATTTGTTTTGTTGCGATTTGTTG
The DNA here is from genome assembly GCA_035771165.1 of Paragorgia papillata. NCBI lineage: Eukaryota > Metazoa > Cnidaria > Anthozoa > Scleralcyonacea > Coralliidae > Paragorgia > Paragorgia papillata. The sequence goes on along the minus strand of JAWNZC010000383.1, from coordinate 127,875 downwards.
TGATTCTTTGTGTTTGTTGTGCTTTGTTGCGATTTGTGTTGCGATTTGTATTGTGATTTGTTGTGATTTGTTGTGCTTTGTTGCGATTTGTGTTGTGATTTGTGTTGTGATTTGTTGTGCTTTGTTGTGATTTGTTGTGATTTGTTGTGCTTTGTTGTGATTTGTGTTGTTATTTGTGTTGTGATTTGTGTTGCGATTTGTTGTGATTTGTTGCGATTCTTTGTGCTTTGTTGTGATTTGTTGCGATTTGTGTTGCGATTTGTGTTGCGATTTGTTGCGATTTGTTGCGATTTCTTGTGATTTGTTGTGATTTGTTGCGATTTGTTGTGATTTGTTGCGATTTGTTGTGATTTGTTGCGATTTGTTTTGTTGCAATTTGTTGTGATTCTTTGTGTTTGTTGTGATTTGTTGTGATTTGTTGCGATTTGTTGTGACTTGTTGTGATTTGTTGTGATTTGTTGTGATTTGTTGCGATTTGTTGTATATTTTAAAAAACATTGGCTTGGCCCTGCCTTAACATGATGAAAAAAATGCCCCAGTCCATAGGCGTCTCACTATTGCATGCTACTTATCCAGTTTTGTGCACACACAATTCAACCACCCTCATTACATTTCTCAGCGGAGACTCCAGTAATAGTCGATTGACTTGGACTGGTTGCATGTGAGACGTTGGCATCGAGACCCAAAGCTCGTTTAGTAATTTCTTTCTTTGATGCCGCCTTTAACTATGGCCAGTTGTTGCGATTTGTTGTGATTTGTTTTGATTTGTTGTGATTTGTTGTCATTTGTCGCGATTTGTTGTGATTTGTTGTGATTTGTTGCGATTTGCGTTGCGATTTGTTGTGATTTGTTGCGATTTGTTGCGATTTGTTGTGATTTGTTGTGATTTGTTGCGATTTGTTGCGATTTGTTGCGATTTGTTGCGATTTGTTGCGATTTGTTGTGATTTGTTGCGATTTGTTGCGATTTGTTGTGACTTGTTGTGATTTGTTGCGATTTGTGTTGTGATTTGTTTCGATTTGTTGCGATTTGTTGTGATTTGTTGTGATTTGTTGTGATTTGTTGCGATTTGTTGCGATTTGTTGCGATTTGTTGCGATTTGTTGTGATTTGTTGTGATTTGTTGTGACTTGTTGTGATTTGTTGTGATTTGTTGTGACTTGTTGTGATTTGTTGTGATTTGTTGCGATTTGTGTTGTGATTTGTTGTGATTTGTTGTGATTTGTTGTGATTTGTTACGATTTGTGTTGCGATTTGTTGCGATTTCTGTTGCGATTTCTGTTGCGATTTCTGTTGCGATTTGTGTTGCGATTCTTTGTGCTTTGTTGTGATTTGTTGCGATTTGTGTTGCGATTTGTTGCGATTTGTTGTGATTCTTTTTGCTTTGTTGTGATTTGTTGCGATTTGTTGCGATTTGTGTTGCGATTTGTGTTGCGATTTGTTGTGATTTGTTGCGATTTGTTGTGATTTGTTGCGATTTCTTGTGATTTGTTGTGATTTGTTGCGATTTGTTTTGTTGCGATTTGTTGTGATTCTTTGTGTTTGTTGTGCTTTGTTGCGATTGTTGCGATTTGTGTTGCGATTTGTATTGTGATTCGTTGTGATTTGTTGTGATTTGTGTTGCGATTTGTTGTGATTTGTTGTGCTTTGTTGTTATTTGTGTTGTGATTTGTGTTTGCGATTTGTGTTGCGATTTGTTGTGATTTGTTGCGATTTGTTGTATATTTTAAAAAACATTGGCTTGGCCCTGCCTTAACATGATGAAAAAAATGCCCCAGTCCATAGGCGTCTCACTATTGCATGCTACTTATTCCAGTTTTGTGCACACACAATTCAACCACCCTCATTACATTTCTCAGCGGAGACTCCAGTAATAGTCGATTGACTTGGACTGGTTGCATGGGAGACGTTGGCATCGAGACCCAAAGCTCGTTTAGTAATTTCTTTCTTTGATGCCGCCTTTAACTATGGCCAGTTGTTGCGATTTGTTGTGATTTGTTGTGATTTGTTGTCATTTGTCGCGATTTGTTGTGATTTGTTGTGATTTGTTGCGATTTGCGTTGCGATTTGTTGTGATTTGTTGCGATTTGTTGCGATTCGTTGTGATTTATTGCGATTTGTGTTGCGATTTGTTGTGCTTTGTTGTGATTTGTTGTGATTTGTTGTGATTTGTTGCGATTTGTGTTGCGATTTGTTGTGATTTGTTGCGATTTGTTGTGATTTGTTGCGATTTGTTGTGATTTGTTGCGATTTGTTGTGATTTGTTGCGATTTGTTGTGATTTGTTGCGATTTGTTGTGATTTGTTGCGATTTGTTGTGATTTGTTGCGATTTGTTGTGATTTGTTGCGATTTGTTGTGATTTGTTGCGATTTGTTTTGTTGCGATTTGTTGTGATTCTTTGTGTTTGTTCTGCTTTGTTGCGATTTGTGTTGCGATTTGTATTGTGATTTGTTGTGATTTGTTGTGATTTGTTGTGCTTTGTTGCGATTTGTGTTGTGATTTGTGTTGTGATTTGTTGTGCTTTGTTGTGATTTGTTGTGATTTGTTGTGATTTGTGTTGTTATTTGTGTTGTGATTTGTGTTGCGATTTGTTGTGATTTGTTGTGATTTGTTGCGATTCTTTGTGCTTTGTTGTGATTTGTTGCGATTTGTGTTGCGATTTGTGTTGCGATTTGTTGCGATTTGTTGTGATTCTTTGTTCTTTGTTGTGATTCTTTGTGATTTGTTGCGATTTGTGTTGCGATTTGTGTTGCGATTGGTTGCGATTTGTTGTGATTTGTTGGGATGTGTTGTGATTTGTTGTGATTTGTTGTGATTTGTTGCGATTTGTTGTAACTTGTTGTGATTTCTTGCGATTTGTTGCGATTTGTGTTGCGATTTGTGTTGCGATTTGTTGTGATTTGTTGCGATTTGTTGTGATTTGTTGTGATTTGTTGCGATTTGTTGTGATTTGTTGTGATTTGTTGCGATTTGTTGTGATTTGTTGCGATTTGTTGTGATTTGTTGCGATTTGTTGTGATTTGTTGCGATTTGTTGTGATTTGTTGTGATTTGTTGCGATTTGTTGTGATTTGTTGCGATTTGTTGTGATTTGTTGCGATTTGTTGTGATTCTTTGTGTTTGTTGTGCTTTGTTGCGATTTGTGTTGCGATTTGTATTGTGATTTGTTGTGATTTGTTGTGATTTGTTGTGATTTGTTGTGCTTTGTTGCGATTTGTGTTGTGATTTGTTGTGCTTTGTTGTGATTTGTTGTGATTTGTTGTGCTTTGTTGTGATTTGTGTTGTTATTTGTGTTGTGATTTGTGTTGCGATTTGTTGTGATTTGTTGTGATTTGTTGCGATTCTTTGTGCTTTGTTGTGATTTGTTGCGATTTGTGTTGCGATTTGTGTTGCGATTTGTTGCGATTTGTTGCGATTTCTTGTGATTTGTTGTGATTTTTTGCGATTTGTTGTGATTTGTTGCGATTTGTTGTGATTTGTTGCGATTTGTTTTGTTGCGATTTGCTGTGATTCTTTGTGTTTGTTGTGCTTTGTTGCGATTTGTGTTGCGATTTGTATTGTGATTTGTTGTGATTTGTTGTGCTTTGTTGCGATTTGTGTTGTGATTTGTGTTGTGATTTGTTGTGCTTTGTTGTGATTTGTTGTGATTTGTTGTGCTTTGTTGTGATTTGTGTTGTTATTTGTGTTGTGATTTGTGTTGCGATTTGTTGTGATTTGTTGTGATTTGTTGCGATTCTTTGTGCTTTGTTGTGATTTGTTGCGATTTGTGTTGCGATTTGTGTTGCGATTTGTGTTGCGATTTGTTGCGATTTGTTGCGATTTCTTGTGATTCTTTGTTCTTTGTTGTGATTCTTTGTGATTTGTTGCGATTTGTGTTGCGATTTGTGTTGCGATTTGTGTTGCGATTGGTTGCGATTTGTTGTGATTTGTTGGGATGTGTTGTGATTTGTTGTGATTTGTTGTGATTTGTTGTAACTTGTTGTGATTTCTTGCGATTTGTGTTGCGATTTGTGTTGCGATTTGTTGCGATTTGTTGCGATTTGTTGTGACTTGTTGCGATTTGTTGTGATTTGTTGTGATTTGTTGCGATTTATGTTGCGATTTGTTGTGATGTGTTGTGATGTGTTGCGATTTGTTGCGATTTGTTGTGATTCTTTCTTCTTTATTGTGAGTCTTTGTGATTTGTTGTGATGTGTTGCGATTTGTTGTGATTTCTTGCGATTTGTGTTGCGATTTGTTGCGATTTGTTGTGACTTGTTGTGATTTGTTGCGATTTGTTGTGACTTGTTGTGACTTGTTGTGATTTGTTGCGATTTGTTGCGATTTGTGTTGCGATTTGTGTTGCGATTTGTTGCGATTTGTTGCGATTTGTTGTAACTTGTTGTGATTTGTTGTGATTTGTTGCGATTTGTGTTGCGATTTGTTGTGATTTCTTGCGATTTGTGTTGCGATATGTTGCGATTTGTTGTGATTTGTTGCGATTTGTTGCGATTTGTTGTGACTTGTTGTGACTTGTTGTGATTTGTTGCGATTTGTTGCGATTTGTGTTGCGATTTGTGTTGCGATTTGTTGCGATTTGTTGCGATTTGTTGTAACTTGTTGTGATTTGTTGTGATTTGTTGCGATTTGTTGCGATTTGTTGCGATTTGTTGTCATTTGTTGCGATTTGTTGTGATTTGTTGTGATTTGTTGTGATTTGTTGCGATTTGTTGTGATTTGTTGTGATTTGTTGCGATTTGTTGTGATTTGTTGCGATTTGTTGGGATTTGTTGGGATTTGTTGGGATTTGTTGCGATTTGTTGTGATTTGTTGTGATTTGTTGCGATTTGTTGTGACTTGTTGTGATTTGTTGCGATTTGTTGCGATTTGTGTTGTGATTTGTTGTGATTTGTTGCGATTTGTTGCGATTTGTTGTGATTTGTTGTGATTTGTTGTGATTTGTTGCGATTTGTTGTGATTTGTTGTGATTTGTTGCGATTTGTTGGGATTTGTTGGGATTTGTGTTGCGATTTGTTGTGATTTGTTGTGATTTGTTGCGACTTGTTGTGACTTGTTGTGATTTGTTGCGATTTGTGTTGTGATTTGTTGCGATTTGTTGCGATTTGTTGCGATTTGTTGTGATTTGTGTTGTGATTTGTTGTGATTTGTTGCGATTTGTTGCGATTTGTTGCGATTTGTTGCGATTTGTTGTGATTTGTTGTGATTTGTTGTGACTTGTTGTGATTTGTTGTGATTTGTTGTGACTTGTTGTGATTTGTTGTGATTTGTTGCGATTTGTGTTGTGATTTGTTGTGATTTGTTGTGATTTGTTACGATTTGTGTTGCGATTTGTTGCGATTTCTGTTGCGATTTCTGTTGCGATTTGTGTTGCGATTCTTTGTGCTTTGTTGTGATTTGTTGCGATTTGTGTTGCGATTTGTTGCGATTTGTTGTGATTCTTTTTGCTTTGTTGTGATTTGTTGCGATTTGTTGCGATTTGTGTTGCGATTTGTGTTGCGATTTGTTGTGATTTGTTGCGATTTCTTGTGATTTGTTGTGATTTGTTGCGATTTGTTTTGTTGCGATTTGTTGTGATTCTTTGTGTTTGTTGTGCTTTGTTGCGATTTGTTGCGATTTGTGTTGCGATTTGTATTGTGATTTGTTGTGATTTGTTGTGATTTGTGTTGCGATTTGTTGTGATTTGTTGTGCTTTGTTACGATTTGTGTTGCGATTTGTTGCGATTTCTGTTGCGATTTCTGTTGCGATTTGTGTTGCGATTCTTTGTGCTTTGTTGTGATTTGTTGCGATTTGTGTTGCGATTTGTTGCGATTTGTTGTGATTCTTTTTGCTTTGTTGTGATTTGTTGCGATTTGTTGCGATTTGTGTTGCGATTTGTGTTGCGATTTGTTGTGATTTGTTGCGATTTCTTGTGATTTGTTGTGATTTGTTGCGATTTGTTTTGTTGCGATTTGTTGTGATTCTTTGTGTTTGTGGTGCTTTGTTGCGATTTGTTGCGATTTGTGTTGCGATTTGTATTGTGATTTGTTGTGATTTGTTGTGATTTGTGTTGCGATTTGTTGTGATTTGTTGTGCTTTGTTGTTATTTGTGTTGTGATTTGTGTTGCGATTTGTGTTGCGATTTGTTGTGATTTGTTGCGATTTGTTGTATATTTTAAAAAACATTGGCTTGGCCCTGCCTTAACATGATGAAAAAAATGCCCCAGTCCATAGGCGTCTCACTATTGCATGCTACTTATCCAGTTTTGTGCACACACAATTCAACCACCCTCATTACATTTCTCAGCGGAGACTCCAGTAATAGTCGATTGACTTGGACTGGTTGCATGGGAGACGTTGGCATCGAGACCCAAAGCTCGTTTAGTAATTTCTTTCTTTGATGCCGCCTTTAACTATGGCCAGTTGTTGCGATTTGTTGTGATTTGTTTTGATTTGTTGTGATTTGTTGTCATTTGTCGCGATTTGTTGTGATTTGTTGTGATTTGTTGCGATTTGCGTTGCGATTTGTTGTGATTTGTTGCGATTCGTTGTGATTTATTGCGATTTGTGTTGCGATTTGTTGTGCTTTGTTGTGATTTGTTGTGATTTGTTGTGATTTGTTGCGATTTGTGTTGCGATTTGTTGTGATTTGTTGCGATTTGTTGTGATTTGTGGCGATTTGTTGTGATTTGTTGCGATTTGTTGTGATTTGTTGCGATTTGTTGTGATTTGTTGCGATTTGTTGTGATTTGTTGCGATTTGTTGTGATTTGTTGCGATTTGTTGTGATTTGTTGCGATTTGTTGTGATTTGTTGCGATTTGTTGTGATTTGTTGCGATTTGTTGTGATTTGTTGCGATTTGTTTTGTTTGCGATTTGTTGTGATTCTTTGTGTTTGTTGTGCTTTGTTGCGATTTGTGTTGCGATTTGTATTGTGATTTGTTGTGATTTTGTTTGTGATTTGTTGTGCTTTGTTGCGATTTTGTGTTGTGATTTGTGTTGTGATTTGTTGTGCTTTGTTGTGATTTGTTGTGATTTGTTGTGATTTTGTGTTGTTATTTGTGTTGTGATTTGTGTTGCGATTTGTTGTGATTTGTTGTGATTTGTTGCGATTCTTTGTGCTTTGTTGTGATTTGTTGCGATTTGTGTTGCGATTTGTTGCGATTTGTTGTGATTCTTTGTTCTTTGTTGTGATTCTTTGTGATTTGTTGCGATTTGTGTTGCGATTTGTGTTGCGATTGGTTGCGATTTGTTGTGATTTGTTGGGATGTGTTGTGATTTGTTGCGATTTGTTGTGATTTGTTGTGATTTGTTGCGATTTGTTGCGATTTGTTGTGATTTGTTGCGATTTGTTGTGATTTGTTGCGATTTGTTGTGATTTGTTGCGATTTGTTGTGATTTGTTGTGATTTGTTGCGATTTGTTGTGATTTGTTGCGATTTGTTGTGATTTGTTGCGATTTGTTGTGATTCTTTGTGTTTGTTGTGCTTTGTTGCGATTTGTGTTGCGATTTGTATTGTGATTTGTTGTGATTTGTTGTGATTTGTTGTGCTTTGTTGCGATTTGTGTTGTGATTTGTTGTGCTTTGTTGTGATTTGTTGTGATTTGTGTTGTTATTTGTGTTGTGATTTGTGTTGCGATTTGTTGTGATTTGTTGTGATTTGTTGCGATTCTTTGTGCTTTGTTGTGATTTGTTGCGATTTGTGTTGCGATTTGTGTTGCGATTTGTTGCGATTTGTTGCGATTTCTTGTGATTTGTTGTGATTTGTTGCGATTTGTTGTGATTTGTTGCGATTTGTTGTGATTTGTTGCGATTTGTTTTGTTGCGATTTGTTGTGATTCTTTGTGTTTGTTGTGCTTTGTTGCGATTTGTGTTGCGATTTGTATTGTGATTTGTTGTGATTTGTTGTGCTTTGTTGCGATTTGTGTTGTGATTTGTGTTGTGATTTGTTGTGCTTTGTTGTGATTTGTTGTGATTTGTTGTGCTTTGTTGTGATTTGTGTTGTTATTTGTGTTGTGATTTGTGTTGCGATTTGTTGTGATTTGTTGTGATTTGTTGCGATTCTTTGTGCTTTGTTGTGATTTGTTGCGATTTGTGTTGCGTTTGTGTTGCGATTTGTTGCGATTTGTTGCGATTTCTTGTGATTCTTTGTTCTTTGTTGTGATTCTTTGTGATTTGTTGCGATTTGTGTTGCGATTTGTGTTGCGATTGGTTGCGATTTGTTGTGATTTGTTGGGATGTGTTGTGATTTGTTGTGATTTTGTTGTGATTTGTTGTAACTTGTTGTGATTTCTTGCGATTTGTGTTGCGATTTGTGTTGCGATTTGTTGTGATTTGTTGCGATTTGTTGCGATTTTGTTGTGACTTGTTGCGATTTGTTGTGATTTGTTGTGATTTGTTGCGATTTATGTTGCGATTTGTTTGTGATGTGTTGTGATGTGTTGCGATTTGTTGCGATTTGTTGTGATTCTTTCTTCTTTATTGTGAGTCTTTGTGATTTTGTTGTGATGTGTTGCGATTTGTTGTGATTTCTTGCGATTTGTGTTGCGATTTGTTGCGATTTGTTGTGACTTGTTGTGATTTGTTGCGATTTGTTGCGATTTGTTGTGACTTGTTGTGACTTGTTGTGATTTGTTGCGATTTGTTGCGATTTGTGTTGCGATTTGTGTTGCGATTTGTTGCGATTTGTTGCGATTTGTTGTAACTTGTTGTGATTTGTTGTGATTTGTTGCGATTTGTGTTGCGATTTGTTGCGATTTGTTGTGATTTCTTGCGATTTGTGTTGCGATTTGTTGCGATTTGTTGTGATTTGTTGCGATTTGTTGCGATTTGTTGTGACTTGTTGTGACTTGTTGTGATTTGTTGCGATTTGTTGCGATTTGTGTTGCGATTTGTGTTGCGATTTGTTGCGATTTGTTGCGATTTGTTGTAACTTGTTGTGATTTGTTGTGATTTGTTGCGATTTGTTGCGATTTGTTGTCATTTGTTGCGATTTGTTGTGATTTGTTGTGATTTGTTGTGATTTGTTCCGATTTGTTGTGATTTGTTGTGATTTGTTGCGATTTGTTGTGATTTGTTGTGATTTGTTGCGATTTGTTGGGATTTGTTGGGATTTGTTGCGATTTGTTGTGATTTGTTGTGATTTGTTGCGATTTGTTGTGACTTGTTGTGATTTGTTGCGATTTGTTGCGATTTGTGTTGTGATTTGTTGTGATTTGTTGCGATTTGTTGCGATTTGTTGTGATTTGTTGTGATTTGTTGTGATTTGTTGCGATTTGTTGTGATTTGTTGTGATTTGTTGCGATTTGTTGGGATTTGTTGGGATTTGTGTTGCGATTTGTTGTGATTTGTTGTGATTTGTTGCGATTTGTTGTGACTTTTTGTGATTTGTTGCGATTTGTGTTGTGATTTGTTGTGATTTGTTGCGATTTGTTGCGATTTGTTGCGATTTGTTGTGATTTGTTGTGATTTGTTGCGATTTGTTGCGATTTGTTGCGATTTGTTGCGATTTGTTGTGATTTGTTGTGATTTGTTGTGACTTGTTGTGATTTGTTGTGATTTGTTGTGACTTGTTGTGATTTGTTGTGATTTGTTGCGATTTGTGTTGTGATTTGTTGTGATTTGTTGTGATTTGTTACGATTTGTGTTGCGATTTGTTGCGATTTCTGTTGCGATTTCTGTTGCGATTTCTGTTGCGATTTGTGTTGCGATTCTTTGTGCTTTGTTGTGATTTGTTGCGATTTGTGTTGCGATTTGTTGCGATTTGTTGTGATTCTTTTTGCTTTGTTGTGATTTGTTGCGATTTGTTGCGATTTGTGTTGCGATTTGTGTTGCGATTTGTTGTGATTTGTTGCGATTTCTTGTGATTTGTTGTGATTTGTTGCGATTTGTTTTGTTGCGATTTGTTGTGATTCTTTGTGTTTGTTGTGCTTTGTTGCGATTTGTTGCGATTTGTGTTGCGATTTGTATTGTGATTTGTTGTGATTTGTTGTGATTTGTGTTGCGATTTGTTGTGATTTGTTGCGATTTGTTGTGATTTGTTGCGATTTGTTGTGATTTGTTGCGATTTGTTGTGATTTGTTGCGATTTGTTGTGATTTGTTGCGATTTGTTGTGATTTGTTGCGATTTGTTGTGATTTGTTGCGATTTGTTGTGATTTGTTGCGATTTGTTTTGTTGCGATTTGTTGTGATTCTTTGTGTTTGTTGTGCTTTGTTGCGATTTGTGTTGCGATTTGTATTGTGATTTGTTGTGATTTGTTGTGATTTGTTGTGCTTTGTTGCGATTTGTGTTGTGATTTGTGTTGTGCTTTGTTGTGATTTGTTGTGATTTGTTGTGATTTGTGTTGTTATTTGTGTTGTGATTTGTGTTGCGATTTGTTGTGATTTGTTGTGATTTGTTGCGATTCTTTGTGCTTTGTTGTGATTTGTTGCGATTTGTGTTGCGATTTGTGTTGCGATTTGTTGCGATTTGTTGCGATTTCTTGTGATTCTTTGTTCTTTGTTGTGATTCTTTGTGATTTGTTGCGATTTGTGTTGCGATTGGTTGCGATTTGTTGTGATTTGTTGGGATGTGTTGTGATTTGTTGTGATTTGTTGTGATTTGTTGTAACTTGTTGTGATTTCTTGCGATTTGTGTTGCGATTTGTGTTGCGATTTGTTGTGATTTGTTGCGATTTGTTGCGATTTGTTGTGACTTGTTGCGATTTGTTGTGATTTGTTGTGATTTGTTGCGATTTATGTTGCGATTTGTTGTGATGTGTTGTGATGTGTTGCGATTTGTTGCGATTTGTTGTGATTCTTTCTTCTTTATTGTGAGTCTTTGTGATTTGTTGTGATGTGTTACGATTTGTTGTGATTTGTTGCGATTTGTTGTGATTTGTTGCGATTTGTTGTGATTTGTTGCGATTTGTTGTGATTTGTTGCGATTTGTTGTGATTTGTTGCGATTTGTTTTGTTGCGATTTGTTGTGATTCTTTGTGTTTGTTGTGCTTTGTTGCGATTTGTGTTGCGATTTGTATTGTGATTTGTTGTGATTTGTTGTGATTTGTTGTGCTTTGTTGCGATTTGTGTTGTGATTTGTGTTGTGATTTGTTGTGCTTTGTTGTGATTTGTTGTGATTTGTGTTGTTATTTGTGTTGTGATTTGTGTTGCGATTTGTTGTGATTTGTTGTGATTTGTTGCGATTCTTTGTGCTTTGTTGTGATTTGTTGCGATTTGTGTTGCGATTTGTGTTGCGATTTGTTGCGATTTGTTGTGATTCTTTGTTCTTTGTTGTGATTCTTTGTGATTTGTTGCGATTTGTGTTGCGATTTGTGTTGCGATTGGTTGCGATTTGTTGTGATTTGTTGGGATGTGTTGTGATTTGTTGCGATTTGTTGTGATTTGTTGTGATTTGTTGCGATTTGTTGCGATTTGTTGTGATTTGTTGCGATTTGTTGTGATTTGTTGCGATTTGTTGTGATTTGTTGCGATTTGTTGTGATTTGTTGTGATTTGTTGCGATTTGTTGTGATTTGTTGCGATTTGTTGTGATTTGTTGCGATTTGTTGTGATTCTTTGTGTTTGTTGTGCTTTGTTGCGATTTGTGTTGCGATTTGTATTGTGATTTGTTGTGATTTGTTGTGATTTGTTGTGCTTTGTTGCGATTTGTGTTGTGATTTGTTGTGCTTTGTTGTGATTTGTTGTGATTTGTTGTGCTTTGTTGTGATTTGTGTTGTTATTTGTGTTGTGATTTGTGTTGCGATTTGTTGTGATTTGTTGTGATTTGTTGCGATTCTTTGTGCTTTGTTGTGATTTGTTGCGATTTGTGTTGCGATTTGTGTTGCGATTTGTTGCGATTTGTTGCGATTTCTTGTGATTTGTTGTGATTTGTTGCGATTTGTTGTGATTTGTTGCGATTTGTTGTGATTTGTTGCGATTTGTTTTGTTGCGATTTGTTGTGATTCTTTGTGTTTGTTGTGCTTTGTTGCGATTTGTGTTGCGATTTGTATTGTGATTTGTTGTGATTTGTTGTGCTTTGTTGCGATTTGTGTTGTGATTTGTGTTGTGATTTGTTGTGCTTTGTTGTGATTTGTTGTGATTTGTTGTGCTTTGTTGTGATTTTGTGTTGTTATTTGTGTTTGTGATTTGTGTTGCGATTTGTTGTGATTTGTTGTGATTTGTTGCGATTCTTTGTGCTTTGTTGTGATTTGTTGCGATTTGTGTTGCGATTTGTGTTGCGATTTGTTGCGATTTGTTGCGATTTCTTGTGATTCTTTGTTCTTTGTTGTGATTCTTTGTGATTTGTTGCGATTTGTGTTGCGATTTGTGTTGCGATTGGTTGCGATTTGTTGTGATTTGTTGGGATGTGTTGTGATTTGTTGTGATTTGTTGTGATTTGTTGTAACTTGTTGTGATTTCTTGCGATTTGTGTTGCGATTTGTGTTGCGATTTGTTGTGATTTGTTGCGATTTGTTGCGATTTGTTGTGACTTGTTGCGATTTGTTGTGATTTGTTGTGATTTGTTGCGATTTATGTTGCGATTTGTTTGTGATGTGTTGTGATGTGTTTGCGACTTGTTGCGATTTGTTGTGATTCTTTCTTCTTTATTGTGAGTCTTTGTGATTTGTTGTGATGTGTTGCGATTTGTTGTGATTTGTTGCGATTTGTTGTGATTTGTTGCGATTTGTTGCGATTTGTTGTGATTTGTTGCGATTTGTTTGTTGCGATTTGTTGTGGTTGTGTTTGTTGTGATTTGTTGTGATTTTGTTGCGATTTGTTGTGATTTGTTGTTGCGATTTGTTGCGATTTGTTGTGATTTGTTGCGATTTGTTGTGATTTGTTGCGATTTGTTGTTGTGCGATTTGTTGTGATTTGTTGTGTTTGTTGTGCTTTGTTGGCGATTTTGTGTTGTGATTTGTGTTGTGATTTGTTGTGATTTGTTGTGATTTGTTGTTGTTGCGATTTGTTGTGATTTGTGTTGTGATTTGTTGTGCTTTGTTGTGATTTGTGTGATTTGTTGTGATTTGTTATTTGTGTTGTGATTTGTGTTGCGATTTGTTGTGATTTGTTGTGATTTGTTGCGATTTTTTTGTGCTTTGTTGTGATTTGTTGCGATTTGTGTTGCGATTTGTGTTGCGATTTGTTGCGATTTGTTGTGATTCTTTGTTCTTTGTTGTGATTCTTTGTGATTTGTTGCGATTTGTGTTGCGATTTGTGTTGCGATTGGTTGCGATTTGTTGTGATTTGTTGGGATGTGTTGTGATTTGTTGCGATTTGTTGTGATTTGTTGTGATTTGTTGCGATTTGTTGCGATTTGTTGTGATTTGTTGCGATTTGTTGTGATTTGTTGCGATTTGTTGTGATTTGTTGCGATTTGTTGTGATTTGTTGTGATTTGTTGCGATTTGTTGTGATTTGTTGCGATTTGTGTTGTGATTTGTGTTGTGATTTGTTGTGCTTTGTTGTGATTTGTTGTGATTTGTGTTGTTATTTGTGTTGTGATTTGTGTTGCGATTTGTTGTGATTTGTTGTGATTTGTTGCGATTCTTTGTGCTTTGTTGTGATTTGTTGCGATTTGTGTTGCGATTTGTGTTGCGATTTGTTGCGATTTGTTGTGATTCTTTGTTCTTTGTTGTGATTCTTTGTGATTTGTTGCGATTTGTGTTGCGATTTGTGTTGCGATTGGTTGCGATTTGTTGTGATTTGTTGGGATGTGTTGTGATTTGTTGCGATTTGTTGTGATTTGTTGTGATTTGTTGCGATTTGTTGCGATTTGTTGTGATTTGTTGCGATTTGTTGTGATTTGTTGCGATTTGTTGTGATTTGTTGCGATTTGTTGTGATTTGTTGTGATTTGTTGCGATTTGTTGTGATTTGTTGCGATTTGTTGTGATTTGTTGCGATTTGTTGTGATTCTTTGTGTTTGTTGTGCTTTGTTGCGATTTGTGTTGCGATTTGTATTGTGATTTGTTGTGATTTGTTGTGATTTGTTGTGCTTTGTTGCGATTTGTGTTGTGATTTGTTGTGCTTTGTTGTGATTTGTTGTGATTTGTTGTGCTTTGTTGTGATTTGTGTTGTTATTTGTGTTGTGATTTGTGTTGCGATTTTGTTGTGATTTGTTGTGATTTTGTTGCGATTCTTTGTGCTTTGTTGTGATTTGTTGCGATTTGTGTTGCGATTTGTGTTGCGATTTGTTGCGATTTGTTGCGATTTCTTGTGATTTGTTGTGATTTGTTGCGATTTGTTGTGATTTTGTTGCGATTTGTTGTGATTTGTTGCGATTTGTTTTGTTGCGATTTGTTGTGATTCTTTGTGTTTGTTGTGCTTTGTTGCGATTTGTGTTGCGATTTGTATTGTGATTTGTTGTGATTTGTTGTGCTTTGTTGCGATTTGTGTTGTGATTTGTGTTGTGATTTGTTGTGCTTTGTTGTGATTTGTTGTGATTTGTTGTGCTTTGTTGTGATTTGTGTTGTTATTTGTGTTGTGATTTGTGTTGCGGATTTGTTGTGATTTGTTGTGATTTGTTGCGATTCTTTGTGCTTTGTTGTGATTTGTTGCGATTTGTGTTGCGATTTGTGTTGCGATTTGTTGCGATTTGTTGCGATTTCTTGTGATTCTTTGTTCTTTGTTGTGATTCTTTGTGATTTGTTGCGATTTGTGTTGCGATTTTGTGTTGCGATTGGTTGCGATTTGTTGTGGATTTGTTGGGATGTGTTGTGATTTGTTGTGATTTTGTTGTGATTTGTTGTAACTTGTTGTGATTTCTTGCGATTTGTGTTGCGATTTGTGTTGCGATTTGTTGTGATTTGTTGCGATTTGTTGCGATTTGTTGTGACTTGTTTGCGATTTGTTGTGATTTGTTGTGATTTGTTGCGATTTATGTTGCGATTTGTTGTGATGTGTTGTGATGTGTTGCGATTTGTTGCGATTTGTTGTGATTCTTTCTTCTTTATTGTGAGTCTTTGTGATTTGTTGTGATGTGTTGCGATTTGTTGTGATTTGTTGCGATTTGTTGTGATTTGTTGCGATTTGTTGTGATTTGTTGCGATTTGTTGTGATTTGTTGCGATTTGTTGTGATTTGTTGCGATTTGTTGTGATTTGTTGCGATTTGTTTTGTTGCGATTTGTTGTGATTCTTTGTGTTTGTTGTGCTTTGTTGCGATTTGTGTTGCGATTTGTATTGTGATTTGTTGTGATTTGTTGTGATTTGTTGTGCTTTGTTGCGATTTGTGTTGTGATTTGTGTTGTGATTTGTTGTGCTTTGTTGTGATTTGTTGTGATTTGTGTTGTTATTTGTGTTGTGATTTGTGTTGCGATTTGTTGTGATTTGTTGTGATTTGTTGCGATTCTTTGTGCTTTGTTGTGATTTGTTGCGATTTGTGTTGTTATTTGTGTTGTGATTTGTGTTGCGATTTGTTGTGATTTGTTGTGATTTGTTGCGATTCTTTGTGATTTGTTGCGATTTGTGTTGCGATTTGTGTTGCGATTTGTGTTGCGATTTGTTGCGATTTGTTGTGATTCTTTGTTCTTTGTTGTGATTCTTTGTGATTTGTTGCGATTTGTGTTGCGATTTGTGTTGCGATTGGTTGCGATTTGTTGTGATTTGTTGGGATGTGTTGTGATTTGTTGCGATTTGTTGTGATTTGTTGTGATTTGTTGCGATTTGTTGCGATTTGTTGTGATTTGTTGCGATTTGTTGTGATTTGTTGCGATTTGTTGTGATTTGTTGCGATTTGTTGTGATTTGTTGTGATTTGTTGCGATTTGTTGTGATTTGTTGCGATTTGTTGTGATTTGTTGCGATTTGTTGTGATTCTTTGTGTTTGTTGTGCTTTGTTGCGATTTGTGTTGCGATTTGTATTGTGATTTGTTGTGATTTGTTGTGATTTGTTGTGCTTTGTTGCGATTTGTGTTGTGATTTGTTGTGCTTTGTTGTGATTTGTTGTGATTTGTTGTGCTTTGTTGTGATTTGTGTTGTTATTTGTGTTGTGATTTGTGTTGCGATTTGTTGTGATTTGTTGTGATTTGTTGCGATTCTTTGTGCTTTGTTGTGATTTGTTGCGATTTGTGTTGTGATTTGTGTTGTGATTTGTTGTGCTTTGTTGTGATTTGTTGTGATTTGTTGTGATTTGTGTTGTTATTTGTGTTGTGATTTGTGTTGCGATTTGTTGTGATTTGTTGTGATTTGTTGCGATTCTTTGTGCTTTGTTGTGATTTGTTGCGATTTGTGTTGTTATTTGTGTTGTGATTTGTGTTGCGATTTGTTGTGATTTGTTGTGATTTGTTGCGATTCTTTGTGATTTGTTGCGATTTGTGTTGCGATTTGTGTTGCGATTTGTGTTGCGATTTGTTGCGATTTGTTGTGATTCTTTGTTCTTTGTTGTGATTCTTTGTGATTTGTTGCGATTTGTGTTGCGATTTGTGTTGCGATTGGTTGCGATTTGTTGTGATTTGTTGGGATGTGTTGTGATTTGTTGCGATTTGTTGTGATTTGTTGTGATTTGTTGCGATTTGTTGCGATTTGTTGTGATTTGTTGCGATTTGTTGTGATTTGTTGCGATTTGTTGTGATTTGTTGCGATTTGTTGTGATTTGTTGTGATTTGTTGCGATTTGTTGTGATTTGTTGCGATTTGTTGTGATTTGTTGCGATTTGTTGTGATTCTTTGTGTTTGTTGTGCTTTGTTGCGATTTGTGTTGCGATTTTGTATTGTGATTTGTTGTGATTTGTTGTGATTTGTTGTGCTTTGTTGCGATTTGTGTTGTGATTTGTTGTGCTTTGTTGTGATTTGTTGTGATTTGTTGTGCTTTGTTGTGATTTGTGTTGTTATTTGTGTTGTGATTTGTGTTGCGATTTGTTGTGATTTGTTGTGATTTGTTGCGATTCTTTGTGCTTTGTTGTGATTTGTTGCGATTTGTGTTGCGATTTGTGTTGCGATTTGTTGCGATTTGTTGCGATTTCTTGTGATTTGTTGTGATTTGTTGCGATTTGTTGTGATTTGTTGCGATTTGTTGTGATTTGTTGCGATTTGTTTTGTTGCGATTTGTTGTGATTCTTTGTGTTTGTTGTGCTTTGTTGCGATTTGTGTTGCGATTTGTATTGTGATTTGTTGTGATTTGTTGTGCTTTGTTGCGATTTGTGTTGTGATTTGTGTTGTGATTTGTTGTGCTTTGTTGTGATTTGTTGTGATTTGTTGTGCTTTGTTGTGATTTGTGTTGTTATTTGTGTTGTGATTTGTGTTGCGATTTGTTGTGATTTGTTGTGATTTGTTGCGATTCTTTGTGCTTTGTTGTGATTTGTTGCGATTTGTGTTGCGATTTGTGTTGCGATTTGTTGCGATTTGTTGCGATTTCTTGTGATTCTTTGTTCTTTGTTGTGATTCTTTGTGATTTGTTGCGATTTGTGTTGCGATTTGTGTTGCGATTGGTTGCGATTTGTTGTGATTTGTTGGGATGTGTTGTGATTTGTTGTGATTTGTTGTGATTTGTTGTAACTTGTTGTGATTTCTTGCGATTTGTGTTGCGATTTGTGTTGCGATTTGTTGTGATTTGTTGCGATTTGTTGCGATTTGTTGTGACTTGTTGCGATTTGTTGTGATTTGTTGTGATTTGTTGCGATTTATGTTGCGATTTGTTGTGATGTGTTGTGATGTGTTGCGATTTGTTGCGATTTGTTGTGATTCTTTCTTCTTTATTGTGAGTCTTTGTGATTTGTTGTGATGTGTTGCGATTTGTTGTGATTTCTTGCGATTTGTGTTGCGATTTGTTGCGATTTGTTGTGACTTGTTGTGATTTGTTGCGATTTGTTGCGATTTGTTGTGACTTGTTGTGACTTGTTGTGATTTGTTGCGATTTGTTGCGATTTGTGTTGCGATTTGTGTTGCGATTTGTGTTGCGATTTGTTGCGATTTGTTGCGATTTGTTGTAACTTGTTGTGATTTGTTGTGATTTGTTGCGATTTGTGTTGCGATTTGTTGCGATTTGTTGTGATTTCTTGCGATTTGTGTTGCGATTTGTTGCGATTTGTTGTGATTTGTTGCGATTTGTTGCGATTTGTTGTGACTTGTTGTGACTTGTTGTGATTTGTTGCGATTTGTTGCGATTTGTGTTGCGATTTGTGTTGCGAT
Source organism: Paragorgia papillata (assembly GCA_035771165.1). NCBI lineage: Eukaryota > Metazoa > Cnidaria > Anthozoa > Scleralcyonacea > Coralliidae > Paragorgia > Paragorgia papillata. The sequence goes on along the minus strand of JAWNZC010000383.1, from coordinate 109,798 downwards.
TTGTGTTGCGATTTGTTGCGATTTGTTGTAACTTGTTGTGATTTGTTGTGATTTGTTGCGATTTGTTGCGATTTGTTGCGATTTGTTGTCATTTGTTGCGATTTGTTGTGATTTGTTGTGATTTGTTGTGATTTGTTGCGATTTGTTGTGATTTGTTGTGATTTGTTGCGATTTGTTGTGATTTGTTGTGATTTGTTGCGATTTGTTGGGATTTGTTGGGATTTGTTGCGATTTGTTGTGATTTGTTGTGATTTGTTGCGATTTGTTGTGACTTGTTGTGATTTGTTGCGATTTGTTGCGATTTGTGTTGTGATTTGTTGTGATTTGTTGCGATTTGTTGCGATTTGTTGTGATTTGTTGTGATTTGTTGTGATTTGTTGTGATTTGTTGCGATTTGTTGTGATTTGTTGTGATTTGTTGCGATTTGTTGGGATTTGTTGGGATTTGTGTTGCGATTTGTTGCGATTTGTTGTGATTTGTTGCGATTTGTTGTGACTTGTTGTGATTTGTTGCGATTTGTGTTGTGATTTGTTGTGATTTGTTGCGATTTGTTGCGATTTGTTGCGATTTGTTGCGATTTGTTGCGATTTGTTGCGATTTGTTGTGATTTGTTGTGATTTGTTGTGACTTGTTGTGATTTGTTGTGATTTGTTGTGACTTGTTGTGATTTGTTGTGATTTGTTGCGATTTGTGTTGTGATTTGTTGTGATTTGTTGTGATTTGTTACGATTTGTGTTGCGATTTGTTGCGATTTCTGTTGCGATTTCTGTTGCGATTTCTGTTGCGATTTCTGTTGCGATTTGTGTTGCGATTCTTTGTGCTTTGTTGTGATTTGTTGCGATTTGTGTTGCGATTTGTTGCGATTTGTTGTGATTCTTTTTGCTTTGTTGTGATTTGTTGCGATTTGTTGCGATTTGTTGCGATTTGTGTTGCGATTTGTGTTGCGATTTGTTGTGATTTGTTGCGATTTCTTGTGATTTGTTGTGATTTGTTGCGATTTGTTTTGTTGCGATTTGTTGTGATTCTTTGTGTTTGTTGTGCTTTGTTGCGATTTGTTGCGATTTGTGTTGCGATTTGTATTGTGATTTGTTGTGATTTGTTGTGATTTGTGTTGCGATTTGTTGTGATTTTCTTGTGCTTTGTTGTTATTTGTGTTGTGATTGTGTTGCGATTTGTGTTGCGATTTGTTGTGATTTGTTGCGATTTGTTGTATATTTTAAAAAACATTGGCTTGGCCCTGCCTTAACATGATGAAAAAAATGCCCCAGTCCATAGGCGTCTCACTATTGCATGCTACTTATCCAGTTTTGTGCACACACAATTCAACCACCCTCATTACATTTCTCAGCGGAGACTCCAGTAATAGTCGATTGACTTGGACTGGTTGCATGGGAGACGTTGGCATCGAGACCCAAAGCTCGTTTAGTAATTTCTTTCTTTGATGCCGCCTTTAACTATGGCCAGTTGTTGCGATTTGTTGTGATTTGTTTTGATTTGTTGTGATTTGTTGTCATTTGTCGCGATTTGTTGTGATTTGTTGTGATTTGTTGCGATTTGCGTTGCGATTTGTTGTGATTTGTTGCGATTTGTTGCGATTCGTTGTGATTTATTGCGATTTGTGTTGCGATTTGTTGTGCTTTGTTGTGATTTGTTGTGATTTGTTGTGATTTGTTGCGATTTGTGTTGCGATTTGTTGTGATTTGTTGCGATTTGTTGTGATTTGTGGCGATTTGTTGTGATTTGTTGCGATTTGTTGTGATTTGTTGCGATTTGTTGTGATTTGTTGCGATTTGTTGTGATTTGTTGCGATTTGTTGTGATTTGTTGCGATTTGTTGTGATTTGTTGCGATTTGTTGTGATTTGTTGCGATTTGTTGTGATTTGTTGCGATTTGTTGTGATTTGTTGCGATTTGTTTTGTTGCGATTTGTTGTGATTCTTTGTGTTTGTTGTGCTTTGTTGCGATTTGTGTTGCGATTTGTATTGTGATTTGTTGTGATTTGTTGTGATTTGTTGCGATTTGTGTTGTGATTTGTGTTGTGATTTGTTGTGCTTTGTTGTGATTTGTTGTGATTTGTTGTGATTTGTGTTGTTATTTGTGTTGTGATTTGTGTTGCGATTTGTTGTGATTTGTTGTGATTTGTTGCGATTCTTTGTGCTTTGTTGTGATTTGTTGCGATTTGTGTTGCGATTTGTGTTGCGATTTGTTGCGATTTGTTGTGATTCTTTGTTCTTTGTTGTGATTCTTTGTGATTTGTTGCGATTTGTGTTGCGATTTGTGTTGCGATTGGTTGCGATTTGTTGTGATTTGTTGGGATGTGTTGTGATTTGTTGTGATTTGTTGTGATTTGTTGCGATTTGTTGTAACTTGTTGTGATTTCTTGCGATTTCTTGCGATTTGTGTTGCGATTTGTTGTGATTTGTTGCGATTTGTTGCGATTTGTTGTGACTTGTTGTGATTTGTTGCGATTTGTTGTGATTTGTTGTGATTTGTTGCGATTTGTGTTGCGATGTGTTGTGATGTGTTGTGATGTGTTGCGATTTGTTGCGATTTGTTGTGATTCTTTCTTCTTTATTGTGAGTCTTTGTGATTTGTTGTGATGTGTTGCGATTTGTTGTGATTTCTTGCGATTTGTGTTGCGATTTGTTGCGATTTGTTGTGACTTGTTGTGATTTGTTGCGATTTGTTGCGATTTGTTGTGACTTGTTGTGATTTGTTGCGATTTGTTGCGATTTGTTGTGATTTGTTGTGATTTGTTGTGATTTGTTGCGATTTGTTGTGATTTGTTGCGATTTGTTGCGATTTGTTGCGATTTGTTGCGATTTGTTGTGATTTGTTGAGATTCGGAGTAGGCTAAGAGAGTGACACAGAAGGGGAAAAACAAAACAACCCGAGCCGAAAACTTAGACTCGTCTACCTGCGGTAGGCCAAGTAATAAATAAATAAATAAATAATAAATAAGTAGTAAATAAATAAATAAAAAATAAATAAAAAATTAATAATAAATAAATAAATTATAAATAAAATTTATGTTAAATTTAATACATGTAAATTGAATTAAATTAATTGTGTTTCTTGTGTTTTTAGCATGCAATGAAAGTTATGAATGAAGACAGATCAGAAGAGTGTGGAGAATGCAGTTCTTTCCTCAGCATGTGTCTCGCACTTCGTTGGCATGTATATCTGAATGATGAATCTATTTCTGCTATGCTAACTAGTGTAAGTATCTTTGGATTACCGTAATCTGCTGGACCTGATTTTTTCCAGCCCCGGACATGCGACAAAATTTTGAGATTTTTTGACCACCTGCGACAAAATTTTGAGATTTTTCACCCACCCCGGACCTGCGACAAAATTTTGAGATTTTTCACCCAGCCCGGACCTGCGACAAAATTTTGAGATTTCTCAAAACGGATCACTCAAAAAAGGACCCTTGCGGCCGGAAACACTCGGAAATTGCCGGGAAGGCCCGGGAAATTTAAAGTCCAAGGAGAAGAACAAAATGGTGAACGAAGTATTTCCTTTGAATCCATAAAAAATCCCTTCCATCCGTGGGTTTTAAACTTTTAACGAAGTCCTCGAAGATTTTATAATTGTTAAGCTATGACCTAGGAGTAATGTTGGTGTTTTTTGTACAATAATTATAATCTACGAGATATGATGACAAATGTAAGATATGTTCTGTCTGAAATGTCACTTGTAAATTGACCATTTTCAATTTCTCTCACTCAAGCTTTTAGCCAGGATTTCAAAACTGGCCGTCCAAAAAAATTCTATGGGGGGGGGGGGTCCGGTGGTGTTAACCCCCGGAAAATTTTGGGTCTGAAACAGCGTTTCCTGCGTTTTTATTGCAATCAATATAAAAAATATATAAAAATATAAACACAAATTAAATTAAAACATCTTTATATTGTAATGCGTGGTTGGACCGAGGAGGCGAGGAGTCTGGAACAAGTGAGCTAAGCGTGTCAAAGTTATTGAAGAGCGGTTTTATTAAACAACTTGGTTGCTACTTCATGTTAGAGCCACATAATGGTTTACATACACATTATACATATACGTGGTTAAATCGATGTCGCAAGGCGCAATCAGTCATCATAATATCTGCATCACAGAATAAAGTCTTTATTCTGTGTCTGCATGGTCTTGGCAAAAGTAAGTAACAAAACCTACACAATAGCTGAAGTAAACAGCAGCTAACAGAAATCTAGAAACATCGGAAAGGGGGAAACCTGTAGTTGTTGTTTGAGGAGAATATTTGGCTTAGGCCGTCCATGGCCGTCCATACAAAAAGTGGCCGTCCAAAAACCTGATTTTTCAAAAGTGGCCATCCATAGGACGGCTGGACGGCCGCATAGCTAAAAGCCTGCTCTCACTGTCGTTTGAACTACCGTATTTATTTTTCCCATTTGTGAGAGCTTGGGCCATTTCATTAACCAATGTTTTTCTTTTCTAGTTTGTTTCTACGATGTTTATCAAGACATTTTGCTATAAAAACAGATGAAAGATGGTTTGACGAGACGATACTTCCAGGATATCTCGGTGAGTTTCTGTAGACAACGTGAGCCAGTGATAAGAAGTTTAAGGCGGTGTACTAGAAGATAATCACTCGAGCAGGGGCGTCAGAGCGACACTTAAAGTGGGGGGGGGGGCCCAAAATGTTTAGGGGGTCCATTGGGCATGCTCCCCTGGGAAATTTTGAAATCTAGAGTCTCTGAAATGCCATTTCCTGCATTTTAGGACAAGGAATTACAGAAAGGTTCAAAAACGTCATAAAATACTCAAAAGACAACACTTTTCAAGACATTGGATATCTGCATTCTAATTTCTTTATTATATCTTTATTCAAAGTCGTGGGGTTAGCTAGGGTTAGTGTATTGCGTCAGGCTTACAAGAGGTACATTTAAAAGCAGAATTCAATGTATAAAATTTATGACTTTATTACTGGCCTTGTTTATTACTGGCATTGTTAAAAAGTGTGGGGGGGGGGGGGGGGGACATATTCTGCCCCCACCAAAAAAAGTGGCCCACGCCCCTGCACTCGAGTATATTAAATGTGTAGAAGATGCCTAAAAATATGATAAATACAGTAAAAAGTCGTATATAAGAACCACAATTTTTCAAGTTAGCCTAAAAAGGTTCTTATATAAGTTGTATTTACTGGGATTTTAGGCTATTTAGGTTCTTAAATAGGTTCTTATTTTTTTTTTCGAGGAAAGGCTTGCTGTTGGTCCAACAAGCTGAAAATGGGTATGGCCCCTTGCTTTTGTGCTATGAACACTTTAATTATACCTAACACAGTGGAGCCTTGCTATAGCGGGCATCGTTATAACGCGCAACTCGGTATAATGCGGTTGATCCTTGGACCCCAAAATTAGTACTAAAGTTCACCACAGACTGCTAAATTCCGCAAAATAGCAACAGAATTGATGTGTAATATGATGCTGAAACTGAAGTTTGTATTATGATCATTGGAGACAATTTGATCTTGTCAGCTGACGATCACTAATCATCGATCATTATGAGATAAAATGACAACATAGCAGTGTGATCATTGTGAGGAATGAAAACCATGCTCAAAAATCTTATTTCAATTCCATTTTGTTGAAGTCTTGAGCGGACTTCAAGCTTCTTCAGTCGTGATTTGGATTGTTAGAATTGAACAGAAAGTGCTTCTGAGTTCTGGCAGTACTCAATCTCACTCCCAGTACTCATCCCACAATATTGCGCCAGAACTGAGTGGGAAGAGTACTGGGAACGAGATATTTGGCCGTACCTCGCAATAACGCACTAAGGACCCCAACTACGGCGTTATCGCGAGGCTCAACTGTATGACCACATAATCAAAAAGATTCAGTTACAGTATTTCAACTGAAGTTTTTCAAATAAGAACCTGTTATAATTTTTAGGCTAAAAAGGTTCTTATAAAATGGGGCAAATTTTAGCCTAAAGGTTCTTAATTCATAGGTTCTCATACAGTACGCGGGTTTTTACTGTACTAAGCTAAGTTGACTTGAGTGCCCAGAAAATCGAGTGAAATGAGTGCCAAGCAGTAGCGTAGGAAGAAGCAAGTTGATCTTGGAGGGGCACAGCTTCAAAAGGGCACTAATTGTTCAGGGGGTAGGACTTCAAAAGGACACTTGAAACACATGTTTTATCATAAAAAGGGCACTTTTCTCTTGCAAAAAGGGCACTTCATGACAAAGTTGGGGGGCACATGCCCCGTTCCCCCCCCCCCCCGATTCCTACTCCCCTGGTGCCCAGAAAATCTAACCAATGCGCGACAATTACATCGGGACAATCGAAGCTCAGAATTTTTTGGCGTCAACGTACGAGCTGTCAGTTTGAACGATGGAAACAAGTATTCTTTAATCGCGATCGTGTTCATAGAGATTACTTCATGGTTGGTGAGCGCGTACGATTTTTATTCACGAGTGGATTATTACAAGCGAACTCGTTCGCTTGTAATAATCCACGAGTGAATAAAAATCGTATTCGCGAACCAACCATGATGTTATTTGTTTATTATATAAGTACTGAGATTTCATTCACGATGACAAAGTTATTAATGTTATTAACGTAGAATATTTAATGGCATTTATTCATTTCCGGTTTGCATAATTAACTTATGTTTAAAAATAACTTGTTGTTTTTCAAAATAGTAAAGTACTATCGACATCGAGGTCGTTTATAGTCGTTCATATTTATATTTAGTTTTATTGTTGTTTTTTTATTTTATTTTATTTATTTATTTTTTTTATTTTTTTTTTTTTTGTTTTTTTTTGGTTTTTGGGGTTTTTTTTGTGGTGGAAAAGGAACGTATTTTCCCGTACGATCATTTTTCACTAGTGAAAAAACATCGTTCGTCCAATCAGACGGCACGAACGATATTGTTTCACTAGTGAAATTTCATCGTTCACGTCGCTGATTGGCTGTGGCTAAATTCCGTACGATTATTACGCAATGACATTTTAATGAATAAATCTCAGTACTTATATAATAAATATTATTTCGTCGCCATATTATTTAAATATTGTGCGAATTCGAAGCTCAGGTCAAAGAGCAACACTATTTTCGAAGAAAGACAATATTGCTGATACAAATGGCCAGTATTTTTTAACATGACTTATAGTAAACTTGCAAGTGTGATCTACCACAGTTTTTGTGCATTATACAGAATGATTGAAGAGTTGACAAAAGGTTTTCAACTCGTTGGGCGATTTTATATCGAGTCAGGTCAACACGTGTTTATGAACTATTACCGTCTTCAAGTGACAAACATTCCTCTTCGGAGGACAAACAATCCTCTTTGGAGGAAACTTACAAGTATATACTTAACCGGTAGCATCATTTTACATCTTTAATGCAATCAAGTTTATTAATAGCAGTACACACATGTACTCGTATGTTAGCCTGGGTAGCGGCGCTTGGGGTTGGGGGGGGGGGGCAGCGGCGACGAGCGAGCGAGTGGAGGGGGAGGAAGCGCCTGCACGAAAGACCCATGTTTTTGGATTTCTGCCCCTAGTAATCCAATTACCAAACTGTCAACCCGATTCAAAATTCAACCGATCATAACGCATGATTGGATTTCACTTTTCGCGTAGAACGAAAAAAATAGTGAAGCAAAGAGGACGAAAACAAAAGGAGGCAAGCGGTAACGATAATTGCAGGTTCTGTGATTGCCAGCTGACCGCACTTGCTGGAAGTATTAAGAACTCTTTTGAAAATGTATTCAAGTCATCGCGCAGACAAGAGAGCCAAGACTTGGTTCTGGCAGAAGCATGCGAGTCCATTTGGCTTTTAATAAGTTATTACCAATACGCTGTGGAACTCTGTCCGAGCGAATTTGTAGGCCTTGTGGAAGATAAATAAGAAACGCTGCCGACCACAATAGCAATGATCTGAGCGATGTTCTGGTGAAGGACAACTCGGATCTCTTAGTCTTAGTATCTCCATGAACCGTTTCTTTCTCACGATTTCTGCGGTGGCAACGATTATTTTGAACGAACATTTACGAATATCTTCCAGAGATATTAGCGACGCATCAACGGCAGAATAACCTTAGATTTCCATGTCATCCAGTTGGTCCCTAATAATACTATTCAAGCTAGGAGAGATCACATTTCCTACCAAGTGCCAACTGGTAATCACGCGCACAAACGTTTGATAAATCAAGCTCTTGCCAAACCCCGTAGGCAAGACAGTCAAAACATATTTTCCTGCCAACCAAAAGCTAAATGAAGATCTGATAATGCTTTTGGAAAGAATATCATCAACGCACGATTCTTCTAAAGTCGCCATTTTGCAATGATTCATTTCCTACTAAGGAAAGCCCTGAATACTAATGAATTCGTCAGCCAATCAGAATTCTGCGTTCGCTGGCGGCCGCGGAAATCCAAAAATATGGGTCTTTCGTGCAGGCGCTCCCTCTCCCTTTCCCTTCCTCTTTCTTCTCTCCCCCTCCCCTTTCTTCCCTCCCCTTCCCCTTTCTTCCTCCCTCTCCACTCGCTCGCGACTTCGTCGCTCGCTCGTCGCCGCTGCCCCCCCTCAACCCCAAGCGCCGCTACGCAGGCTACTCATATGTAAGAAAATTACTTCGGGATTAGGCGCCCTTCGACGTCTAAAAGAATTTGTTGACAGGAAAACACTTTTATCAGTATATAATGCTATAATACAACCACACTTTAATTACTGTTGTGAAGTTTGGAATGTGTTTGGTGAAACCCAGTCTACACATTTACAAAAACTTCACAACAGGGCTGCTCGTATTATAGCAGATTTACCTAATGAAGTAAGCCAAGAAACTGTTTTAAATGCATTAGGATGGGAACCATTAAAACAACAGACTGAACAGAGGGAAAAGGCAAAAGCAAAAATCATGTTTAAGATACTTAACAATATGGGGCCAGAATGTCTGAACAAACTATTTACTTTCAGGCAAGACGTCTTAAGTCACAATCTTCGTGACAGTTCTTCTAAAGTGTGTTTGCCACAACCACGAACAAACAATATGAAAAAAAGTCTTATGTTTGATGGCGCCTCAATATGGAATTCCCTACCATCAAACATAAGAGACAGTAAATCCTTTTCAAGCTTTAAACGAAAAATTGCTACTTACGTTGACACAAACTAAGATTTTCTCTATATCTATGTAAATACCGAAACTACAACCAATGTAATATAGCTGAGTACTGTTCTGTTATTTTCGTTCTGTTTGTAAATAATGTAATTTTGCTTATATTGCTTTACACGCCCATCGTGGAAACCAGCTTTTGCTGACGATGCTAGCGTGGTTAAATAAATCTATCTAGCTAATTCCCATACCGTACACCAATATGGCCGCCATTTCATTGTTTTGGTACACCAGTATGGCCGCCGTGACGTCAGATGAAAACGCTCTATAGAAGCGGAAGCGGGAAGGTATTGCCATTTGACTAATTGTTGTAAACATTGCATAATGCATTATCTATTACCTAATTAGGTAAATCTTCTGGTTTTGACTGATTAGTGCCAGCTGAGAACTGCTGCATGTTGTTGACGACATAATATAAGTACGCTTACCTCGTATTAAAATCATAACACAAGCAAAATACAATCAACTCGGAAGGATCGCAACGAACTGAAGTGATAAAATTGGAAAGGTTAGGTTCATGGGATACTACAGGGCCATTTCTCCGCTGGCGCATCGTACCTGCACTTGTAATTCGTGAAATGATTAATCTCGGAAGACAATTATATTAACACAAGAAATTTTTGAATAAACTATACGAAAACCAAGTATTGATGTTTTTAAACTAGATGTTCATCCAATAGCGCCAGCGCTAGATGGTTCTGCAAATCTATCGAGAGTTAAGCAGCTCTTTAATACATGCAGAATAGTCGGTACCTATCTTGTATATAACTTAATAATCAGTTGTTTACTATGCTGTAGCAGAATAGAATCTCCAAACTTTCTATTGTTAATACTAATAATACTCTATATAAACCGCTTCTGTTTGCAAAATTTGACTGTTCTACACCAATCTTACCTCTGTGTCTGTGTTGTAAGCGTTTAAGAGCTGGATGCTTGGTGTAATGTAACAGAAGTTTGGTGGACGTTCGTCAAGCTCAATTACTCAGAAAAGATTTCTGAGCCCAGACAGGGTTCGAACCTGCAACCTTCTAATGACTGGTTAGACGCTCTAACTCTAACGATTGAGGCTCAGATGGAGAGCTAAGGTTGTAAATTCATAGTCGTATGTGCTCCTAAGTGGTAGCGTTTGCATATGAGATGTAGTTAAAGTGATATGATAAGTTGTACGTATACATGTAGTGCATGTGGTACGTTTGTGAGCTTGGTGGAATGGAACAGACGTTTGGTGGACGTTCGTCAAGCTTGAAATAAAGACAGAAACGTTTTTTTAGGTGCGACGTATCACAGATTCACAGATTATTATATTGGTTATTATCAATGCAGCACTGCACAACATCTAGAAAATTAGTAATATTTCCTCACCTATATAAAATATCACTGTAACCGTCACAACCAGTAGCATCCTGATGCATGACTACCATTTAGTCGAAATGTCGAATCATTAACAACAAAATGTTCACCATTTTTAGAGTTACCGTTGTGCATGCATGTTTACCAGCATTGTTTCGGGCTCCCATATACGTCATCACAATTAATTTGGGGATTTCCCCTTGTCCACTGGAACGACTTAAGTACATGAACAGTCAACATGTTGATTCAGTCAATTTCCACCTGTCTTGAATAAACTCCAGTTATAAACTTATATAACTTCTTATTTAACAAATAAACAGTTTTTATCTAACTTTAATGAACAGTTTTTATCTTGCGAAGAAATTAATTTTATAAACTGTTTTTTTCACTACAGCTTCTGAAATTGTTCAATAACAATCCTAGTCACCTCAGTGTCGCGGTGACTACTAGGAAATATATATTTCGTAAATATATTTATGGAATTTACTTTGCTGCTTTGCGAATAAAAATATTTTTTATTACTTAATATTTATTATTATTATTATTATTACTATTTTTATTATTATTTTTAGTTGTTATTATGCTGTTTGTTCTCTTTGTAATTGTGGTTGTTGTTGTCGTTGCTGTTGCTATTGTTGCTGCTGTTGCTACTGATGTTGTTGTTGCTGTTCCTGTTGCTGCTGTTGTTGTTGCTGTTCTTGTTGCTGTTGTTGCTGTTGTTGTTGCTGCTGCTGTTGCTGTCACTGCTGCTGTTGTTGTTGATGTTGTGTTGTCAAGTCAATTTAATGTCACTAAGTCAATTTTATTTATTTTTGGATAATAATATTTATATTTATACAGGTTAAAGCCTCTTCGGTAAATATTCACCGATAGTCCCTTGATTTTGATAATTAATTGTTCAGTATAGCGTTTCTCAAAGTCATTAATTATTCATGAGCTAATTAGCCAATCAGAGAAAAATATTTGATCATGTGTACGAGTTTTGAAACCCGGTAAAGGTCGCGTCAACTGAATTTATAATTAAGAAATCAGATAATAAACGGCACAAAGGACCGTTTATTACCACATTTCTTAATTATAAATTCAACGTGAAACCATTGTCTAATCTAATATCCAGCTCCCTCTACTATATAATTGACGATTGAGATTGGAGCCTCGTGATTTTCATTATTCTCATGTTTTACAAACACTCGAGAATAATGAAAATTACTTGGTTACTAACTTCTCGTGTGTCTATTCCAGTGGCGTGGTGGCAGGGGGGGTCGGGGCCAAGCCCCCCCCCCAGCTGGGGTTGCAGAAGAGGTGCCAAAACTAGCAAGGGCGCCAAAACTTAACAAAATAAGCCTATTTCTTGTATAGCTCTGAAATCTGTAATCTTTTGTGTTTTCTATGAAGTTTTATAATCTTCAGAATTCTGTAAAATGTCACTCCAAAATGCAGGAAATGGCATATCAGAGACTCTAGATTTCAAAATTTTACTCCCCCGGACCTGCCTCCTCCACAGGCCCTATTGCATCATGGACAGGTCACACACGCCGAATTTAGGGCCTGCAAGATCCTGTAAAAAATTTGGCAAAATTTGGCACGGAATAAATTTGCATAATTAACTACCGTTGTTAATAGCCATGGCTATATCCGAAGATTTTGAAGGACATTGAAGAGTTATGACATACGAATCCTAGCTTTAAAATGCAGGAATTGTTGAAGAAAGCAATTACGGTTGAACTTTGTCAACTTTCGGCCGGAATAATCAACGAAAATACACTTTAGTCTACCCAGAGACTCTTTGGTTTATACTTTTTCGGTTTCCACAACAACTGAAACTTGAATTACGCTACACTATAGCCTACAATTTAACAAAATTAAATCTCATTAACTCTTGATCAGTTGACAGTCTTCAATAGCTAAATAAACCAAAAAACAATACGAAAAACCTGTTACTTTCCTGACCGTCGAATTTGCTTTTGTTCGGCAGATATTTTCCCCTTCAATTCCTTTTTGTCGCTAAAAATATTATTGGCAGAAGGTCGGTAATTCTAAAACATATTGGTTTCTTCATTGTCATGATCTGTAAGAAAGTTTAGACCGAATTTCCTGGTGGGTCACAGTGTTTAAAGAACTTGGACGTACGTTTGTCGAACAGCGGCATGAAAGGACCTCTCAAAACTATCGCCTCTAGGGCCTAGTCTCGCTGTGCATAATGGGATCAGTCCCCATTTTGTTTACAGGATCTGGCAGGCCCTCTCAACAGTGTGACCTGTCCATGATGCAATAGGGCCTGTGGAGGAGGCAACTCCCGGACCCCCCTAGAGGTTTGGCGCTACTTCGCCGCTTGCATTGGCGTGGTCTTTGAGAGCACCCGTTCTTTGTTGTAATATTATGTATTGCTACTTGTTATTTTAAAACAAAAATGTGATCATTCAATTTTTTATATATATTTTTTTTTGGGGGGGGGGCGCCAAATCTAATCTGGCCACCCCAGCCTGAAACTTGCCACCACGCCACTGGTCTATTGGCCACTCCAAAACCAAAAAAGAAAGTAAAAGTAATGTTTTGCTGATTGGAAATCTGATTTTTATATATAGGATTCACAAAGACCATCTTTTGAACTGTAAGATTGAATTGTAATAAAAGTTTCTGATGCAAAAAAGGTAAATTATAGCCGCGTAAAAAGTCTATTTTCGAGGATGATTGATTGTCTAATAACATGTATTATTAGCTCCAGGTTTGTAGCAAGTCTGTTAAGAAATTGTTAAAGTGTTGTTTAATTTATCAAGCCACAAGCTACACGCGCGTAAAAACGCACAACTTATTCACGGTTGTCAACAGGCGTGAACAATGTTGTGCTGCTCGTCGTGAACAATGTTTTGCTGCTCGCCGTGAACAAGTTGTCAACAAGTTGTTCACTTATAGTTCGAACAACTTGTTCACGGGTAGATCAACAGTCATGAACAAGTTGTTCCAACAGCACATTTTTATAGCCAACAACGTTGTTCGCACATGATACAACATGTTGTTACAGCATGACGAAATAACAACGATGAACAACAATGTTACTACAATGGTGAACATGACTGATGTATCAACACGTTCTTCGGTTGTTGCAACATGCGTGGACAACTGCTGTTGTTTCATGAAGCTGTAACAACTTGTTGAAACAATGATGAACAATGTTGTTAATTCATCAAGGTTGTTCACACATGCATATAACAACGTTGTTACAGCATTGTTCAGGCAACAATGCTGTAGCAACTTGTGAGATTTTTACGCATGTAGTTGTTTGACCCATTCTTGCCTGAGCTGGCCAAAAACGGCCCTTCATTGTTTTAATCAGTCTGTCCTATATAACACGAAACGAATTGATGGAACTTGTGTGTGATATTAGCTGCGATAGCTTCTCGCGTAAAATTTTAACGTTCTGATGGCCAGATTGAAATCGCATTTTTTGTCTCCGTTGTGCACTAGTGTTCAGCTGTAGGATGTTAAAGTGTCACTAAGACGAAAAAATCGTCAGTCTTTTTTTGATCTTATCATAAAGTACATTTAAAATGAGGGTGAACAGCGTTTGTGGTTTGTCAATATCTCATCTCGTTCAAGAGATATTCACGTTTCGGCAATATGCAAATTTATGGGTGATGACGTCATGTACTCCAAACGAGCGAAATGAAAATCGTAAAATAAGGAATATCTCTGGAAATAAACAATAGAACGTGCTTAAACTTTGTATGCTTATAGTATCTAATAAAATACACTTCTCTGTGGAGCTTTTGTGATTGCCATGGTAAGCGCATGCTCTCAGGTTACTCTAAACCTTAAAAAGGGAGTTATCATTTTTGCCTCATTGTTTAAAAATAGATAGATTTAAACGTTTGAATTACAATGCCTACATAAGCCCTAATCGTCACATTTATTCGCTGGAGTAAACGCTACTTGATTGCTGATAAATAAGAAAATTTAATTTTATCATTGGATGGGGCCAGGAACCAGCAGTTTCCACGAAAACAACTAAAGTTCCACAGTGAAACGTATTTTATTTAATACTACTATAAGCATGCAAAATTTGAGCACTTTCTATTGTTTATTTCTAGAGATATTCCTAATTTTACGATTTTCATTTCGCTCGTTTGGAGTACATGACGTCTCAGCCATATAATTTGCATATTTCAAAAACGTGAATATCTCTTGAACGAGAAGTAATAGTTCAAATACGAGACGGAGGACTTTACCGGGATTTCAAAGTCCGAGTGCCTATTGAAAATGCCAGCCGAAAATGCGAGCCGAAGGCGAGCATTTTTAATGCACGAGGGCTTTGAAATCCCGGTAAAGTCCGACGTCGAGTGTTTGAACTGACTTCTCAAACATAGTAATATATTTTGAAAGTCCTAGGACTATATTTCAAAGTCCTAGGACTTTGAAAGTCCTAGGACTTTGAAATATTTCAAAACGTCATCACGTGATCAGCTAGATGGATCTTCCTCCGGTTTCAAAACACTAATTAAACATTAATTTCTTTTGTTTTTGGTTCATGAATTATTAATGAGTTTGAGAAGAGATATTTACAAACCACAAACGCCGTTCATCCTCATTTTAAATCTACTTTATGATTATATCAGAAAAAGACTGACGATTTTTCGTCTCAGTGACACTTTAAGGTGGCTCGATAGGAATAAATTATAAAAAATCAGATTTTTTTCCTTTAAAACGTTTCACGGTGTAGATTCGTGCTTCGTTCTAGTTCCTTGCACGGTCCTAGTGTTACTCTTGAGTATTAAAAAGTATTAGACAGTCCACGACTTTCAGGAGGGGAGAAATCTTTGTTCTAGTGAGTTCAGAAATCCTAATTTGCATTAAATTTGTATATTATACAATTAATGAAATTTGTCCAGATACACAAACGCTGCAAGTGTAAACCTTTTCAATTATCAGCACTGACACTAGAGCTATGCAAGGAACTAGAATGAAGCACAAATGTACACTGCAAAACGTTTTAGAGGGAAAAATATGATTTTTTATAATTTATTCCTATCAAGCCACCTTTAGATCACTGGAATATTTGCGTTCGAAGACCGGGACTTTCTCAGCGCATGGTTTGAATTATTGTCCAAATTTTTAATGTTTTGACATGGGTGTATTTTTTTGTATTTTTTTATTTTTTTTAACAGCTTTATTGATCTTGCAAAAAGAATATATATATATACAAATATGTACAATAGTAATGAAATAAACAGCAGACCAATAGGTAGAAGTGCGAATGGGACAAAAGTCCCATGCAAGGCACCACCCCAAGTAAGAAATATACTGAAATAATAATAGGTTTTTCTACACACAGGTTATTACTTATCTATTGCTGCCAATGACAGCCACAACCACGGATAAGACTCCACGAACATGTCCGTTCTGGATCAAACACACTATCTAACTGTTCTTTATATACTTTATCAATTGAGAGCTTGGGTATATATATGGGTTATCCGCCCTATACTTTTTTGGTAGTTTTTAACGGAGCTAGGGAGGAAGGGCGAATGTTACAGAGATGTATCTACTATATATCCCAAGGCGAGAACCAATAATTGAAAATTCAAGAACTGTAATAGATATTGCTCTAGATATATAGGGCAATATATAGTAACTGATATTTTTTTAGAAAATCTCCTCGGGTTAATTACCTCGAACCTCGGCTTTTATCCAAATAAACCCCTCGGGCTGTGTATTTGGCTAAAAGCCTCGGTTCTCGGTAATTAAGGCCCGTTCCAAACGCCGCTCTTCTCATGCGCCGAACCTAATGCAAATCAGCATAAACAAAGGATTTAGGTCATTATCATTAGGTTCGGCACATAAGAAGAGCGGCGTTTGGAACCGGCCTAACTCTTACATATAAATATTTTTATAAAATAGGTTGCGTCTTACGCACGCTGTGATTGGTCAATTACCGTGTTTATATCAGGCTATGTAAACACGCTTGTGATGTCACGGCACATTTTTTAGCCTTATTTCATAAAAGAAATTGAAAATGGATGCCCTGTGTTTATATAACCTGATGCAAACACTCGAGTGAGTTGCAAACTCACTCTCGTGTTTGCATCAGGCTATATAAACACGTTATAAGGATTTTGGATGAAGGAAAATTCGAGTGTAGAATATATACATTTTAAGACCAAACTGGGACCAGTTGCGAAAAATGCAACTACACAGGCCTTCCGGCAGGAATTGAACCCACGACCTTGCGATTCTAGTGCGATGCTCTGACCACTGAGCCACGGAGGGCGTTGCCGAGAGCTTGATCGCGAGTTCTGTATATATAATGTGGTAATGCCACACTGTAAATTTCAAGGGGCAAAATTTACCCCATTTTGGGGGTAAAAGTGCTATTTTTGGGGGGGTGAATGATAAAGGGGTAGTAATTACCCCTTAAATAAGGGCAATTCTTCTTTTTGTCGCGCAGAATTACCCCTTTTACGGGGGTAATTTGTTGGAGCAAATTTTTTACCATCTCGGGGTAAAAATGTAAAATTTACCCCCTGAATAAGGGGTAAAAATATAGGGGGGTAAAATTATCTAGGGGTAAAATCTACCCCCATTTTGGCCCTTGTAAGGGGTAACTAATAGTGGGGGTAAAAACTCCCCCCTACGTTGGGGGTAACCAGAACTGCAAGACAATGTTTTCGAAAATGGCGATTTTTTTTCGAAAGAGTGACATGAAGACATAACTACAATTATCGTTAATATAAAAGCGTATGTAGGCAATTTTTTTTAAATTTTCTTGAATAGTTTTTGTACACAAATGTGTATAATAGTTAAAAATTAAGGTGAAGATTGTTTAGCAGATTGAAATCGACCTAAAGTTTACTTCCGTAAGCTTGTAAACATCGTCTGTGTGTAAAGGCTCAAAGGTGACTTAAACACAACCTAAGACTGCTCACAAAAATGAAATTACTCTGGATTTGGTTTTGAATGTTGTTGTTTTATATTGGATTAAATTGGGGTACGTAAACAAGTGTTATTTCCTATATTTTTTGCTCTACGACAATGTCTTTAAGTTGCTATTGAAATGAATTACTTTGAATGATTTTCCACTTTTCTTGTGTCAAAAACAATGCGAAAAAGTTTGAACAAAAGAACTTAGCTCATTTATTTTTTGACTCGACAAAAGTTCATTGCTAATATATATCATGAACTTAGTTGAAACTATAGTATTTTCGGCATTGTCTGTGTATCAAAGCTGAGGAGACAAGATTAAAATGGGCTGAACTGACTTTGAATCTAGTTCTTAACGTTGCAACGATTTAGTTTCTTTTCCCATTTTGCTGGAAATTCGTATAGGTAAACAAATGTTTGTACATATTTTTGGCCTACAACAGTGTTTTATAAACTGTTATCGAAATAAATATTTTGTTTCTTCATCGTATGATACGGAAACTGACCGGCTATTAACTCATAACATTAGTTCTATGTGGCAAAATTAATGTAAATGTTTTTGATCTGTCACAACTAGTCAACACAAATGGGGTTTTTTTAATGAAACCCTTCCAAACCCATCACAAATGTCGTGAAACGTTATAAAATAAACGTGTTAAGAAAAGTAAAGAAAATATGAACTTAACAATGTAATATTAAAGAAAAAACTCGGTTATATATCGTAAATTTCAATAATAAATATGAAGAGGCGGTTGGCGCAGTGGTAAGGTAAGCAAACTAATGCAAGGTAAGTTAAGCCCGGGAGGTTAGGGTTAGTACTTGGATGGGTGACCCATTGGGAAGGTTAAGGCTCATAAAAAAGCATAAGAAATAGAGGACTGAGACTGAGGCTACTCAATTTTTACCCCTTTATTTTTACCCTTAATTTTCACCCCACATTCCGGAGGTAAAAATTACCCCTTTTCAAATTGATTGAAATTTTACCCCCCAAAAACGGGGCGTTCTGTGGAAAACATTTTACCCCCACATTTTGGGGTATTTTTTACCCCCTGAAATTTACAGTGCAGGAGAGAATTGGGTATATTATAAGTGATATTGGGCATTTCACTCGATTACATAGCATGTTATAAGGATTTTGGGTGAAGGAAAATTCGAGTGTAGAATATATACATATTGGCCATTTTCTATTTCTTAAATAGCAACAAATAACAAGAACAACGACAAAGAGGGCAGTCAGAGACTGCATATACCTCCGCCAGCGGGTTATTAGAGAGGTTTAAAAAGAAAACGAGCCATCCCGCTAACCAGGCTAGCTCGCGAGACCAACACATGCATGTATGACTGAATGAATAAAATGCTTGATTGCATTCGTACCAAAATTATGCAAAAATATTTGCATAAAATAAGGATGAGCGCAATCAAGCATTTCTTCTACATGGAGAATCTTGCGGTCAGATTTTTATTAATTTCACATGCAAATTTTAACTAAATTCAACCAAAATTCAATGGATTGGTCGTTGGTCTATGGCCAAATACTTTTTGAGATATCCTGGCGACAGACAGACAAACCAACAAACCATTTAACAGACAGACAGACAGACAGACAGACAGACAGACAGACAGACAGACAGACAGACAGACAGACAGAGAGACAGACAGAGAGACAGACAGAGAGACAGACAGAGAGACAGAGAGAGAGAGAGAGACTTTATTGAAACTCGGAATCTTAATCAATTTACAAAATTGCTTTTCGTAAGAGCCGTTAAAAGAATGTATTTATTATGGGTTGCATAATTGGCGCATGGAGTGCGCCAGGGATGTAAGTGTTGTGTAGCGACACGCTAATTATATAAGGCTGAAAGGAAGTTCGGTTCTCATTCGCGTCCAACGCCTTACGCGTCGTGTCTCTAATAAAATTGTTTCTCATGGATTCTCAAGAACAAAATGAAGCCATCCTTGAATCCCACGGACGAAGATACCGAACGTTTAACAGAACCTGGACCTAGAGAAGAACCCACTGACGTCGCCACGACTTTTTCTCTCTTTAAAGAATACCTCGATAAGAAACTAGTCCTGCTGAAAGAAGATCTGAAGGAAGAGGCTCAGAATACAACTGAATCAGCAGCCAAAAGGTTGAAGGAAACATCCGAACTCACCTTCAAATACGAAGGCAACAAACAACAGTATAAGTTTAATCGTAGTTTGGCCGACCAAGTCTCCGTAGCGACAAAAGCCTTGCAACGCCAGAAGACGTACAAGAACACGAGAAACAGCTCAAACGAAGAAACAAGTTGGTTCGATTGGCAGACAAATCCCCAGCCGGGTGGGATTTAGTCAACGAATATCTGTCTGACGAGCTCGCTAGTGGGTCCGAGGACGAGAAAAGAATCAAGAAAGCCGAACAAGTCGCGTTACGAAAAAGAACGAATAAACAACGTGAGCCACTCTTCCACGGTTTGGTTTCAGAAAGGCTGCACCAACAGATATTTGCTTCGCCTGTGGTTTACAAGGACATTGGAGAGCAGATTGTAGGAGAGTGTCAGCCGTAAAGCCAAACTAAGCTTCGACTTCACGTCTTCCTACAGGAGGTAACCAATAGTTTAACGAGTGTGAGGTATTGAATTTTAATAGTATGGAACTGTCAGATAATTTACCTTGCTTTAGAGAGCTAAATACAAATTTAGACTCGTTTGTTGACTATAGTCAGGACGGTTTTGAGTACGAACAGAATGTTACTCCGCCTACCCTCAAGGGTTGACTTAAAGCTCATCTCCCCTATTGGGAATCGATTGATGCTAATCGCTTTATTATTGAAACCATAACATTTGGTTATCGTATCCCGTTTATAGAAACCCCCATTAGGGCGCAGTCAGCGAATAATAAATCAGCTTTAGAGCATAGCGAATTTGTCGAGTCTGCTATTACAGAGCTCGTCCAAAACTGCGCAGTAATCAAAGTCCCACTTATTCCTCACAACCTGAACCCTTTGTCGGTCTCTATTCAATCGTCCGGTAAGAAAAGACTTATTTTGGATCTTCGGCATGTGAACCAGTGTGTATGGAAAGAAAAAATTAAGTTTGAAGACTGGTGTGTCTTATCAACATATGTTAATAAAGGAGGGTTTCTTTTCAATTTCGATTTAAAATCTGGTTATCACCACATAGACATCCTTCCAGAACACCAGACATACGGCCCCATATATTTTCACCAAAGTCTTACGTCCACTCGTCAAATTCTGGAGGTTTAATGGGGTCAAGATCGTTGTTTACCTAGATGATGGATGCGGGACATCAGACCCTTTAGAAGTTGCAAAGGGCCATTCACAACTCGTGAGATATTCCCTAAGAGACGCAGGTTTTGTTGCCAATAGCACTAAGTCGATGTGGGAGCCGGTTCAGTCTCTTATTTGGCTGGGTCTTGAATGGGACCTCATTTTTCTGGAAGAACAACATTGTAAATCTGAATGTAAAGGATATTGTCGAGTACAGCATTCCCCTGACATTGTCGTATTCTGACGCCATCAACGTAGCTTGCGGGGCCTTTATTGCCGGATCTAACGCAGTTTGCCATCGTATGTGGACTGAGAGTGTAACTAAGCAAAGTTCTACATGGCGCGAATTAAAAGCCATACATTTTTCTTTGTTATCATTCAGATCGCAGCTTTCAGGCAAGTCGATCAAATGTCACTCAGATAATCAGGCGGCGGTACGCATCATAGAAGTAGGGAGCCCGAAATCCGGCCTCCATGATATTGCTCTTGACATTTTTACATTGTGTCAAGCGAATCGCATAAGTTTAACTCCGGAATGGATTCCCCGTAACTTAACGTTTATGCTGACATCATTAGCAAAACGATTGATTATGATGATTGGCGTACAACACCCGAGTTTTTTGCTTATTTAGATAGCGTTTGGGGCCCCCATACGATTGACAGATTCGCCAACCATAAGAATACACAATTGATACGATTTAATTCTCGCTTCCATGTCCCCGGTACGGCAGTGGTCGATGCTTTTTCTGCCCCTTGGGTGGGTGAGAATAATTGGCTAGTTCCTCCTGTACATTGTGTCACTAGGGTGATACAACACCTGATCGCGAGCCATGCTTGCGGAACCTTAGTCGTGCCGTACTGGCCTTCTAGTGCCTTTTGGCATTTTCTTTTTCGTAACGTTGATGATTGTCAGCCTTATGTGATAGAGACAATAGTATTTCCCAGTGCCTCAGGCATTTTCGTTCAAGGCGATTTCAAGGACTCTCTTATCGGGTCAACTAATTTCACAAGCCATGTCTTGGCAGCAAGAATTGAGTTATAAAGTCATTATTAATGAAAGCAATCTTCAGTAGGACGAGTTCCAAAAAAAACCAAAAAAAAAAAAAACCCCAAAAAAATCCAAAAAAAAACCCCAAAAAACCCCCCCTAATCCAGAAACAAAAAAACAAAACAAAAACAAACAACAAACCAACAAACAAACAGATTCCCTCAGGGTACAGCCGATTGGCCTATTTACAAGTATTGAATTGTTTCGTACCCTCTAGCCGATTGGCTCGATAAGTATATTATTGTAACCGAGTGGTTGTATACGTCTCGCCGAGTGGCTTTACTTCGAACACTAAACAATATAATATTAAAAAATTTCAACATGGTAGTGTTTTTGTCGATTGACAACACAAGTTGTGCGAGGCATATTGCAAGTGTAGCATACATTGACTGAGCGTATAGCCAGTCACAGCTAGTGGAGCCAGTACCTCGCACCTTGTCGATGTTGAATTTCGTTTCAGATGTAGTGACAGAATCCTTACGACAAAACTATAACCATGTACAAGACCCAAAACTCCAGCAGTTGGCTAAAGCCTTGCCTGAAGTCGTCAAGGACAGCAAAGCCAAGAATACCCAAAAGAAATACAATCGAGGGTTTGAGCGTTGGCGCAAGTGGGCCTGTAATTTTTGTGAAGTGAGTGTAATGCCAGCTTGTAGTTCATACGTGGCATTATTTTTTCTTAGTCTTATTCAGAATTGTGCGTCTTGCAGCATTTTTGACGAAGCCCATTATGGCATTAAGTGGGTTCATGAAATAAGCGGTTTTACAGATCCATGTAATTCCTCGGTAGTTAGAGCCGTCCTTGAAACGGCTAAGAGGCTGGTTAGTGTCCCGGTTAAGAAGAAAGACCTGTTACACCTGAAGTAATCCCATCTCTGTTTACACGTTTTGGTGGTAAAGATGCAAATTTGTCTGACTTACGTTCGCTTACGTTGTGCGTTTTAGGGTACGCGGGATTTTTGAGGTTTAGTGAGTTGGTCGGATTACGACGTTGTGATTTTGAATTCGAAAAATCGTTCATGCGCATTTTTATAGAAAGAAGTAAAACCGATGTGTATCGAAACGGCGCATGGGTAGTGATAGCCGAAACTCAAAAACCAACTTGCCCCGTGGCCTTGTGTGGAAGATATTTCAGTCTGGCCGGATTTGGTGCAGATTCTCAGAAGTACATATTCCGAGCAATGACGTTTTTTTCCTAGTGAAGGTATTTACAAATTTAGTCATTCATCTCAGTCGTCTTATACCAGAGCTCGGGAAATTGTGTTAGGTGCCTTTGACTCAATTGGCCTAGCAAAACAAAATTACGGATTACATAGCCTCAGGGCAGGGGGTGCTTCAGCTGCCGCTAATTCGCACGTTAACGATAGATTGTTCAAAAAACACGGCAGGTGGAAATCGGAAAAAGCCAAGGACGGATATATAAAAGATAACATTGAATCGCTCCTTTCTGTTTCTCATTGGGTATTTAATCATTGGGTATTTAATTTTCCTTGACCCCGTTCTTTTGTTCGCACGCATCGTCGTGTGGACACACTCCTATAAGCCTGTTTTGTATTACATCATAAATGATTTATATTCGGTTGAGCGGGGAGCGAATTAGAATATAAATGTATTTATTATGGGTTGCATAATTGGCGCATGGAGTGCGCCAGGGACGTAAGTGTTGTGTAGGGAGGTTATGCATGATTAGCGACACGCTAATTATATAAGGCTAAAAGGAAGTTCGGTTCTCATTCGCGTCCAACGCCTTACGCGTCGTGTCTCTAATAAAATTAAATACCCAAAGACTGATAAGTAGGTTCGATACCAGGCACTATTCTGATTAGAAGTAAATAGTTTTCCACTAGTCTAGGTCCACCCAGCTTCCAGGTAAAAAAAAAAAGAAGTCGGAACTACTACCTATTGTTTTGGATTGTTCGCCTATAATATCATTAGAAGATAGCCAATAATTATAAATGGTTAATACTGACAGATCATGACGGTTATATTCACTCTTGTAACTAGTGTTATAAGTTATCCTATAATAATATATCTGTATCCTGTATTTTGATTAATTTAAGTGAATAAAGGACACGCACGCATCGTCGTGTGGACACACTCCTATAAGCCTGTTTTGTATGTAATAGATAAATCCCGAGAACGAGGGATGTATGTTATATAAAGACCCGAGAACGCGCAGCGTCCGAGGTCTTTATATCGCATACATCCCGACGTTCGAGGGATTTATCTGACTTAATTTATTATCGAGGAGGTTTTCCAACGAAGTTTTGTCTTTTTTTTCCACCTTGGACAAAGATTTTCCTTGTTTTTTTCTTCGTTTCGTATCTAATTAGTATTCAAGGTCTTTATGCGATATAAAGACCTCGGAAGAACAAAGAAAACCGACTCGATAATAAATTAATACATCATAAATTATTTATATTTGGTTGAGCGGGGAGCGAATTAGAATATAAGAGTAATTACTTATTACATATATACAAAATATTTACATAGTTCATTTGAATTCAAATTAATTCAAATTAATTTGGAACTGAGGTGTTGGTTGAGGTTTGACTTGCCAAACCCCTCTTGAAAGACGACAAAGTAGATGAAAGTTTCAAATCAACTGGCAAACTATTCCATAATTTAGCTCCAGCAAACTTGAAACTTTTCTTCATGTAATCTGTATTTGGTTTAACGAGAGATAAATTAACACTGTTGTTTCTCAGACAATATTTACTAGTGTCAATGCCATAAGAAAAGTATCTTTTGAGATATGCAGGAGCAATAGCATTTAAAACTTTGTACATCATGATGCACTTATGATCTTGTCGTCTTTCATGAAGGGTTGACCATCCTAATTGATTTCTTATGTCACTGGATCTGACTTCGTACCCATTTTGCGTAATCACTCGCCCAGCACGATTGTTTAATTTTTGCAGTCTCGTACTTTGTACCACTCCAATGGTGTCCCATACGACATCGCAATAATCAAATAATGGCTGTATCAAAGAGTTATAAATAGTTTTGGCTGTTTTGAGATCAACAAAGGGTCTCACTTGTCTTAACCCACCTATTGCTGACGAAACTTTACGCGAAAGAACATCAATATAATCTGTCCAAGACAGTCTCTCATGGATGATAATTCCTAATAATTTACTTTTGCGAACCCGCTTAATGGGATTATTTGTAAGGTAAACAGCCACAGCGTCACTTATTTTGTTTAGCATGTCATCAGATCCAATGAACAAGTGTTCTGTTTTAGTTAGATTAAGACTTAATTTGTTTGCCAACAGCCATTCACTGATATTACTCAGGTCACAGTTTATAAGGTGGATTACCTGAGTAAGTGAATTATCTGTAGTAGTGATGTAAGTATCATCGGCAAACATTCTCGGCTTAGAATATTTTAGGCAGTTTGGTAGATCATTAAAAAATACATTAGAAATAGAAGTGGACCAAGGATTGAACCCTGAGGAACACCACATTTTATTGCTTTTGGCGACGAGAGTCGGCCATTTACTAGACACTGTTGCTTTCTTTCAAACAAGTATGATCGAAACCATTTAATTGTGTCGGGATGAAACCCATAACATGTTAATTTTTCAAGAAGAATAGCATGATTGACAGTGTCAAATGCTTTTGAAAGATCTAGGAAAACAACAGAGTTTAATTTACCTTGGTCCATGTTAGTAAACCATTCAGTAGAGGCTTCTAATAGCGATGTTGCGGTTGAGTGAAAACGTCTGAAACCGGATTGACACTCAGATAACAAATTGTTACTGGAGAGATACTCGTACAGTTGATTGTATATAAGTCTCTCCAGAACTTTTGAAATTGACGATAGGATAGATATTGGTCTATAATTGTTCAATTCGTCCTTTTCATTTCCTTTATAGATAGGAATAATTTTCGCCAACTTCCAGTCCGAAGGGAAAATACCAGAAACTATAGACGCATTAAATATGCTACACAAAGATTCATTTATGTAAGGTGCAGCAATTTTAACAAGGCGACAAGGTATCTTATCGAGACTTGTCGCCTTGTTCGCGGATAGGTTAGATAATAGCTCACGAACCTCTGTTGG
Organism: Paragorgia papillata; assembly: GCA_035771165.1. Lineage (NCBI taxonomy): Eukaryota > Metazoa > Cnidaria > Anthozoa > Scleralcyonacea > Coralliidae > Paragorgia > Paragorgia papillata. The sequence continues at coordinate 84,016 of JAWNZC010000383.1, read as the reverse complement.
GGTGACTAACCGTAATTGAAATGAACTTTGAGCTTGTACTATGTAATCTCGGTAAGATTTCGAGGGATCCGGTAATTTTTCAGCTAGATTTTGGCCAATTTCAATTAAAAAATCATTAAATGTTTCACATATAACCCGAGGATTGGATGTGGCGCAATTATTTCTGTCAATCTTGATTGAGTTCAGACAGACAGACAGACAGACAGACAGACAGACAGACAGACAGACAGACATACATTGAGTTAAGACAGACAGACATTGAGTTAAGACAGACAGACAGACATTGAGTTAAGACAGACAGACAGACATTGAGTTAAGACAGACAGACAGACATTGAGTTAAGACAGACAGACAGACATTGTGTTAAGACAGACAGACAGACATTGAGTTAAGACAGACAGACATTGAGTTAAGACAGACAGACATTGAGTTAAGACAGACAGACAGACAGACATTGAGTTAAGACAGACAGACAGACATTGAGTTAAGACAGACAGACAGACATTGAGTTAAGACAGACAGACATTGAGTTAAGACAGACAGACAGACAGACATTGAGTTAAGACAGACAGACAGACAGACATTGAGTTAAGACAGACAGACAGACATTGAGTTAAGACAGACAGACAGTGAGTTAAGACGGACAGACAGACATTGAGTTAAGACGGACAGACAGACATTGAGTTAAGACGGACAGACAGACATTGAGTTAAGACAGACAGACAGACATTGAGTTAAGACAGACAGACAGACATTGAGTTAAGACCGACAGACAGGCAGACAGGCAGGCAGACATTGAGTTAAGACACACAGACAGACAGACAGACATTGAGTTAAGTCAGACAGGCAGACAGACAGACAGACAGACAGACAGACAGACAGACAGACAGACAGACAGACATTGAGTTAAGACAGACAGGCAGACAGACAATGAGTTAAGACAGACAGACAGACAGACAGACTGGGTAAAAACATAACTTCCTGGCGGAGGCATGCAGTCCGGATTTCATTTCATATATAGAGGAACTTTCTCTGCATAAAATAGTCACATAGTTTAGTTTAAATACCACTGATCTCTAAAAGAAGACTGGATCAAGTAACTCATTGTTTCTCAGGGTCAGAAAACGGCGCCATCTTGAATTTGCAATGCATTGTGGTCTATCCAGGGTAACAAGCTCAACTAATCAAAGGTCTCAATGAGACGACTCACGGATACGCAAGCAAGCACAGCTAAAACCACTAGAAAACGCATTTGTTTGACAATGTAAAGAAAGTGTAGTTTGAACCGCGAGTGTTTTTTTTGCCCAATACACTTACAGTTGAGACATAATGAAATTCATTCAAATGACCTTAGAGGCTTAGATGTATAATTTGGGGTATTTTTTTATGATATTGAGGATGAACAACAGTTGTCTCATTGAAATTGACAGCTGACTCAGTAATAGTAATTATATACAATTCAAAGCATCGGCAACTGCCTGTACCATAAGAGCATCACACCAAGTGCCTTGAGCTGACATATCCTTAATATAGTTTGCCCAAGACTGATCGGTAACACTGTCAATAAACTGTTCTGGATGAGCTTGAATATAATCAACACCTGCTCTACAGAAGTACCAATGTTTGCAATAGAACGAATGATCGACAACAGACTCGTGTAAACCGCAGAAACGGTGAAACAACAAGTGAACTACGAGTTCATCATGAAACAAACGGTTAAACTGCAGAAACAGTAAACATCAATACACTGATGGAGCTAGTAATATGCTATTAAACGGCAAAAACACATGAAAAGAAATCAACAAACTCACCTCCTAGCTTTCGAAGTACTGTAGTAGATAGAAGTAGATACCGCAGGCGGACTAAACCGGTTTATCTGGTTTTAGAACAGAGCGCGCAAAGCAGGCTGGAGGATTATATGCAAAAGTCGAGTGATAGCATATACTCCCAATACTCCTACGGAGTATCCGTGAGTCAAAAAGGTGATTGCTTAGTGTGGAGACACAATGAGGTAAATTTATGTTTATATAAACACTTTCGTGGCAACAATGTCTAAATATGATCGTTGTAATATTAGTAAAAGTAACAATGCTTGGACGTATAAGGGTACATTTGTCATGAATCTATTCTTATACGTCCGAGAATTGTTGCTTTTACCAATATCACAACGCTCATATTTATACATTGTTGCCATGAAAGTGTTTATAAGATAAATTTACCTCATTGTGTCTCAACACTAAGCAATCAGACCACAATGCATTGCGAATTAAGATGGTGCCGCTATTAGTGAAAAGGTCCATTGTGTAGGTATAGGAAAGGAAAGATGCATGGAGAATGCGGGACACAATGGTATGTGGGACACAATGCTATGTGGGACACAATGGTATGCGCGACACAATGTTGTGTAAGTTGGTTTTTGACTCACGGATACTCCGTAGGAGTATTGGGAGTATATGCTATCACTCGACTTTTGCATATAATCCTCCAGCCTGCTTTGCGCGCTCTGTTCTAAATTATCTACTACAGTACTTCGAAAGCTAGGAGGTGAGTTTGTTGATTTCTTTTCATGTGTTTTTGCCGTTTAATAGCATATTACTAGCTCCATCAGTGTATTGATGTTTACTGTTTCTGCAGTTTAACCGTTTGTTTCATGATGAACTCGTAGTTCACTTGTTGTTTCACCGTTTCTGCTGTTTACACGAGTCTGCTGTCGATCATTCGTTCTATCGCAAACATTTGTTCACGCTTCATTTCATTACCACACATCGGTATACTTCTGTAGATAATTATTTAACAGCATCTAAAATGAAGAATGTTGGTGTATGGGGAACTGATATTGAAATATTAATCTTTATATTTTGCACAGACATTTATGTATATACAAAATTTGGTAATGATGACAAGTGGACAAAATTTTCCAGAACTATGTTAAATGAGCCATTACCCATTGATAACCATGCGATTTACATTCAGAATAGTAATAACGTGCATTTTGATGTAGTGCAAGATGTTTCCCAAGAGCTCATTCCAAACATAACCTCTAAAACAAAACCTGTACACGATTTCACAAGTAAACTTTCCATAGGAAAAGCAAAAAGAGACTTTCCTATGTCAACATTGGAAGCTAGGCTCCTTTTGAAAAATCTGAAGCCTCTTGATGTTGGTGGCAATGGTGATTTCTTTTTTAAAGCCGTTTCTCACCAATTATATCACAATCCTAATTATCATCTAAATGTAAGGAAAGCAGGTGTTGATTATATTCAAGCTCATCCAGAACAGTTTATTGACAGTGTTACTGATAAATCTTGGGCAAATTATATTAAGGATATGTCAGCTCAAGGCACTTGGTGTGATGCTCTTATGGTACAGGCAGTTGCTGATGCTTTGAATTGTATATAATTACTATTACTGAGTCAGCTGTCAATTTCAGTGAGACAATTACTGTTGTTCATCCTCAATATCATAAAAAAATACCCCAAATTATACATCTAGGTCATTTGAATGAATTTCATTATGTCTCAACTGTAAGTGTATTGGGCAAAAAAACCACTCACGGTTCGAACTACACTATTTCTTTACATTGTCAAACAAATGCATTTTCTAGTGGTTTTAGCTGTGCTTGCTTGCGTATCCGTGAGTCGTCTCATTGAGACTTTTGATTCAAACATGCAGTTGGTCCCTTTGTAATGCCAGCGAATTCCGTGTGTTCATTTTCCAAACAATGATTACTCCATCCAGTTTTTTTTAGATCAATGCTTTATAGAAGAGACGAATTTTCTCTACGTCACGTTTATTTCCTGGAAAGCGCTCAAAACTTATGTAACCTGTAATCTCTACTGCGCATCAAAATGACGCGTTCTGTGTCGCGATGAAACTTATTTCCAGGGCCGTCCTCAGAAAATTCTGCAGGGGGGGTTGTACGCTCAATTTTGCCGACTGCCTGATAATCGTCACTCGTCAGTACTAGTTATTCGCCGTGTCTGACCGCTGGCGTGTGCCGACTGCCGACTGAAATCTCTTGTCTGCCGACTATAGAACAAATAAAGCAATTCTTGTGGGTGGGCGGGGGGGGGGGGGGAGTGCGGGGGCCACGCACACCCTCTAGCTCCGGCCCTGCTTATTTCAATTTATAACATCGGGTTGAAGATTTCAGTATAACGAATTGCATGTAAATGAAAATGCAAATTAATCCTACGGCATTAGCATGATGTTATGGATTGAAATCAGTTTTATCCCGACGCAGAATGCGTTGTTTTGATGCACAGCTGAGATTACGAACTGACTAGTTGAGTCAAAATACCGTACACGGCTCTCCAGTAGTTGAGAAAATGCATTGAATATTTTTAGTATGTCGAATGTTTTGAGCGCTTGTTACGCAACCTGGAAATAATTCTTCTCTTAAATAAATAAATAAATATAAATCTAACAACTTTATACATGTCCTTGAATCACACAGCATGTTCCTACAATGGCTGCGACACAAGTGAAAGGAAAGCGAAGCTTCTTCGACAGATTGGACACGCTCTTCTGTTTTTAAAACAAAAAAAACCAACAAAACAAGTTGATTAATATTTTCAAGATAAGATTTGGGACGAGCGTCAAACTTTTCTTGTAATTTGTAATTTTGTATTCAGTTCGACACATGAAAAGTTTAACGTTTGGCCCTATAATTTTAACAAAGTAAATAAATAAAAATACACTTTTGCGAGTGTGAGTCAGGCAGATATCAGTAAGAAATGAATAAACAATGACGACAATTTAGCGAAAAAAGATTTTCTTATAAACGGGGAATTTTAAATCACGAAAAAGGTTTTTGCAATATACGTTCTGAAAAATTAACTACAATAAGTTAATGTTTTACAATAAAACAATGTACTTACATTCCGTTACGGAGCGACTCATTTATACATTCCCAATGAGCTTTATGTGCGCACGGAAGGATGTGGTAATCTAGCAAAGCATCCTATTAAAATATACAAGGAATAAAGTCTTAAGATTGATTTTCACTGCTGCGCCCCTTTCTGTTTATACTGAAAAGTTATAGACTGTTTGAGTTTCCATAACTATCGACTACGCCATATCTCTCCCTTTCCCTTTCCCTCTCCCTCTCCCTCTCCCTCTCCCTCTCCCTCTCCCTCTCTCTCCCTCTCCCTCTCCCTCTCCCCTCTCCCTCTCCCTCTCCCTCTCCCTCTCCCTCTCCCTCTCCTCTCCTCTCCCTCTCCCCTCTCCCTTCCCTCTCCCTCTCCCTCTCCCTCTCCCTCTCCCTCTCCCTCTCCCTCTCCCTCTCCCTCTCCCTCTCCCTCTCCCTCTCCCTCTCCCTCTCCCTCTCCCTCTCCCTCTCCCTCTCCCTCTCCCTCTCCCTCTCCCTCTCCTCTCCCTCTCTCTCTCTCTCTCTCTCTCTCTCTCTCTGTCTCTGTCTCTGTCTCTGTCTCTCTGTATGTATGCGTAATCTGAATGTATTATACCAGACCATACCTCAAGGCAGATGCAGCAGTAATCGTGACCGGAGTCATTTGCGCGACATTTATATTCAATGCTGGGAAGAAAATAAAATTTTTACGTTACAACCTGAGTAAGTTGGTGGGTTTGAGATGACATGAAAGGGTTAACTAAAGGAAAAATAACTGAACCTTTAGCTTTGTTTTAGTAATTATGAAAGCTTAATATTATTATCGTAAGTATGTTGACCAGTGTGAAGTATGCACCACATTCAGCCTTCGAGCTGACCTTCCTCGGCCCACTCCCACCTTTGCTCGCGCGGTAGGAGCAGCCTCCGCGGAGGAGATCTCTACTTTTCCAGTAGCCTTGTTTTATTTATGACCCCTATGCTAATCTCCATGTAGATATGTGAATTTCTACTGTTCTTCATGCATTAAGCCTGGTTCTCACTTGTCGTAAGAATCGGGGATTTTTCCAGTCCCCGATCGTTTGGGATTGTTACGACAGGTGTGAACTTGGTTGAAGTAACGTCCCAGACAGTCGCCCATCTGATCGGAAGCATCGCAAGAATCGGAATCATTTCTATTTGGAAAATGCATCCCAGACGGTCGCCGACGATCGGGGATTCTTACGACTAGTTACGACATGTGTGAACACTGAAACCACTCGCCTGGGATAATCGGGGATGATTCTCGATAATAGGAGTAGCGCACAATTCAAGGATAAAAACTTAAAATTGAATTCATGGAAGAAGATCGCTGCTTTGCATACCACCGAAGGCAGTCATGAAACAGAAGTTCTTTATCTGACTGTACTTGCAAGCAAAGATATGAGAGTATTCGCACTGCCTTTTCTCGTTACTTAAAAAATGCAAACTGCCTTCGGGTTCAGGGAGTGTCGTTGTCCGTGTAAAATCACCCGTCTGTTTATGGCCGCCATCTTTAAAGTTTAAACTTTGGCACGAATTACGACAAGTCACGACAAGTGTGAACCTGGCTGTCGTAAGAATCGCCGACGATCGGGGTTAGACTGTCCACGATTCTTACGATTCTTACGACAAGTGAGAACTAGGCTTTATTTTTTTATCAATCGTGAGCGGGCGGAATCCTAGGTAATGCTGCAATTTGATTGGCTGCGTGAGCGGGCAGTTTTTTACGATATCTGACCACGGTCACGGAATCCTAAATTTAATTTTAAAATTCATTTAAAATTGACCGATTTTCATAACTATTTCGCTTGCCACAGAAAAAATAAATTCAACAGAGAGCTACGGGGATACAAATGAGTTTTATTATCCAAATGGTTTTGACAACTTCATGTGTAAACAGCGAATTTAAAAAAAAAAATGCTGGGAAAACTGAAAGCAAAATTTACGAGTTGACATTTATAAAGGAAACAGTTTAAAACGGTAGGGAAAACATACATAAACTTGTGAACACAGTATTTTGAATAACTAAATGAAACTATATAGAAATATATATAAAAAATCATACCACGAGATTAAGGGGGCGATTACATGGACCGGGCTGGCCCGGTTAACCGGGATGAGTTTACAAAACGATTACATGGAGCGGGCTAGCCCGGTAAGCCGGGATGATTTCAGGCCGAAATTCGCAATTATCAAGTAAATAAGGGCAAAGCTACGTTAGTTTTACTTCAGTTTTACACTAATTAGTCTATTATTTATTTTGTAAGCCCATCGTTACTAAAAAGATTGTTAAAGTCTTAGCTAACCCAGGAAAGCGTCTTCACGAAGACTAATTAATTTATTAAATCTTCGCTTTGATCACAAAACACACAAACAACGTTGATGTTCTATTTCAGTTCCTTTCAGCACTATTTATTCACACAGTCAAGCAAACGAACGCGTATCGAAGCGAGTTCAACAGTTTTTCAGCCCGGTTTGCCGGGCTGAAAACGATTACATGGACATTTTCATCCCGGTTAACCGGGCTAGCCCGCTTGCCATGTAATCGAAATGTTAAAACAACATGTGTTTTATATATAAAGCGGGCTAGCCCGGTTAACCGGGCCAGCCCGGTCCATGTAATCGCCCCCTAAGATAGAAAAGCTCAGTGAAACCTTTTGACACTATACTCAACAAAACCGCTACAAGCTTTAAGTCTTTTACCTTTTAACCAAACATTTTCCACATGCGAACCTCATCGTCTCATGTCCTTGAAACTTGAAATTACAAATGGCTTACTGACAAGCATTTTCGTCTTCAAACTCGAGGACCACACTTTCAATTTTCATGCAGTCAGCCAAATATTGAAAGCGACTTTCCATGCAAGCGAACAGCCAAAAACGAGCAAGCGACGAAGAAGAACGATGAAGAATCTTTATCAACTAAACTTTAAAAACACTTGGACTGCATTTTGACTTCCCTTCGTAACTAGATCTTCGAGTTTTGAATGTTTTTTTATGACAAAAAAGGTTCCAAGTTTCCCTGTAAGACTGCATGTCGGCAGTTGTTTACTCTCAAACGATAAACTTTGGACTTTTGAATATCACGTGAACGTCATCTCGATTACGCAACTTAATTCAATTATGTTAATTTCTCTAATTATGTAACAAAAAAATAAATATGTTATTTACCGTTTTGGTCGGTCCGTATAGAAAAATATTTGCCCTCGGTCTCAAAAATGTCCCTCGGCCTGCGGCCTCGGGCCTTTTTTAAGACCTTGGGCAAATATTTTTCTATACGGATCTCCCAGCCGGTAAATAACATATATTTACTTACCATGCATCTAAACATTGTGGTTGTGCGGGTATACGTCTCGTGTCACACAACGACTCCGTGGCAGGCGGGACACCTTGAAGATGATTGCGATTAGCCTGAACAGAAAATGCAGAAAATATTTTGAAATATTTAGTTCGAAATAAACTCTCTTACTTGAAAATTTGTATTCAAATATTGTTTTTTATTCCAAAACCAAAAATACAACGGTAACATGAATCAGTAACATAAATATGTCACTCGATAAATTAAAAAGTCATTCACTTTCATGTGTCGAGAGAAAAATACGTCCATACGTCCTAATAGCGAGAGTTATTTCAATACATTTCATAGTAGTTTCGGCCGGGGATTTACCAACTGTCTTTGGGAGCACGGGTGGCGTGTGCTGTTAGCGCGCTGCCTCTCACCAAAAAGTTAAGCCCGGTTAGACGGGGTTAGTACTTGGATGGGTGACCGCTTGGGAATGACCCCGTTGTCGGGCTTGGACTCGTGTGAGTAGAGTTGTAGTTGATCTCTCCTGTGCTTCGAGGGTTTTTCGCCGGGTTCTCCGGTTTTCCTCCCTCCATAAAATCAACACCTAACATCTTAGCTGTGATCCGTGGTCTGAACTGTGTCGTATGGCGGCTGCTTGGAGCGCCTTTGATATGCCTCGACACGGCCACGTTGGTCTGCGTCCTTCGCAATTCAGCCACTGGCTCAATCTCGTACCCAGAGGAACGGAGGCTCTGGGAAACTCCGATGAAAAAGACCCCAAAATTGGGTTTTTGTTCCCAGTCCTCTGGTTCCCAGTTCCCTATAATTTGTTACTGTCTTTAGCTTGTTCGAAGACCAAGGAAAATATTTGTTTACCGATAAAGAATGGCCCAGTATGTTTTACAAAGCTCTTGACAAAGCGCTACAATACTAATGGTCTTCTTAGCTTTTCTCGAAATCGTCAACTGGGCGATTTAACGAGAGTGTTTTATATGTCCGCGTCGCCGTCGGCACTCGGCAGTGATCGGCTCAGCCGCTCAGGTAAGGAATTGTACTTTCTGTCAGGAATTTTGGCTAAACTACATCGACCTTGTATTCTCTAATATAATTTTAAAGTTCTGAGACGGAACTGCGAAGAATTACGAGACGAGTCAGACGATGGACGTTTGTTTGGCGACGAAGCAGGAGAATAATAATAGTTCTAACTTGTATAAACTATATAATAGTTCCAACTTTTTGCTGTTTTTAATTATTTCATGTGTTCAATTGTATTTTGGGTCTATCGTGTATAATTATGTGTTACAAAACGTCGAGAAATCGATTAAACAAGTTAGCAACGTGCACATTATTTGAAAATTTACTGTTTTTAAACTAACCAATCAGATGACAAGTTTCATCGGAGTTTCCCAGAGCCTCTGATCCTTGGTAATGACCAAAAGGATCGCAGGCTCTGGGTACGAGATTGATACAATAGAGAGAAAGGGCAAAATTTTGCAAAATTGCGAGATAATCGGGAAATGTTTTCACATATAGAAACGATTACGTTTGCATGATGACGTTTGAGTGATTATAACTACCAGAATAATCTATGTTTATTAGTACAAGGATACTGACAAAGCATTCTGGTGGATGTATAGTCACCAAACACTATCAATGCATAAATTACTTACCAACGGCCAAGATCTCTGTTCAAAATGGGTATGCAGTTTCCTCCTACCACCACCGGCACCGGCACCACCATCTTTCTTCGGGTCTTTCTTTAGTAGGCAGTTGTTAGGTTCAAGCAGGTGTGCCAAGTCGCTGCGCCCAATGTTAACTAAGGCATCGTGCAGAAAGCAGACCACACACCTATCTGCGATGTGCCGAAGTTTCACTAACTCCATAAACACATTAACTCCCTCCAAGGAATTAATGAGGGATACACATGAGTTGTTGCCAATAACCGTGGCATAGTAATACTTGATCTCCGCCTTCATTTCATCCCACTCTTCTCGAGTCAGCATGTCGCTGATACGGTGTAACATTCTCATCAAGAACGGAGAAAGCTGAAATATTAAATAATAAAATTAATATCGGGTTTGTTACATATTAAAATACAAAATGGACACTCCGAAAAGGGTTAACATTTTTATTCAGCGTTTCGACTAACTTGCAGTCATCATCAGGAATGATGCTGGTGCAACGCGATCTACTATATATGCAAGATAATATCTAAATGATGATCATGTCATATACATAATTATACTAAAAAAAAAGATGACAAGTTCCTTAGAAGCTTTTGTCCCGTGGTTAAGCAACGGTTTCTGCGGATGGATGCAGAGGGCTTCTTTAAGTTTCAGGGGGCGATTACATGGACCGGGCTGGCTCGGTTAACCGGGCTAGCCCGCTTTATATATAAAACACATGTTGTTGCTGCCGCAGCGAGCGAGCCTGAAGCGAGCGAGCAAGGCAGCAAACCTAAATAATGTAGTGGGGCTTTTTTCAAATCTTTCATTGGTGCATTGCATTGTGGTCTAATTGCTATAGACCCAAAATGCAGTGCGAAAACAACTAACCAGAATACAACGCGCGAAATACATGCTTTCTTTTCGTTTGGACTGTCGAGCGAACAGGTTTTCAGGTATGTATGCAGTATGCTAATTGTGAATTTCATGTAAAATTAGACAAATGTCTTTAGTCATCTGCAAGATTAAACAAATGTCATTAGTCAATTGCAATTTTGTTTCATTACAACAGACATTTGAACTGTCAAATGGCCAATACTGAGGAGCGGGTGCGTATGCATCTTTTCAATTAATATATAGCCTCTCCCAAAGACCTTTAGCCCAAACGCTACCAAGATATCCTAAAGACAAGCCGTGAAGTTTAGTCTACATAGTTCTCAATGACTCAGTCATTTATTAAACAATTGTTTAATCTGAATCTGATGTGCGAAGACGTGTATGTTTATTTTAAGAAGACATTTTAGCTTTACATTTATATTGAACATTTTACAGTTGCATTCTATTGCTTTAAAAAATACACAATAAAAATTTTTTTTTTACTTCTTGAATTTATCTTTCTTGTGTTTAAAATGCATACAGAAAGTCAGAAACACGCAACCACCAAGCCTTCTCCTCCCACATGTCAGAAAACCCACAACTCTGCCACATTACCAAAGGCAGCATTCACATACCATTTAGGTAACCTAGTTTTAACATTTCGATTACATGGCAAGCGGGCTAGCCCGGTTAACCGGGATGAAAATGTCCATGTAATCGTTTTCATCCCGGCAAACCGGGCTGAAAAACTGTTGAACTCGCTTCGATACGCGTTCGTTTGCTTGACTGTGTGAATAAATAGTGCTGAAAGGAACTGAAATAGAACATCAACGTTGTTTGTGTGTTTCGTGATCAAAGTGAAGATTTAATAAATTAATTAGTCTTCGTGAAGACGCTTTCCTGGGTTAGCTAAGACTTTAACAATCTTTTTATTAACGATGGGTTTACAAAATAAATAATAGACTAATTAGTGTAAAACTGAAGTAAAACTAACGTAGCTTTGCCCTTATTTACTTGATAATTGCAAATTTCGGCCTGAAATCATCCCGGCTTACCGGGCTAGCCCGCTCCATGTAATCGTTTCGTAAACTCATCCCGGTTAACCGGGCTAGCTCGGTCCATGTAATCGCCCCCTAAATAGTAGCAATGACCACTGTCTAGCTTTGTCTATTATTTCACAGTTAATGATTAGTTGTGATAAAGTGGTAGACTCGTTAAGATTAAAGAAGTTAGAAGGCAAATTTAACAAACATTTAAATATTGAAACTGCTCACAAGAGGTAATATGGTTATGAATTTCAGAGTCATTTTTGTAGGCGTGTTCTTTAATACGGCGGGTGTTCTTTAATACGGCGGGTGTTCTTTAATACGGCGGGTAATCAGGCAATGGTCAGTTTTTCCAATATAGGAGGCATGGCACCCAGGACAAGTTCTGATCACACGGTAACATTTCCGAGCGTTTTCGTATGGTTTCAAGTAATCAGTGATTGTTCTCCATTCCCTTGTGTCAATTGCCTTACAGCTTGTGACCGCCGGAGAATCATTATTTTATGTGGATTTGACACTAATCTCATTTAAAACGACGTATTGAGTTTGAGAAGTGCTTCAGTTCGGTCTTGAAGAGAAGGCAATCTCAGGCCGGACTCACGAAAACGACTCTATAGTAAAAACATTCGGTGTCCCAGGAAATTTGTCCCCTCTCAAGAACACGCTTTACTTTATCTTATAACGCACGCTAGTAGTGTATAAAGGAGAGTTCTGGCTCATTTTTGGTTGTCATCCGCTGACCACCATTTAACCAACAATTTGCGGGCTCATTTTTCAGAACCACTTTAGAAAACCGGTTCTAACCGGTTCCCATTTTAATTAAAAAAAATATAAATTTTTTTTTTAAATTTATATTTTCCCGGGGATTTCCCTTATTCCGAAAAAGTGAGCCAGAAATTTTTTTTACTTGGTTCCGCTTTTGCTTTACTCCGTTTTGGTTTTCCAGTGTCCGTATGCTAAAGTTTGAATATTGTCTTCGCAAATAATTCTTTTGTCGTCGTCTGCCGAAAGTGCCGTTTTGTTTATGTGTTCTGTATAAATTTCGTGCTGCCTACTCCGGAAAGTGTTCATCCCTTTTAAAATGTTTTTCTTAGTGAACAAACATTTTTTGTAATCCTCAAAAGTAATTTTGTTTTTAACAACTCCTTTTTTTACACCTTTACACTTTTTTTCTTCCACCCCGTTGTCCCATTTTTGTGTTTCCAGGTTTTTGGCTTTGTCCATTTTGTAAGCATATAACTTACTTCGCAATCCAACAAATTCAGAAATTTGTTTTCCACCCGTTTCATCCTTCATCATTCCAATTACCTTTTTGTTGGCTCCTGTTAAAATTCCACTTGGATGGTTATCCGGAAAGTTACTTGTGTCGAACTTACTTGTAACATCGTTGCTAATATCTTTGTAAAAATCTTCTGTTTTAATTTCATAGCATAATGAGTCTGTATCGGTAAACAACAGACTAGCTTTGTCGCCGTACTTAGGTTTAATGTAATTATAGTGGAAGTCGTACATTAAAGTTTTACTAATGTCTAAAATGCTCATTCCTAAGTATATTGGTTTGTTAAGTTTTACGGAAGTTCTTTTCATGTGAACAGCCGCAAGGTTTTCAGTGAAAATGTTAACAATATCAAAGTTTGACTTTTTTGCTAATTTTTCTAGTTGGTTATCGGTTGTTACCAACCTAACGTCTACTCTGTTTCTTACATTTTCCATTGTTTTTCCGAAAACGGAGTTATTCATTAATTTGAAAAAATCTTTTTCGAAATCTGTTGTTGCTTTGGTTCTTAATTCCGTGTTTAGCATAATATATTTTTTCAACCAGGCTTTTTCGGTAAATGTAATTCCACGGTGAATTTTAGTTAATTTTAATCCGAACTGTAAACATTGCTTTAATGCTTCGTGGTGAATAACATATTTTTCTTTGTTATTCAAATTTGGTATTAATTTTTTAACTTTGTTGACTACTATTTGTTCCGCAGCTAATGGGTATTCATTGTGGAGATCATGTAATTCTTCGGGGTATTCCAAATCCACTTCCAAAATGCACGGCATTTTTTCCCACCCATTTAGTTCATTTTCAGGAATCCATCTAAAGTTTCCAACGGGAAGTGGTTTACACATTGGCCATCCGTATAAGTTGTTAGCATCTAAATATTCTATGAAAACACTTTCATCGTTCGGGTTATAGTTTAACATATACTTGTTATTCGCCTTGGCATATCTTTTGGTGATAGTGGAGATACCGCCACGAATTCCTTTTTCTACCATTAAGTACATGTCTGGATCCGAAATAAGATCCAGTTCTACTCCGGTTAACTTTAAAGCCGCGTCCCAAGCTAGTCCTGGAGAAGTATAGTACCAAAGCGGATCAAGTCCGTAGTTATGTTTACAGACTTTTCTGAAGTTTTCCATAACATCAGCTAATAACAAAACATCTGTTTTTAAATACAAGTTGTGGTAATCCCGCATTGTTTTACATTCAAAGGATTTCCAAACATTTTGGGCGTGTTCGTAATCCGCTTTGCTAATATGGGAGTCGTTTAACTTAGAGTAAAACTGGTCTTTTGTTGGTAAACAAGGATAACTTAACTTATCAAACCCTGACATAAACTCATAAGGAAAAACTCCTTTTTTCTTGAGCAAATTTACCTGCTTTTTGGATCCCATTTCCGAGTCCACAGTTTTGAACTGGTCTTTTCCAAGATTTTTGACAAGGTTGTCTAAAGAACTTAATGTAAACTTAAGGGAGTCAAGAAACCTTAGTTCACATTTAAGATCCCATGTTTTTCCCTCGCTATTTGTTACAGTTTCCATTACCACTTCCTTAGAAAAACTTATGTATTTTTCGTCGGTTTTTGGGATACAGTTAATTTTTCCCTCAGAAAGTCCAAGACTTTTGACAAACAAATGGGAGTCGTATCCTTCCAAATTATGGAAAAGAACCGGAATGAAACTAGGTTTTTTCATTTTTAAGTTGCACGCGTTATGGGCGGCTCCTCGGTATTTTCCGGTTAAATGGCAGTGGTTTCTAACTCGGTCGTTATTTAGTGTTTTTCTGCAGGCACAGCAGGTTTTTGCGGTTTTAAAGTTTTTTTCGTCGGCTACAGTCATAACAATGGGTTGGGTAGCTTTTGTTATGTCGTAAATAACTTGCATTTCCTTTTCTATGGATTCCACAAACTTTTTACCAATGTCTTCACCTTTGGTTTCCATTGTGTACAGCACGGTTTTGGTCTTGTAAATACTTTCGTCTTCACATTTTACCGTGTAACAAAATCCGCTTGGGTTGTGCTTTTGGTAAGCAGTTGTATGACTTTTGTTGTTATCTTTTTGGACGGTTTCAATGGGTAAAATAAAGCTTTCAAAATCCGCGTAGATTACAAACGGTACGTTTGTTGTTTTGTGGTATTGTTTAAAGAACACCTTGTCTCCTTCTTTTGGGTATTCTTGTCTTTGGAAATCATGGGTATTACAAATTTCTTTGTGGTTGTCTAAAATTTGTTGTGTGCCAAAGCTGTTAAGACAACGGAGACAAATAAATTTAGCACCATTTTTTTTGCTAAGCTGGTGGGTAAGTAATCTAGAAATGTTGTTAATTACACTATAGTGTTCGTTGTAATGGAATAAGTTTACTATTTCGTGTTTTGTTTTGCTAATTCTTAAAGGAAAGATTTTTTTAGTTTCGTCATCGTAACCAAAAACATTAATGGTAATTTCATTTTGGATTTCAAACTTGTGGATATCCCTAATTGCTGTTGGGAATGTTGTTGTTTTCCAGTTAAGTTTTTCCGCTTGTAATTTTAATATTTTTGTTACTCTTTCGCCATTTTTTACTATAGGATTTAAAGCTCTTGTTATAGCCCACTTAAAGCACTGCTCATCATTGTTGTTTATGTTGGTGATTGCCTTTTTTGCCTTTAATCCATTAGGAAGGGGTTTGTAACTTTTACCGTTTAAGGGTTTGTACTTTGTAATAAAAATATCTAGTTTGTCAACATAAAGTAATCTCCAACCGGATCCTTCTTTTTGGAACTTGGATAAGTTTTCAAGCATTCTTTCACGCATTTCTGTGTAACTACTTGTGGTGTCTTCTTCTGAAATTATAGCGTGTGTCAAACTTCTAAAATGGCGGGTGTTTACTACATCAACAGTTTTAGAATTTATTAGTGTGCAAATAAGAACGCAGTTTACCTTTTTTCCAACGCTATCTGTGTTATTAATTAGGTTTTCAACTGCGGGTCTGGAGTCATTTAAAAAGACTGCTGAGTCTTTGTAATCAAAGCCGGGGATAATCCACATTTCCGTGTTTCTTCTGTATGCGCTTGTGATTAACATTGGTTTGGTAAGTTGGAGTCTTCTTGCTTCCGGGTTATAAATTTTTGAGAGCTTTGTTTGTATTTCTGTTTCTTCTTTACCAAATAACCCCATTATGCTTTTTTTCAGGTTTTTGAAAGAATATGTTACGTTGTCTTTGATGGTTTTAGGAACATGGTTGGTTAACCATTCGTTCCAGGTTTTCATTCTTTCGTCGGCTTTTGTGTCCTGGTAATCAGGAACGTACTTTGTTGGTTTTAATGGAGGAGGTAATTTAGGGACAGTTTTTTTGTTGAATAGTCCCATTATATTTTCCTTTATGGTGCTGAAAGCGGTTGTGATGTTTTCTTTAACTTTTTTAGGCGCGTATTTAAACCAGTCATTCCATGATTCAGTTTTAACTTTTTTGAATGTAGGAACATACTTTGTTGGTTTTAATAGCGGAGTGGAATCTGAAACATTTGAGTTTAATAAGTTCATATCTCTCTTTATTATATAGGTTTTTTTAAAAAAAAAAAAATCGATTTAAAAAAAAAAGTTCTGATTTTCTATAACTTACCTTATAAAAAATTTAAAAAAGGAATGTATAATGACTATTTAGTAACAGAGTACAAACTCCCCTTTATTAATACAGTTTTTTCTTTTAAAAATTTGTAAATATAATTTGGATTTACGTTATGGTATTTTGCTGCTTTGTAAATGCTTGGAAATTCTATGGTTTCATTTGAGACTTTGTTTTTAAAAAAAATACGAACCGGTTTTTTAATTTTGTCTTTGTTATGTGTGTCAAATGCTAGGTTTCTTACTAACGGAATACCAAGTTTTTCACACAGCGTTTGACTATTCATTTTGGAAAAGTATTTGATTCCTCTTTCTTTTCCCATTTGTCTTAGTTCTCTTATTGTATACATTGTTATTTATTATAGTATCTTTTTAATTTTTTTTAAATCGATTTTTTTTTTTTTTTTTTAAAAAAAGTTGTCCCAAAAATGTGTCCCACCTAAAACACAAAATAAACGGTAATGCCCGAGATATTCGACTTTAACCATGTTTCGAAAGATTTAACTGGAGATGAGATGGAAAAGTTTAAAGAAATATACAAACACTATCATAGACTTACAAAGTGTTATGGTAAAATGTATAGATCAAGCAGGCGGAAAGATATTTTTCTCGTTGTTTCTAAAATGGCTTTGGTAGCAGGTGGTGCGGGAGGAACTGTTCTTGGATGTATAACGGTAAATCCTGTTTTGTTGGCTTCTATGTCAGGACTTGGACTGTTAATAGGAGGTTATATGCGAAAGGCTAATTTATCAAGGGTAATAGATAGGCACAAATTAGCCTTTAAAAGTTATAAAAAGGTGTTAAATAAACTTAGGGAGTTTATGAGAGGCGTTCACTTTGATCGGAGTTTGTTTGACGGGGAACTTCGGATGATTGATCAGGTTCGAGAGAGGTGTTCTGAGATTCCAAGTGGTGTTGACAGGTGGTACAGCCAGAAATACGAGAGTAGTTTTTAACTTTTCTGTTAGTCCATCCCATTTGTAAATTTCCTTCTATTGTTTCGGAATCTTTTCCAAAACTGATACCAAACTGAAAACCTTTTCTTGTATTATGGTTTTTATTAAGTTTTTCTTTGTCGCGGGTTTTACTTTTTGAGTTTCCCATTTTATTAAAAAATGGGAAATTAAGATAATAATATTTTAAGTAATAACAGCTCAACTGTTATTGGGATTAGAAGTATTGCTACTAACGTTGCTTGTACTAGAACTCTGATCACTTTGTACTTCATCTTGTGTGTCTTTATTTACTTCTTTTCCGGAGTTATCCCAAACATGTTTTGCAACTATTAAACCTCCTGATAACAAACCAATCATAGGAATGAAAGGAGATATTTTTGTAACCATTACCTTAACATCGTCATGGAAAAGTTTGTTTGATGATAGTTCTTTGTCTAAGTCTCCGTTGTTTTCAACCATATTTAGTTGTTCCATTAATGTTGAGAACTTAGAAATAAGGCTTTCGGTTAGTTGTGAGTTAACTTTGTCCATTTGGACGCGCTGGTGGTCTTCCTTAATTTTTTCTAAAGCACTTTGGGATGCCTTTTTTATATATTTTTCTGAGTACTTAATTTCTTTTGCGGTGGACAGGCGGACCAACTCGTCTCTAAGGTTGTTGCTTTGCGTTCCGTTGCTAAAGCTTTGCGTTTGAGGTGATTCTTCTGTGTTCATTTATTAATATAGAATGTAATGTTAACTGGATTTTTTTCTTCTTTGTGTTCTTCTTCACATTCTTCTTCACATTCTTCTTCATATTCTTCACATTCACATTCTTCACATTCTGCTGCTTCCCACACTTTTTCAAAAACAGTACCAATTAGTTTTATGCAATAGAGAGAAACTGTCAACAAAGTTGTTATAAAAACTGTTTTTTTAAGTGCACTTACAAAATTATTACTTTTAAGTTCTTCTGTGTTCATTTATTACTACTGTTTTTTGTTTTTTTTTGGTAAAAGTGCCTTAACATTTTTATAAAGTATATAAGCAAAGGCAACAGCTAGGATCCATAAATTTTTTGTTAACCACAGTAATCCGTTAGATCCTAATAACAGCATTTTTGTTAGCAAATCGAAAAGCTTAAGAATTACTGGTAAAGCAGCTTGTAAAATTTTTAACTGAGTTTGTGCTAATTTTAGCGTTATTTTTGCTAAATCGGCGGCAGCTTTTGCAGCTGCTTTTGCAGCTTTGGTTAAGTTTTTTTTTCCAAATATAACCACTGTTGTTATAATTCCACCAATAGTTATAGCTAATGTTGACAAAGATATAAAGTTATTTTTAGCAAATTTTTTAAATTTTTGAAATTTTGTTAATTCGTCGTTGGCTATCCTATCTAAGGTTTCTTCCCTTTCAGGTTTTAAGTTATTTTTTAATCTTAGTTCTTCGGCTTTTAACTTAGCAACATCTGAAATGTCTTTGTAAACAGCTTTTTTTCGAACATCAGTTTCAGCTTTTGCTTTGTCATCCCAATACTTAACAGCTATTTCAACAGCATCTAAGTTGTCTATGTTATCCACAGCTAGTATTCCACCAAGTTCTCTTATTTCTTCATTTGTAAGTTGTGTTCTATCAACCGAATTATTGTTAATTTCTAGTTCATCTTGGATGTTGGAAATAACATTTGCTCTGATTCCGTTAACAGCTGGTGTGCCAGGAAGGTCGCCAACAATATCCTCAATAGAACCATTTGCAGTTCTGCTATGTTCAATACGTGCACGCTCCATAAGAATGGTGTATTTTTCCACCGCAGCTTTTGCTTTTTCACTTCCACTTAGTACAAAGTCATTCCCCCGTTTAACTACCACTCTTTTTCCGTCGTACAAAATACCGTTTACCTTCCCAGTTTTTTCACTTACAGAAATTAAACTTTTGTCTATTAGCTCTCTTGAAGCGGGACCATCTTTCATCACTATTTCTTGGTTGAATTCTTTACGGAAAAATTTTTTCCGTGTTCTTGTTATTCTTCGCCTTTCAGCGGTTTCCCACCGTTTTCGTCTGTTTTCCATTGTGTTTTCTTCTACATTTTCTTCTTCAGTTGTATTTACATCCCTTGCTTTTAACCACGCATCCGGATCAAACGGGTCTAAATCTGGTTTTCCTTCCAGATCAATGTTTTCATCGTAGTCATCGTCATCATAACCATCAAAGTCGTCATAATCATTGTTTATAAAGCTTGTTTCCTCTTCACCACGCATTTCCGGGGTGTTATCGTTAAAAGTGTCAAATTCAAATCCTTCCATTTTATTTAGTTCGACTACGTCTTATTTTGTATAACTCGGACCAACTCTTCATCGTAAAACTTTCCAATAACATTTTCACCTGAGTTGTCTTCAATGTTGTACATTACCGGGTCACCACGGAACACAGCTGATATTTTAAAAACTTCACTTGTAAAATTAGGGTCATATCCCTTTGCAAAGTTCTTTTTGTATTTGTATATTCTTACATGGTCGCCGACCTTAAATTTGGGTGTTGGAAATTTTGTCGGTGGTAAACCGTATAAAGTTAAAAATACCTCATCTTGGTTATTAAAATTAACGCTATTAGGTTTTCTTTTAATGGTTGAGTGAAATGTGTTGTTATAACTTTTGGTGAGTTTGTCTAAAACTGGTAACCAAGTTTTGGTTTGTTCAGCGGTAAAATATTTCCACATTCTAGTTTTTAAGGTTCTGTTAAATCTTTCTACAATAGCTGCTTTGCGTTCTGAAAGTGTTGAAAAGTAATCTATGTTATGAGATTTTAACAAAGTTTTTACTCCAACATTGTAAAACTCATTGCCATTATCAAACTGAACAACCTCGGGATATTTTTTAAAGTGATGTTTGAATTCCTCAAGCATTTTACCAACTCCTTCTACCATACTTTCTGGGTTTTTTCTGTGTACAGGAACGGTAAAAGCAAACCTACTTAAAATTTCAACTCCCGTTAAAATCCAGTTGAACTTCTTATTTACAGAACTAAACTTAGCCATATCCACTAAGTCCATCTGAAGCTGGTCGGCTAAATTTTTAACAAAGGTTCTTTGTGTTTTACGTGGTTTTCTTAGCGGTTTATGTAGTGTGTATGTACTTTGCGAAGATAACCACTCCTTAACTAACTTTCTTGTAACTCCTTCTACATTTTCTTCAACCGCCTTTTGGTAAAGCTTTTCCGCACTTTGATATCCGGTTACAGGATTGTAATAAATATTTCTTAATTCAAGGTCAAGTAAAGTTTTATCCTCCATTTTATTTTATTTTAGTATGAAATAAAATGATGACTAATGTTTACTCGCCAAAAGAACTACAACGTCTTAAGGCATTATATGAAAAAGATTACAAAGGTGCGGTTAAAGGAGGACCGTTAGAAAAAGCCAAACTTCGTAAAGAGTTTTTAGAAAAATATCCAAATGCTGATGTAAGCAGGTTTATTTTCTCTATTTGGGTTAATAACAAAGGAAAGGTTAACACTAGGGAGGTGCTTTTTAAAGAACCAAATGACTTTTCCTCAACTCTTAACATTACATCGGACGCCTTTAAAAAAAACCCTGATTGGACACAGTATTTATACTGGCCAAGAGGATGGTCCGTTACCCAAGATTTACCTGATTTTGTGCTTAATGAAAAATTCTCATTAAATTTAAATGTTATCTCTATTTTTGTAACTGAAAAGAAAAAGTTTACCGCACATTTTGAAGAACTAGACACAACTTACGTAAAGCCTGTTGTTGATGAGGACGCAGAGGAAAAGAAACCATATGCAAAAGAGGAATTTGACTACCTGGGTAATCCATATTTTACTGCAATAGCAGCCACTTATGTAATTACTAATTTGTGTGGAATTTCAGCAGAACATTTAACAAACAAAATTCCAAGAGCTAGCTCAAATATTATTACAAGTATTGTCCAGTATCATTTCGCATACCATTTAAGAAGGTTTTTAAGAGAACCCACAAAACTTAAAAAATATACAACCGGAAAACATCTAAATTTTCTACAAGAACATACACCAGTTAGAAAAATTTGGAGAACACAATACAGTAGCACAACCATGAAACTAGAAGATTTCCAAAAACAACAAGATAACCTGGGTTATATCACAAAAAATATGAGATATGTAAAAGATCACGCTAATTATATTAATTACGGAGCAAACATAAAATATGAAAAATATATGGGAAGCGCAGCGAAAAAAAATAATGACTTTTTACTTTTTGTTCCAAAAACTTCAAAAGGAATAACCCCTTTAGGTCAAAAACTATTTCAACAATCCATAGAAAGCTATGTTTACTGCATTTTAGGCGCACAAGCAAAAACCAGATGGAGTATTATAGATCAAGGAGCAAAAAGCACACAAACACAAGATGTTTTTTTAAAACTTGTAAAGGATACAGTAGCACAAGATGACACAACTGTTGCCATTTCAAATATGCGAACAGCTATTAAAAGCACCAACGTAATTCTAAATTTTGCTATTTCACCGGGTTTAATTCTTATTCCATCGGATATGAGAATCCTTATTAATCCTATTAGCGGATTTAACAATACACTAACACTAGCAACAGGTAAGATGACATTTGGTAACAATAAAAATATTAACAAAGTGGTTAATATTTCACAGCAAAGCGTAAAACAGCAATTGCCAGTCCCACAGCAAAGCGTAACAACTCATTTACCAGCGAACCAAGATTCACCGCTTGTGTTGCCATTAGTTTTCGGTGTTTCCCTTACCGGTACTTTCCTCACTCTTTATAAGTTCTTTTAATAATATTTTAAAAGTTTTGAAATTTAGTCCCAACTCCAAATCTATATCGGTTTTTGTTGTTTCCTTATACTTTATAAGTTTTTCTAATACATTAAAGGAAGTTTTGCTTTTTGGTAATTTAATTGTGTCAGCAAGATCCTTTCTATCAGAACAAATAAGAATATGATGAATAACAACTTTTATGTTTGGAAATGATCCAATACTTTCTTTTAGCTGCTCAAAGTTTTTTTCTAAATTTTCCATTATTGTGTTTCCAAATGGTAATTTAACATCTGGAAACATTTGTGTAAGTGTATTGTTGTAGCGCTTCATTCTTAAAGAAACTTTTTCCTTTGGTTTTGGTTTTGTTTTGAAACGGTTGGGAGGCATAGGATTAGTTTCATCGGTAACTAATCCACAGTCCGCACAAAAAATAATATAGGATTCACTTTCTTTTCGTAGGTGTTGACAATTATTATAATCCATCTTTATTATCCATACTTTTTGTACATCCAGCTAAGACCCATTAATAGACAATCCGCGTAGTCGTCCGCTTTTTTCTGGTTTAACAAAAGTAAAGTTTCTTGGTCTCCACGTTGTTCCATTATTTTTCTGGTGTATTGTACAACCCACTTTTTACGTGATCTGTAATCAGCAAGCTTCACTCCAAACACACTTGTTTTAAACCTCGGGGAGTATAACTCCAGTTCAACGTTAGGAAATAACAAAGAAACTAAGGACCAAACGTGTTGCATTAACCTAATAGCGTTTGTGTTTTGTTGGATTTGTTTTTCTATTAAAACATTAGTAACCGCAAATCTTTTAAAAATATCCTGAATAATGTCAGAAACACTATTAAAAACTACGGTAGAAACTTCTTTTCTTCCATCTTTTGCTAAACAAGAATTTTTTAGTTCTTTCACACAACCGGAAAGTGGATGTTTCGTAAACTCTTCCACACTGTAACAAAAATTTTTAATTCCAATGTCTATGGATAATATTAACATCTTTAGTTTATGGCTAGTTGTATAACAAAATAACTAGCTTAATAACTAGTTGTTTAACTAGCTGTATAACTAGCTGTATAACTAGCTATTTTAGGTTTTAAGCAAATTTATAGCTAGCTGTACAACAAAAATAGCTAGCTATTACATACAAAATAACAAAATTATAATACAAAATAACTAGCTGTATAACTAGCTATTACATACAAAATAACAAAATTACAGCAAAGTTACAACAAACTAATAAATAAATGAGTGAACAACAAACTATTACAAAACCTGTAAAAGAGGAAAAAGTAAAAAATCCAAAAAGAGTTGCACAAGGATACAGACTAGCTGAACTAAGTAAAAATGCAAAAGCAAGAAAAAAAGAAGCCCAACAACAAAGCAAAGCGGAAGAAAGTTTAATACAAATACCTGGTTTATCAACATCTTTAACCATAGTTGGCACCGTAACAGGTGTAATAGGGGCCTATATAGCATGGCAGCAATACAAACAAACACCCACAGAAGTAAAACAACAAGTAGTAGTAAAAACTAACAAATCTCCAGTGTTTAACAATCTTGATAACGATGACATTTAACTTTTTTTTTTCTTTTTTTTTTCCTCTTTTACTATAATAAATGAATAAGGAACGACAAACTAAGTTAAAACCAGGTTATAAACGTTTACAAAAAAGTGAAATAACCGGTGAACGAACAAGACACGTAATTACCTTTAATCCTAACAAAGCTAACCCCGGTGAAGAAATTTACATCCAAATCCCAAAACTTAAACCAGGAACAACACTTGTTCCCGACAAAATGTATTTAGTTTTTGACTTTAAAAATGCAAATACCAAGTCATGGTTTAACAACAATCTTGCAAAACAACTCCAAAAGCAACTAAAAGTAAAATTTGCAGGTGAAATTATTTACGACAACGCAGGTGAAAGTTTACTTAGCACTTACGAAGATCTGTGGTTAAACAGTGATGTTCGTGCCAATATGTTAGAAGATGGTATTGCCACCGAAAACCAACGTAAGGTCATTTCAAAGTCTGACGATGCAACTGCAGACGCGTACGCATCAGTTTACGGTCCCAAGCAGAGAATCCGTCTAGGAAAAATTTTGGTAGACCATGGGCTGTACGCTCCTTACAACATGTCAAACGACTTGCAATACATTATTACTCTTCCACAAGCTAGCGGAATTATGCAAGCCCAAAACAACCAAGCAGTGGAAGGATACAGCCTAGAAAACATGGAACTGGAATTCGAAACCGTTACTAACCCCAGTCTTATGCAGGAAGTAGAAAGTGGATACAACGCAGGAAGAAGCCTTAGTTTTGAACACGTTACCCTTTTAAAGACAACGGAGTGGAACAAAACAACAACTCTAGTTAACGAAAACATTAATCTCCCACGAAAAAGTATGAAAGCTGTTGTAATGTTTTTCACAAAGAAAACCCGTGGAGGTTCCGAAGAGTTTGTTTTTCCAAACATCGAAAATGTGAAGGTAACTATTGAAGGAATTCCCAATAGTGTTTACTCACAGGGGATAGTCAAGCGAAGGTTATTTGAAGAGGCAGAAAGACTTTTCAAACAAGATACCAGTGCTGTTACCGCAAGCAGTTTCTTTACAGGCAACAAGTTTGCTTTGGTGGTTGACCTTAGAGCTATTGATGACAACGAACTGTATGGTCATGGTACAAAACTTTTGTCAACACAATCCGGAATTATGCTGGAAATTACAAAGAAAGCAACAACCGTAAACCTTAACTGTCATATTTTCGTTCTTTCAGACGGACTTCTAAAGGTGCAAGCAGGTGAATTCCGGGGAGTTACTTACTAACGTGAAACAAGGTTTCACATCCGCAAAACAAGGTTTTGCCGTAAATAAATGAACCCCTTTAACATGATAATAGTTGGAATGACGGGGTGCGGAAAAACACATTACCTTCTTGAAATGATAGAAGAAAAATGTAATAAACAGTTTGAAAACATATTTTTAATTTGTCCAACTTTTGAGTGGAACAAAACCTACTTAAACTGGAAACATCTAAATGATCCAAATTTTTTTGTTATCCCTTGTGATCAGGATCAAACAGATGAGCTTTTAAAATTTGTTGTGGAGTATTGTAAAGGTGGTCCTTCGTTAATTATACTTGATGATTGCGCATCAGGACAGTCAGTAAAAAACCGGACTAGTGAGTTGGTAAAACTTGGGTTCGGAGCAAGACACATGGGGATTAGCACAATAGTAATCACACAACAACTTACGAGTATAGCAAAACCATTTCGAGAAAATATATCCAAGCTAGTGTCTTTTTACAATCCAAACAGAAAAGATATGCAAGTTATTTTGGATGACTATTTAGACGTTGGCAAAGAAGAAGAAAAAAAAATTAAAGAAACATTAAAAGAAAAAAAATACAGTAGATTAGAGATTAATTTAATACATCCTTACAACCATGAAATACTA
The DNA here is from genome assembly GCA_035771165.1 of Paragorgia papillata. NCBI lineage: Eukaryota > Metazoa > Cnidaria > Anthozoa > Scleralcyonacea > Coralliidae > Paragorgia > Paragorgia papillata. Next base: position 58,222 of record JAWNZC010000383.1, on the reverse strand, counting down.
ACAAGTAATTAAGGCTACAAAAAAACATATGTTTTTAACATATGATTTTTTTTAAATAAATGAGTCTTTTAAGAATTTTCATGGAAAAAAACAGTGAACAAGAAACCATTGTTAAATTTGATGAACCTCTAGTTATCGAAAACAAAACACTAACCGTAAAGTGTGCAAGTGTGTTCTGGGATTTTAACAATATTGCAGATCCCATTTTCATTGTAAATGGTTCCAAAAAATTATGGTTCAAAACTGGTTATTGGACAGCCAACATGATTGTTGAAAAACTAAAGGAAGTAAATGCAAAAGCAGAGCTAGTACATTATTCACAAAAAATTAAAATTACACCAACAGAAATCCTCTCCCTAGAAAAACTGGCTCCAATACTTGGATTCTCTAAAACACGAATGGTTATTCCAAAAGCAAGCAGTTGGACTTCTAACACATCTGTTAACGTTAACCTTGGTTTAAAATATATTAACATTGAGTGTAATGCGGTTAACAAAAACAAAACATCATTCCAAGGTCAGCGGGATGGATCCATCGCAATCCTTCCAATTACAACAACACAATCCTTAAAGGGCACCGTAACACACTACGATAACATTAATAGTGAAACCAAATTAAACGACGGTATTTACAACGAGCTAAAGTTTTCGGTAAGTCGTGAGATTGGTGATATATTATTGGAAATAGTGATAAAATAAAATAATGGCATTAAATTACGGTTTTGAAAAAACAAATGTACTAACCGGTGAAAAAACATTGCTATACACATTAAGATATCCAAAAACTGAGTTAAACACAGCTGTTTACCCAGTAAGACCAAATTCGCTGGGTTACAAATACATAGCAACAAATGGGTTAACCACAAAGTCAACAATTACCTTTTCTTCCCATTCCTTTTCCACTTCAACAGGAAACAGTATAAGTAGTGGCATTATTTCCTACTCATTTGAATTTATAGACAAAAAAGGAAATTTCTCGTACTTTTTCATTGAGGAACTAGATATTAAAAAACTAAAAATACCAAGATCCGGAAGTAAGTACAACATACTATCTTTAAACAAAACTTATTCATTCTCGGAAGTATTAAAAACAAATGACTTATCAGGTTACATTATGTTTTCAGTATTCATCACACAAAAATCAGGAACGTTATCAGAAGACACATCTGATCTAGAACTTTTTATAACTTTTAAAAAATAATACTATAATAAATGGGTGATACTAAAAATGAAGTAATTCAAGATTTATACAATGCCGCGTTAGTTACCGCAGGAGCCGTAGCAGTAAGTATGGTTTCCAAAAAAGTAGCAGGTCAACCTTTAGCTGCACCAGCTAGTTTAAAGGAGGCCGCAAAATTAGCTGTTGCTGTTGCAGTTGGTGGTTTCTTAGTTAAAAAAGGCCAGTCCGCTGGGTATATTCCTAAAAATTTAAAGACCTAAGTGAAGCTTTAGCGAAACATAAATAAATGGCATCAATGGTTATAGGAGGACTATTTAATGCAGTTGCCTTTGCAGGAGCTGGTTATTTGTTCTCAACATTTAACAAAACAGATTACCAAAAAGAAACTAAAAGACACAACCTTGCAACGGAAAAACTCCAAAAAGCAAAAGAAGAATTTTATGAAAAGGAAACAGCAAGAAAAGACAAAGAAAAAAGGTTACAAGAAGAGCTTTACAACGCAAAAAGTGATATAAAAGAAACAAACAAGGCATTAGCAGAATTAAAAAGAATCCGTGATTCCCGAAGTATTCCACCACCGCGGTTAGAAGACTATTACCAACCATCAGATGAGATGAAAAAATACCAAATCATGGCAATTGGCATAGCTGGTGGAACCGGTGGGATGTTATTACACATATTGTAAATTTTAAATTTCCTATTCAAAAAAGAATAGGAAATTTTTTACGAATAATCACCATTCTTCAGGAAGATGGTTCTCTTCTTCTGGGTCTTCTGATAGTTTCACCCAATAGTCACGACAAAAATCTTCACTGTAGTTTTCTTTATCATATTTACTGTATACCACAAAAAGATTGTATCCTACTTCGCTGCCACCTGTTAACCCGTGTATAAGTTTACCAATATCAAACCAAACTTCAGATTTGAAAACACAACTGGTTGTGTGTCTATATCTATCAACTAACATTATCTCTTATTTATAATAATAACAAAATTCTGCAAAAAAAAACTAATTTAATTTCTAAGACAACCACCTTAGAAATTTTTACTACCCAATTAAGCGTTGTTAACAAGGTAATCCCAGTATTCAATGCAGTAAAATTCGTTAAAATTTTCTCGGTCGTATTTACTGTACATTAACCAAAGTCGGTATCCTTTGTCGCTACCGTTTGTAAGGTTAAATATAAGTTTACCAATGTCAAACCAGGTTTTAGATCTAAATTCACACTTCGCAACGTTGGTGTTGTCTTTAACTAACATCTTTCTTTATTTATAGTTTTCCTTTTTCAATAAGAGAATCAACTATATCAAAACAACCCGTGTTACACAATTCGTTAAAAAGTTTTCTTTTTTCTACTTTTGGTTTAAGTTTTTTTCGTTCTTCGGCTGTTACCTTAAAATACCTTGGTGTACAACCAGCGTTGTCAAAAGATCTTAAGTAATTAGTTGTTCTTTCTAACCAAAGCGGGTCGTTGTTAACATAAGGTTTAATATTGGTTGCTCTTGGATTTGGTTTTTCTTTTTCATCACTGTTGTGCCAGCTAATAATACTGTTAATATCACAGTTAAACCTAAAATGTTTGTGTTTCCATGTTGAGGTAAAAATGTTTCTTAAACCTTTGTCTTTAATTCTTTTACAAATTTCTGTTAGGATATGTTCGTCTTTTCCTTCCGACATGGTGTACACCGCAGAACAAAGGTTGTTAAGTGCTTTGTGGTCTCGCATTCTCCGGATTGAAAGTTTTGGTATAATGGTGTTGTACACCAAGTTTCTTACGTCTTCGTCTGGGACTATTTGGGATTTCTTTGGGTTATAAGTTGTTCCTTTGTCTTCGTAGATCATGGGAACTAATAGTCTTATTGCATATAATTTAACTTGTTTTTTAAAGTAATCCCATTTTTTATCGCATAGTTCTTTGTTGTACTTTTCATGACGTTGGGAAAAACGGTGCCAAATTTCAAGTCCTTCTTTGGAACCATTAGAATAGTTATGGATAACACATCCGGTTGTGTACCAGGATTTTGAATAAGGTTCGGCACGCTTTACTGAAAGTTGGGTTAAGTAAAAGTTTAAAGTGTTCATTCTTTCTTTATTATAGTAAAGAATCCCAGTAATTTAATAAAAATAAATATTTCCTATAAGAGTAACCAATATTCCAACATTTTGCGGGTTGGGTTTCAAAACTTATTAGTTTACTAATTTTAACTTTAAGTTTTATTAAATAACTTTTGTTTTGCCGGTCTATTAAATGTTTAATTAATAAAAAAAGTATTTGGTCTGACTTGTTAAAGTTGTACTGGTGAAGGAGGCTGTAACCTAAGGGATCTAAAGATTGTAGTTCATTGGATTTAGGAAGGTAAACAAAATTTACGTACTCTAATTCCTTAATTAATGGTATTGCTAACTTTTTCTTTAAAAATGGTGGTTCAAAATCCGCCGTAAACTTTTTTTGAGTGGTAAAGCAAAATACATTTACTTTGTAATGTGGTAAACTAGGTCTTTTTATAATTTCGGTTTTAAATTCATTAGAACAAAGGTATTGTTTTAGGTTGTTTAACAACATCTTAAACATAGGGGTTAACGCTAAAGCAATGGTTTTGTTTGGGTATTTCTGCATTACTTCAATGAAAGCATAAATCTTCTTAAGCAAGTCATTAGGAATAAAAATATTCCCTAATTTGTTTTTAAAGTTTCTAAATGCAGGTAACTTTTTTTGTATCATTAAGTCTTGTAAAATATAAATTTCGTTCATTCTTTCTTTGTTTTATAACACAGAAAGAATTTTTTAAACTTATTAATAACAACCATTTTTAAGCTAAAACACCATCCTTAATATTATGCTGTTCCATTATTTTTCTGTTTATGCTTTGCGAAGACAATATTCAAACTTTAGCATACGGACACTGGAAAACCAAAACGGAGTAAAGCAAAAGCGGAACCAAGTAAAAAAAATTTCTGGCTCACTTTTTCGGAATAAGGGAAATCCCCGGGAAAATATAAATTTAAAAAAAAAATTTATATTTTTTTTAATTAAAATGGGAACCGGTTAGAACCGGTTTTCTAAAGTGGTTCTGAAAAATGAGCCCGCAAATTGTTGGTTAAATGGTGGTCAGCGGATGACAACCAAAAATGAGCCAGAACTCTCCTTTATACACTACTCACGCTATACGCTCAGAAACCGAGAAGCTAGTTCTGAAACCAAGTTTCTAAAACTGTCTGTCACTATTTAGAACTTGAAATTGAATAAAAAGTGCAGGTTAAATAGAAAAAGATTCACTTCAACTTCTAACGTACGCTGTAGTTCGTACGTTTAGAACCGAGAGACTATTTGTGAAACCAAGCTTCTAAAGCTCTTTCAGTATTTAGAACCTGGAATTGAATAAAAAAAGGTGCAGCTTTTTTTAGGGAGGAAAGCATTATAATGAAGATCGATTTTGCTTTGTCAAGTGATATATATATTTATCAGTTATAGACCCTTCGCTATGAAATATCCCCCGGGCGAAATATATTTTACTGAAAGTCTGGAACAGAACCTTTCTAGAAAAACTAATGTCGGATTTTCAGAAAGTTTTGAAATTCCAAAGATTTTTTAATATTTGGATCCTGTCATTAGTCACTATACGCATGCGACCAGGAAAGAGTAAAATAATCAAACAAAAAACATACACTTGCTGCCCGAAGCAAATATCAATTTTTATCAAAAAGGCTTAATTATATTTTCAATAAGATATACGTAGAAGATAATACATTATGAGATCAAGCGAAATATTTTTTTTGTTACTTAATATGTAATATATCATACACTCGAAAGCCGTTTATTATCTGATTTGAAAACACCGAGAAGTGTGTTGAAAAACGAGGTTATAGCCGATAGCCGAGTTTTTTAACTCACTTCGAGGTGTTTTTAAATCAGATAATAAACGGCTTTCGAGTGTATGGTATAGCTTCTCAAACAAATCAGTATTATTTAAAGTGCTTATATCACTTGTGGGGATTTTACATATTCGTAATCTTTGGGTTCTCCTGAGCAAGATTGCAATATATCTTGTCAGCCGAAAATTTCATCTTCATGGAGTTTTTCGCTGACAAAGTTACCGGATGTGATGTCACAAGAGGCATTCCAAACCAGTTTTCTTTTGTTACTTGCCACAAAAATGCCTCTTGTAACATCACATCCGGTAACTTTGACAGCGAAAAACTCCATGAAGACGAAATTTTCGGCTGACAAGATATATTGCAATTGTGCTCAGGAGAACCCAATTTCCTAGAAAATTTGGTCGAGGGACAAATTCCCTGTGACTCCTGCCTGAGTTCTGGCCGGCCTCAACACCCCCATACACAGTCTTAATTTACTACAATATGATTACGCACCTTATTACTAATCTTTCCGCAGTTAGCGCACTTTGGAGGGATACACTTGGGCGTGTCAGATCGACTTTGACTTTGGCGCAGCAGAGCCGCTTCCAGAACCTCCAAACACTCGTAATTACCGTCTCCAACGGTGTCAACCAAATGAACCAAGTCCGTCCGTTTCATTTTTTCAAACGTTACTCTTAATAACCTAAGGTCGTCGTGGTTTATCAATTTGTTACTCAGCAGTGTGTTGAAAATTTCTTCGTTACGGACGTCTGCTGGAAGTTGATTCATGTCAGATAGAATCTGACGAAAAGTACCCCATTTCTGCGTCTGACGCAAACTCGCTGAGATTGCCCTAAACATTCTTCGCATGATAACTTTTTCCTGTAGATTTTCTTGTGGAACTTCTTTAGAAGCCATTTTTTGGTTCCAAGCAAACTAGATGGAAATAATTTGGAATTAATTATATATTAAATACGTTTTTAGAAGCTAAGCGTTTGGTTTGGTTAGCTCAGAAGGAGGAGGAGTAAAGACTTTTCCTGAACCAATAAGGACAAAAGCTTAGCCAATGAAAATAATTTTTACATAGTTGAATTTTTGAAAATTTCTTAACCGTATTCATTGCAATGCAGCCCAGTGCAGTGCAGTGCAGTGCAATGCAATACAATGCGGTACAGTGCAGTGCAGTGCAGTGCAGTGCAGTGCAGTGCAGTGCAGTGCAGTGCAGTGCAGTCCAGTTCAGTTCAGTACTGTCCAATGCAATACAATGCAATACAATGCAGTGCAGTGCAGTGCAATACAATACAATTCAATACAATGCAGTGCAGTGCAGTGCAATGCAATGCAATACAATGCAATACAATGCAGTGCAATACAATACAATGCAATACAATGCATTACAATGCAATACAATGCAATACAATGCAGTACAGTGCAATGTAATACAATGCAATACAATGCAGTGCAATGCAATACAATGCAGTACAGTGCAATGCAATACAATGCAGTACAGTGCAGTGCAATGCAATGCAATACAATGCAGTACAATGCAGTGCAATGCAATACAATGCAGTACAGTGCAATGCAATACAATGCAGTACAGTGCAGTACAGTGCAATGCAATACAATGCAGTACAATGCAGTGCAATGCAATACAATGCAGTACAGTGCAATGCAATACAATGCAGTACAGTGCAGTACAGTGCAATGCAATACAATGCAGTACAATGCAGTGCAATGCAATACAATGCAGTACAGTGCAATGCAATACAATGCAGTACAGTGCAGTGCAATGCAATGCAATACAATGCAGTACAGTGCAATACAATACAATGCAATACAATGCGGTACAGTGCAATGCAATACAATGCAATACAATGCAGTGCAATGCAATATAATGCAGTGCAGTGCAGTGCAGTGCAATACAATGTAATACAATGCAGTGCAATGCAATGCAATGCAATGCAATATAATGCAGTGCAGTGCAATACAATGCAATTCAATACAATGCAGTGCAGTGCAATACAATGCAATACAATGCAGTACAGTGCAATGCAATACAATGCAATACAATGCAGTGCAATGCAATACAATGCAATACAGTGCAATGCAATGCAATATAATGCAGTGCAGTGCAATACAATGCAATACAATGCAGTGCGGTGCAATGCAATATAATGCAGTGCAATGCAATGCAATATAATGCAGTGCAATGCAATGCAATGCAATGCCAGTCCAGTGCAGGGCAATGCAATGCAATGCAATACAATGCAGTGCAATGCCGGCGCCAGTGCAGTGCAATACAATGCAATACAATGCAGTGCGGTGCAGTGCAATGCCAGTCCAGTGCGGTGCAATGCAATACAATGCAATACAGTTGCTAGCTAGTTTACAGGGTTTCCTCTTAAATTAATAAACTAATAATATCGAATAAATTAAATAAATTAGAAATTATGTTAGATTATAAAATATGGTTATTTTGAACAACTCTGTGAAATTTGTGAAATCTAGCTAGAGATCCTCTCTGTTCGACATGCGGTAATTTAAACTGAGAAGCATACAGCTAATGATCTACAATCCTGGTCAAAACTGTTGTATTATAATTAAGAATTTGAATTTGAACTAAAAAAATACGGGTTTCTCCCCCACCTTGCAGTGTTGTTGGTGAATGTAGATGCACAAAAACTCTACACAGGAAAACTGACGTTTCAAACGAAGCCCTTCATCAGAGCACATCAGAGTGAAATTAAATGTAGGAGTGGGTTAGACATCTAACTTTATAACATAGCTTTGATATAGCAACGTTTTTGATTGGCTGTCGTGCGTGCTCCATAACTCGATGCAGCACGGCAAAAAAGCGCGGGGAAAAATTTCCAAACAAAACTGACTTTTAAATTGACTTTTACGGCCTTTTATATTATCAAAATACCGAGTCATTTAATTTTATTGAGTAATAAAGAACAACGACCCAGAAGACATAATTTGGGTCTGGGTAACCGAGTTTAAACTGTCCTTTTGGTTGGATTTTAGTGAACAAAAAAGGCTTGGCTACGAAAGTAGAAAAACACAACAACCAAAACGATTCGCCGGCTTGTGAAAGGATTTAATGCTATGTTATAAAAGAAATGGCTCATGGTTTAGTCTGCTCCATCGAGTTATGGATGCACTTGGGAAATTGGGAGAGCACTCAAAAATCTAGAGTTGGTCTCGGCTGCGCCTCGACCATCTCTTACGATTTTTTCGTGCTCTCCCAATTTCCCGCGTGCACCATAACTCGATGGAGCACGCTAAACCAGCCATTTCTTAAATATTTCGATTATGCAATAGTAAATCATGTGTGTAAGCTGCGCTCACTGATGGCTGCGCTGCCTGGGGCCTATTGTTTTATTAACCAATCAAGTTATTTTGTGATCGCGCATGATCACACGGCCCTACAATCCATGATCACGCCACAATCAGTATTTCAAGCACTTTGGTCTTTCCTATGTGTTAAATGTCTAATTCTAAATGAATGTTTACTGGTTCAGATGGTTTTCTCAGGTAAGCAAATTGAACTTAAAGTATTTCTTTAATTAATAGAAATAGCTTTTCTCTCAGGATTCTCAACGAGAATGACAAACGTTCAGAATTAGTATTGGCTTGCAAAGCAATATACGCTACGCCATGTCTGAAAGCAAGAATCTCTGACCTTGCTTATTTGTTGGTTTAATTGTCAGTTATTGGGTATTTGAAAGGTCATTTCTGTAGTGTCTATTGTTTTAGAATTCTAGGGGTCTAGGTTATTAAAAAAAAACGAGACCTCTTAACCTTAGTTTTATAGATCGCCCAGGTCTGCCATGCCATGGTGCCCATGCACAGAAGAATATTATTCCTGTTACTACGGTAGTTTCTTAGTGTTTTACTTCCTATTTACGCCCAAAGTTACTGAACAAGCCTTTTTCTGCGAATTGACTAGGCAAAATTTAATACGTCAAATATGGAGATACAGCCAGTGAAAAATGAGCACAAGATAACAATTTAGAAGTGATTTGATTTTTATGATCTTTGGGCAAATATGCACAAGTCTCTATTAGAAAATGGTGCCTAAAGCCTGCCATTGCAAGGCTGTTTGCTCAGCAAGGTTCTCTGGTATTAAACATAGTAGATTTTTGTCTCGCAGTCTTGCGAGGTAAAATTCTCCGAAAAAGCAATGTGCATGGAAGACATCTTGCTCAGCAAAAAGCCTTGTATGAGGTAGTTAGCTCAGCTAGTAGCTCTTGTGTGCGGCTCCACTGTATACATATCCAACCATGGATAGTAAAATGAGTGGATTGGAAACTAATAGTCACGTGAGGTGTTTCCAGGCCGCCGATTGGCTGAAAAGCGTTTTTCTTTGCTCGAGAGATGTTGAAACCTAGTTGCAAATTGTGATGTCACGAATGGCGTGAGTACGCTTGTTTTACTGAGGTTTTTAGTGAACTTTTCTTCAAATTCTTCATATCCTCACATTCAGATGACTATGTTGATGTTTCAAATGATTTTATCGCCTTACAAACCTGCCTAAGCCACAATCGAGCGTTCGGGGTAAGCGTTGTTGATCTTTGTTTTGATGATTCCTGTGTTGTTTTGAAGAAAATGGCATCCCCAAATTGTGCTTTGTATTGCTCGGAATTTGGGATGCATATTTTAACTAGTAAACCTTGATATCTTCTTTTAAAATGAGTAAGAATAGACGGGCATTTTGTCGTATTTACAGACAATTCGATTATCATTTTAGGCTGTATTAATCCCAAACATTTGAATATACTCGGGGTTTTTAAGCTTGTCAATTGCAACCAGGTTGTTATGCTCACACGCCGTCAAGTTTCCAATCCAGTCTTTTTACTATCCATGGTATAACGTTGATCCTTGGATGCCACTTTTCCTGGTTTGTCATTTGACGACTTATACTGATGTTTACCTACAGTACTAAAGTTCACCACAGACCGCTAAATTCCACAAAATAATGACAGAATTGATGTGTAATATAATGCTGAAACTGAAGTTTCTATTATGCTCATTGGAGACAATTTGATTTTGTCAGCTGACAATCATTGATCATCCTGAATAATCGCAATCATTACAAGACAAAATGACAACATGGCAGTGCGATCATTGTGAGAAATAGAAACCATGCTTAAAAATCTTATTTCAGTTCCATTTTGTTAAAGCCTTGAGTGGACTTCAAGCTTCTTTAGTCGTGATTTGGATTGTTAGAATCGAACAGAAAGTGCTTCTCAGCACTCCAAGTGGGAGTGTCCAAGTGGGGTACCAGGTTTCTGAATTTGATATCCCTCCTTGAAATCTAGTATCCCACTTTCGAATACTAAACATCTCAACTTCCAATATCTAAAATTATATTACCGTATTTTCTGGGCGATAACCCACGGGTTATCTCTTAATTTTGCTAGGAAACATAATTAGTGCGGGTAATAGGGTGGTGTGGGTAATCTGTTGAATTCTTAAGACGATGCCATCATGAAGACTGGAGACCCAGGCTTCTACTTTCATCTTTCAACTACTGGTACTGTACTTTTATAAAATGTTGTTGTCCCAAACCAAGGGAGCACACCAGACTGACCTGTATTTCTTCTTCTTTGTTCGGCGTTCCTTCATTTATATTCAGCCATGTTTAATAATGCGGTATATTCATTAGCGTATCGCAGGCGTGGGCTACGGCCCGGTTATTTCATTTTCGGAACGTGCTCGGGTTTCCTTCGGCCCCGTAGCCTGCGCCTGCGGTACGCTAATGATATATACCGCATTATTTAAAATGGCTGAATATAAATGAAGGAATGCCGAACAAAGAAGAAATACAAGTCAGTCTGGTGTGCTCCCTTGCCCAAACCTATTATTAGCAGCTGCGGGTTATCCGATGGTGCGGGTCATACGCTGATTTATTTTTCCAAAAGTGACATTTTTGTTGCTGTGCGGGTTATTGCCCAGAAAATACGGTAACTATAACAGTTTGTGACAACACCTGCATTACATTACATTATAAGACATTACTGGTGTTGCATTGTAAGACATTGCATTACATTATAAAACATTACGTTATATAAGACATGTTACATTATAAGATGTTGTGCTCCATATATGATGTTATGCTGCATTATAAATAAGACGTTACATTGTAAGACATTACACTACAACATTGTAAGATGTTGTAAAACATTACACTACATTCTAAGACGTTACACTGCATTATAAGATGTTACACTACATTATAATTAAGATGTTATGTTACATTGTAAGATGTTACTTCAGGTGCTGTGGTTGTGTGCTATCGAAATTTTTATTGTATCCTGTTGGGATACTGAAGTTCAGACTACTAGTATCCAAAACTAAAATCTAGTACGGTATCCCATGGATATTGGGATACCGCAAATTTCAAGCCTTGCTTCTGGCAGTACTCAATCTTGCTCCCTGTACTCAGCTATATGCAGATGGATCATTGATACAAAAATTGTTCTTATGCAGTTGTCCATTGCATATATCATAAGGCATTGTTACCAAGAAGCCCAAATTTCTCCAGAAATTAAATAGCCATTGCAGACTTCAAGAGTTTCACAGCTTGAAGATATATTATATACACAAGATTCTCTTGAAATTTTCAGTGAATGCTCTTATCGCACTCTTCTGTTCATTAAAACAAGAAAAATGCCAATGATTTTTTTACTTCGTAGCCACTTTAATAAAATACAATTCTCAGAAATTTAATCCTGGTTGTCCATATATATTTATGTAACTTAAGTGCCACTATTTTCAAATCCACAGTCAAATAAACAAAACAAAAAAAATGGAAGAAAACTAATACGAGGTCAAAGGGTCCAAGTGATCTACAGGGGCCAAAAAAATATGGGTTCTGGTTTCCTGACCTTACCTAGTATTTTTGCTAGCAAAATGCCAATGCTAATCTATTTAATGTTTGAGGAGTATGAGCCTGAGTTGCAGCATGATTTGCATCTTGGGGTAGCAAGCATGGTGGCAGAACCTGTACACATAGTCAATCGAGATATGGTCTGGAAACTCAGCTAAAGTCTTTGGTCTATCTTTTTTCGCGGTTCAACATAAAATCCCAGCTCATTATAGGCACTTTGAAGATTGCCGTGTTTCCAGACCATATCTCGATTGACTATGCTGTACAGTAATGTGCTCAAAATTAGCTTTAATAGATGTGCTACCATAATTGATATTTGGTTTTGCAAAGAATATTATTGTCATGACTCGGCACTAAATAAAAAAAGTAAAAAAAAAAATTCTACCTACCCTACCTAAGAGAAATAGGAAAACTAAGTTTGTTTGTTTTTTTGGTCTAGACCTAACATTATTATATAAATAAGCACATGCCAAAAATAAGACTAAAATAACTACACTTTACAGTCAAACCAGATGTTCTTTAGGCAATATTGACAGCAGCATTGCAATGTTGACTTGCTAATGATACACGGTGACTCCTTAGCAAGTTGCTAAAAATTCACATTTTAAATATCGAACTTCACATAACATGAAGCATGAAGTTTACTTAGAGTTACAACTTGCTAAGTGCAATGTTGCTATCAATATTATATAATGTTGTGCAGGAAAGAACATCGGCTTGACTGTAATGGATGTTATGGTGCCACCTTGTGTGAGGACTTCATTTGCTGTAGCATAAAGTAGATCTGAACTGTGTTATGGTATAATTTATTGCAACTTGTTGCAGTTCAAAGTTTAAACCTATTTGTTACGAACTTTGAGTTTAACTTCATGCATTTTTATACGTTGTACTGTACATCAATTTAGTGATGTGCCTCTTTTACATTTTAGATCCCTATTCTAAGCTGATTGGACTGCATTGAAGTTTTGAATCTCACAGGTACGCACTGTACTGTAAGTTATGAATGTCTAACTCAATTCATATAGAAAATTATGACCAAAAATTGCATAAGTGAGATCCCGCCAGATTGCATAAGTCAGATGACCACCACAGAAACCCGCTTTATATTATGAACTGTGTTCTGAATTGGGCAATATAATTTATCAATTATATACATGGAGCAAGGGGCGTTTCATAATAAATTACACTGAATGATGAAATAACCAAAGGATATTTTATCCTGAGGGGTAATTTTTTGTTTTCATTTGTTTTCATAACTGATATTTCCTCTCAAGCTACGTAAATTTTGTATTTTACAAAAAACAAGATGATTTAAAATATTTTCACCTAAATTTACGGTCAGAAAGATGGTGATGAATTGCAAAATTATTTACCGTATTTTCTGGGTGATAACCCGCACGGTGTATAACCCGCACAGCAACAAAAATGTCACTTTTGGAAAAATAAATCAGTGTATTACCCGCACCATCAGATAACCCGCAGCTGCTAATAATAGGTTTGGGCAAGGGAGCACGCCAGACTGACTTGTATTTCTTCTTTGTTCGGCGTTCCTTCATTTATATTCAGCCATTTTGAATAATGCGGTATATATCATTAGCGTATCGCAGGTGTGGGCTATGTGGCTGAAGGAAACCCGAGCGCATTCCGAAAATGAAATAACTGGGGCTGTAGCCCGCACCTGCGATATGCTAATGAATATACCGCATTATTCAAAATGGCTGAATATAAATGAAGGAACGCCGAACAAAGAAGAAGAAATACAGGTCAGTCTGGCGTGCTCCCTTGCCCAAACCTATTATTAGCAGCTGTGGGTTATCCGATGGTGTGGGTAATATGCTAATTTATTTTTCCAAAAGTGACATTTTTGTTGCTGTGCGGGTTATACGCTGTGCGGGTTATCGCCCAGAAAATACGGTACCACTTGTTATAAGGGAATCTGATACCTTAGCAATTTTTCGTAAAAAAGTACTTGTTTTTTATCGTAACTTGTTTAAAGGGGGTCTACAGTCCGTTCTGTGCATGACCGGTGTGGAGTCCCCAAAACATGACATTCGTAGATAAATACATGAAGTACTCAGCTCAGTGTAAACCGTTAGAAACAACATGGCAGAAAACCAAGCGATTCGCCAAAGATATCTCCTCGGATTTCTTCTATTTCTTCTGAAAATGTTTTGCTTTGGGTACAAGTAATGAAGAGGAAGCAAGAAAAGCTTACAATCTTGAGTAAGGTATCAGTATTTTTTTGGTGAATAAAGATGTAAACATTAGTTTCCTACATGCGCAGAATGGACTGTAGACCCCCTTTAATTGATTGATGCTCTATAGTACTTTTCAATTTATCTTTCATTTTGTATTATTTATGTCATTGTAACAATTTTAGATTATTTGATCTAGTTAATATTCGGCTTATGATAGCAGGGCATGAGATTTGCGATATCCCAGGGATACCAGATTTTAAGTTTGGGTACTGGGCATCAAAAGCTCAGTTTCCCGTGGGGATACCATGAAAATTGGGATAGTGAGCAATTGTTGAGCAGCTATCCCAATTAATTGTTGTAATTTTTCGCATCTTGTCTGCGAATATACATGTATGTTGGCAGTGCACGCAAAGATTAAATGATAGGCATACATGAAGTAGTACCAGCAACAAGGAGCCATTGCTGGACAAAATGATCACAGGCTCGGAACGAGATTAAAATATTCTGCTTTTTTTTTTTTTCGGTCTCGTGTTATTCATTGTTTTACAGTCACACTACGACTACATAGTCGGCCTGAATTTGATGGATTTTGACAATGCCATGGACACTTTACAATTATGTTCAAGACGTAAATAAACTAAAGTATTAAACACTCTTATCGATGTGTTTAATAGTGTACAGCTAGGCATACTGCATACACTAGTGTAGTATGAATAATGTTGTGACCCTAACAGACTGGAAAGTTTCTAAGATCTCTGTTGCGCGGTACACACTTTCCAGTCTATTTGTTGTGTTAAATCAAATGTGGGATACTAATTTTCAAGGAGGGATACCAGATTTTAAGTGCCAGTATCCCACTGGATACTGCTGAATATTTCAAATCTCATGCCCTGGCCTGATGATAGGGAATCTTGTATTCTGTTTTAGGCTTACCTCAAATTGCATTATAATTAATTTGCATGTAATTTGGATATTTGATTAAATTAAGAATCTTTGCATGAGAAATAGAATAACATTTGAAAATTAGTAGTAATATTACTCGTTACAACTTGAGTTTATCTTGTCTACTCTTTGCAAGAGACTTGCAAGAGACTATTTTTAGGAAGGTGCACATCCTTTTTTTTTGGTAGACACAGGAAATTCCAGGGTAGGCACTGAGATTTATACTGTGAGGTAGAGGGTCTTGTGCTAACATTTGAGCATGTTGAATTTTTGTTATCACTAGCGGTGCATGTTGGAGAAGAGCAAATGTACATGTACAACCTAAAATCAGATGTTGTATTTGGGCAAAAGTCGGTGAAGCTTTGAAAAATCCATTGGGAATTTTCTATAACATTTCCTATTAGATATTGGCCAAATTCTTATAGGTTTCTCAAAGAATTTATATAGAATAGAAAATTTGCTTTCTGTAGTACTTCCTATTCATTTACAGTATAGAGAATTTATTCCTATTAGAAATAGGTGGGTGGTTAATTGGGTGATTTAGTTTTTATCAGCATGTATTGTTTACCTATAATTATTTCTCAAACTCATTAATAATTTATGAGGAACATTCAAAATAAATCAATATTTAATCAGTATTTAGAAATCGGAGGAAGATTACGGTCAAATTTAGCAAACTTTGAGGTCGATTTTCTCTTAAAATATTGATCCGTTTGAGAAGCTATATCCAACACTCGTCAGTATTCATCCTCCGATGTCTAAATACAGCCAAGCTGGTTAAAACAACTCGGCTTCGCCTCGTATTTTCAACTGCTTAGTGGCTGTATTTAGAAATTGGAGAAAGAACACCGACTCGTGTTGGATATATTACTTCTCACTTTTGTTTAAACAGTGTGGCGTATAATTTAACAAGTGCTTGCGTGATATCAATCCAGAGTGTAATTATCTCATTTAGTTTTTATTAGAGGTTATTTTACTTTCCTGAAATCGAGTATTTTGAATGCGAACGAGGCATCGAGGGTGATGAAACCGGGATTGAACGATCAACTATTCCAAATAAAATCAAACGAAAGCACTTTTTAGGATAATCTTTCTAAGATAATATGCCTTTGTTTTACGCGAAGTCACAGCTAGCTAATTAGAAGAGATTGTACATAGGCATGGGCATAAAATATCTACATCTACATGTACTTACAATTTCCAGCTGTAACCTTTGGCTAATGGCTTCTGTATCACAAAATATATTATGCAAATGCAAATAGTCACGTGTGAAGTGATATAAGTGAAAGTTACGTGTTCGTTACCAGACCTTTCTCGGCTTTGATTATTTCCCGTGTTGTATATAGCACCCTCCCGGTTAAATTTCGTTTGCTATGGAGGACCCGGCTAGAAGAAAAATCTAAGTTTACTAGGGAGGACAGCTTAGATATGACTGATGACAGTTTCCTCCTGTAGTAACACTAGACCAATGAGGAATGGTCCTTACTGGACCTCTAGGGAGAACAGTTTAGATATGACTGGTATAGTTATCCAGTATAAATAAAGTTAGTTTACTCTGGTTTCCTCCTGTAGTAACACTGGATCAATGAAGGATGGTCCTTACTGGACCTCTAGGAAGAACAGTTTAGATATGACTGATAGAGTTATCCAGTATAAATAAAGTTAGTTTAGTTTACTCTAGTTTCCTCCTGTAGTAACACTGGATCAATGAGGGATGGTCCTTACTGGACCTCTGGAGAGAACAGTTTAGATATGACTGATATAGTTATCCAGTATAAATAAAGTTAGTTTAGTTTACTCTAGTTTCCTCCTGTAGTAACACTGGATCAATGAAGGATGGTCCTTACTGGACCTCTAGGAAGAACAGTTTAGATATGACTGATAGAGTTATCCAGTATAAATAAAGTTAGTTTAGTTTACTCTAGTTTCCTCCTGTAGTAACACTGGATCAATGAGGGATGGTCCTTACTGGACCTCTGGAGAGAACAGTTTAGATATGACTGATAGAGTTATCCAGTATAAATAAAGTTAGTTTAGTTTACTCTAGTTTCCTCCTGTAGTAACACTGGATCAATGAGGGATGGTCCTTACTGGACCTCTGGAGAGAACAGTTTAGATATGACTGATAGAGTTATCCAGTATAAATAAAGTTAGTTTAGTTTACTCTAGTTTCCTCCTGTAGTAACACTGGATCAATGAGGGATGGTCCTTACTGGACCTCTGGAGAGAACAGTTTAGATATGACTGATAGGGTTATCCAGTATAAATAAAGTTAGTTTAGTTTACTCTAGTTTCCTCCTGCAGTAACACTGGATCAATGAGGGATGGTCCTTACTGGACCTCTGGAGAGAACAGTTTAGATATGACTGATAGAGTTATCCAGTATAAATAAAGTTAGTTTAGTTTACTCTAGTTTCCTCCTGTAGTAACACTGGATCAATGAGGGATGGTCCTTACTGGACCTCTGGAGAGAACAGTTTAGATATGACTGATAGGGTTATCCAGTATAAATAAAGTTAGTTTAGTTTACTCTAGTTTCCTCCTGTAGTAACACTGGATCAATGAGGGATGGTCCTTACTGGACCTCTGGAGAGAACAGTTTAGATATGACTGATATAGTTATCCAGTATAAATAAAGTTAGTTTAGTTTACTCTAGTTTCCTCCTGTAGTAACACTGGATCAATGAAGGATGGTCCTTACTGGACCTCTAGGAAGAACAGTTTAGATATGACTGATAGAGTTATCCAGTATAAATAAAGTTAGTTTAGTTTACTCTAGTTTCCTCCTGTAGTAACACTGGATCAATGAAGGATGGTCCTTACTGGACCTCTAGGAAGAACAGTTTAGATATGACTGATAGAGTTATCCAGTATAAATAAAGTTAGTTTAGTTTACTCTAGTTTCCTCCTGTAGTAACACTGGATCAATGAGGATGGTCCTTACTGGACCTCTGGAGAGAACAGTTTAGATATGACTGATATAGTTATCCAGTATAAATAAAGTTAGTTTAGTTTACTCTAGTTTCCTCCTGTAGTAACACTGGATCAATGAAGGATGGTCCTTACTGGACCTCTAGGAAGAACAGTTTAGATATGACTGATAGAGTTATCCAGTATAAATAAAGTTAGTTTAGTTTACTCTAGTTTCCTCCTGTAGTAACACTGGATCAATGAGGGATGGTCCTTACTGGACCTCTGGAGAGAACAGTTTAGATATGACTGATAGAGTTATCCAGTATAAATAAAGTTTAGTTTAGTTTACTCTAGTTTCCTCCTGTAGTAACACTGGATCAATGAGGGATGGTCCTTACTGGACCTCTGGAGAGAACAGTTTAGATATGACTGATAGAGTTATCCAGTATAAATAAAGTTAGTTTAGTTTACTCTAGTTTCCTCCTGTAGTAACACTGGATCAATGAGGGATGGTCCTTACTGGACCTCTGGAGAGAACAGTTTAGATATGACTGATAGGGTTATCCAGTATAAATAAAGTTAGTTTAGTTTACTCTAGTTTCCTCCTGTAGTAACACTGGATCAATGAGGGATGGTCCTTACTGGACCTCTGGAGAGAACAGTTTTAGATATGACTGATAGAGTTATCCAGTATAAATAAAGTTAGTTTAGTTTACTCTAGTTTCCTCCTGTAGTAACACTGGATCAATGAGGGATGGTCCTTACTGGACCTCTGCAGAGAACAGTTTAGATATGACTGATAGAGTTATCCAGTATAAATAAAGTTAGTTTAGTTTACTCTGGTTTCCTCCTGCAGTAACACTGGATCAATGAGGGATAGTCCTTACTGGACCTCTAGGAAGAACAGTTTAGATATGACTGATAGGGTTATCCAGTATAAATAAAGTTAGTTTAGTTTACTCCAGTTTCTTCCTGTAGTAACACTAGATCAACGAGGGATGATGGTCTCTACTAGACCTCCTCTTATCCAGTATAAATAAAATCCATGATTTTGGCGTCAAACGCTGCGGGAGATATACCATGGAAATTAATGGAGAGGGTCAAACAGTTCCGTCGTAGGAGCAACAAGAAGCAACAGTTACAAGGAGCAACGTTTGACGTTTTTCTTGTGCCTTGGAAGTGCCCATTTCAATAATCGAAGGCAGTATTGTGTGTGACAATGCGCACAAAACCAATCTTGCTACTACGCTGTATTTCTGTGGCGTGATGTTGGGTAGCTTGCTATTTGGAACATTAATGAGACAAGTTCGGAAGAAGACCGCTGTTCTTCGTCGCCATGTATTCGCCATTTGCCGCCAACTTGCTGCTGTACTTTTTCCAGAATTATATTGTTATCGTTAGTTGTACGTTATTGGTCATTGTTTCTATTGGATAGTAAATTACAACTTTAGTTCTTCCGAAATATCGTATTTTACCATCACAAATGCGAACTACTTGGACTATTGTCATAGTGATATCTCCTGTTGCGTTTCACGCCAAAGTCATGCATTAATTAAGTTTAAAATTATGACTTGGCCAATCAGAAGTCGGTATCGTGCTGTGATTCATTGTTTAAAGAAAATTTGAAAAGCCCGCAGTCGTTTGCACGTAATGTCAATGTGAAACATAACTATTCCTTGGAAACGTATCCCTTCTATACGTACATTGACTTAATTGTGAGAATTGGAATGATCAGCGAACGCAGATCGTCTGATAAGGTATATAACGTAAAAATAATCATAGCATCAAAGCGTAAATTCGCCTTACTGTTCAAAATGGCGTACTGGATGGCGTATGGTGTAGCTTTTATGGCGAATAATGGCGTATTGGATGGCGTGGACATTTTTTCCATGTTTACATACAGTTATATAGAAACACGCTTTCAGCCAATTACCGCGTGCGTTTTCTAAGACCCCCTTTTCAAATTGTACCGGCATCGTGTAAAGGAAAAGTGTTTAATAGAAAAAAGGAAAGTGTTTAATAGAAAAAAGGAAAGTGTTTAATAGCGTGTGATTACTATACATTTGTTAATAGCGTTTTTCTTTTTAGGCAAAAGTCGTTTCGATGGTGACGAGGAAGACTTGTTCAAAACTGGACATACAGCACAGTCATTAAAGCTTTAGACTACATGAGGGAAGAGCAATACCAAAGTCTTGAAACATTTTATGAACATCTTACTGCAAATTACTTTTCTACTGTAAAACTATCCAAGATAAAAGGAAGCAAATGGACCTCGTTAGTGACCCATCCTGCTCCAGCTTTAATTCACTTTTATTATAACGTATCTCCCGCTTATATAATAGTCCAAGACCTTACTCAATGTGGTGAATCTAAAGCTATGATGATCATGAACACACTGGAAGACATGAGTAAGTTTGACTTAAGTCTCAAGATTGTTTACCGACGCAGCATATCTAAGAAGAAAAAGAAGAGTAAACGAGCTGTAGAAAAATCACAAAAATCCAACAAGAGTGTACTATGGGAGACTAAAACAAACTTAATGCTACCCGACAATGAGGCTGCTTCGACCATGCGCAAAGTGGAAGACTGTAAGCTTTATCGAACTTTGGTAGCTTACTTTAAATCATCAGATCAAGGGACGTCGTCCTCAGAAGAGCAGAGTGCTAGACGTTTGGATGGAACATCTTCCAGTGACCATAATATTCCATCTTTGGACAGAATAAACGAAATTGAAAAGTCAAATCAGACCAAGGGAGTTCGTCTTCAGCAGAACATGATATTCCTTCTTTGGACCAAATACACGAAACTACATCAGACCAAGGAACTTCGTCATCAGGAGAGCACGATATTCAATCTTTGGACAAAATACTTGCAGTCAAATCAGAGCAAGGAACTTCGTCATCAGCAGAGCATAGTGCTACACTTTTGGACGTGACATCCTCCAGGGAGCATGATATTCCATCCTTGGACGGAAGAAAACACGAAACGAAATTACCTTTGACCTCAAAAAGAACAAAAGAAGTGGAAGAAATGGAATGTGAGATAATGCAGTTGAGGGAAACAGTGCGTAGTTTGGAAGATAAGTTCGATGAATCTAAAAGAAAATTACGAGCGAAAGAAATGATTGGAGTCAAAAGCACCGGGACGCAGACATCGAAAGAACAAGAATAAGAATTGCAGCTTAAGATGAATGACTTAGAACAAACCGTAAGTCGACTGGAAGAGGAATTTCGCAGTTCTAAAGAAAAAGCTGAAAAGTATTTTAAAAGCATTGAAATACATTACAAACGACAGCTGCTTAATGTGCGTAAAAAGAACGAAGATTTAAACGACAAAGCCAGTGCTTTGGAAAGAAAATTACAAAACAAAGAAGAAGAAATCAATGTTACCTTAGCCGACCTCGGACGTGCGTTAGTTGAGAGAGACACGCTGATCAAAGAAAAGAAGGCTCGTGCAACAGCTCATTCCAGTCCATTGGAAGTCACTTCGAGTTCTTCTCAAACTTCTGAGATGCCACCCTCGCCTGAGGCACCAACAAGAATCCGAGGAGCCGAAGCAGTAACGGAACGCGACGAGCATCTTACGGCCAATAGCGAAGCCACTGAAGAAAATTCTGGAAGTAACGGGGCGGTAGTTGCTGTGCAAGAATCACAAGCAGAAGCAAACCGCAAAGATACAATCAGCTTAGCTAACATCCCGACTACAATCGTTGAAAGAGGCTTATATTTCAACTACAAACGATTGTTGCTATTAATAACTGAGAGGCTACTCTCAGGCGATGTGATCAAGTTCAAGGAGTGGGCTAGTAGTATATTAGCGGTCGACGTCACAGCGAATGTCGACGACGTTTTTGTGGAACTGGATCGAAGCGGGGTGATCAGTGCCGTTAATTTGGAAAAGCTGAGAGAATTCTTTGAGAAAATTGTGAGATTTGATCTAGTGTATATGATTGATTGCTTTATCGTTGGTGACTACTCTTGCTTACGCAACACCAGTGAGGGGACCCCTAGACGGAACAATCAGGGAAGCACGTGAGTATTCCTAAACAGCTTTTGTGAGTAACTATGGCCAGGTAATGGATCAAACATGGTCTATAATATAGTGCTACTCTGGTTTAACCAGACAATTTTTTCTATGACAAACTGAGGTTACGGGGAGCCACTTTATTTGGTGGCCTCCTATAGTTTCCTTTTTATCTTATTTGTTATCTTATTTCAAAGAGGTATCCACAAAAGTTCTCAATCGTAAACAAATTGGGCGACTTAGCAGAAGCCTTTAGCAGACAGACAGTAGCCAACAGAAGGCCCTTGTAACAGCTTTATGTAACTGATTTAATTTTACTATTTTGACCTCTTTTTTTTTTCGTTTCTTTTTGAAACAGTCCTCCATTAAATTATCGATCTCAGAGAGCAACGGCAAGTTATCGAAATTCACTCCAATCAAGTGTTCTCACATCTGGTAAACATTCACTCCACAGTCAAGACAGAACTAGCGAAGTCGAGGAATCTTATGTCCCGCTTCAATCCAGGCGACCTGATACGTCAGCCGTGGCGCCTACCAACTGTAGAACACAGAAGGTCTAAAAAGACTTTATTTAACCGTTTTTGACCCTAACTCAAAAGTTTCAAAAATGACCAAAATCGGTCAAAAAGTAAAGGCTAACAACGCCTTTACTTTTTTTTCCCCCGATTTTTTTTGAAAAATCAAGAAAAATAATTTTTAGCCCAAATACAGCCTTCTCCTTTTCACAGAAGGTCTAAAAAGACTTTATTTAACCGTTTTTGACCCTAACTCAAAAGTTTCAAAAATGACCAAAATCGGTCAAAAAGTAAAGGCTAACCCCTTTACTTTTTTTTTCCCGGATTTTTTTTGAAAAATCAAGAAAAATATTTTTAGCCCAAATACAGCCTTCTCCTTTTCACAGAAGGTCTAAAAGGACTTTATTTAACCGTTTTTGACCCTAACTCAAAAGTTTCAAAAATGACCAAAATCGGTCAAAAAGTAAAGGCTAACCCCTTTACTTTTTTTTTCCCCGATTTTTTTTGAAAAATCAAGAAAAATATTTTTAGCCCAAATACAGCCTTCTCCTTTTCACAGAAGGTCTAAAAAGACTATATTTAACCGTTTTTGACCCTAACTCAAAAGTTTCAAAAATGACCAAAAGCGGTCAAAAAGTAAAGGCTAACCCCTTTACTTTTTTTTTCCCCGATTTTTTTTGAAAAATCAATAAAAATATTTTTAGCCTAAATACAGCTTTCTCCTTTTCTCCTTTTCACAGAAGGTCTAAAAAGACTATATTTAACCGTTTTTGACCCTAACTCAAAAGTTTCAAAAATGACCAAAATCGGTCAAAAAGTAAAGGCTAACAACGCCTTTACTTTTTTTTCACCCGATTTTTTTTGAAAAATCAAGAAAAATAATTTTTAGCCCAAATACAGCCTTCTCCTTTTCACAGAAGGTCTAAAAAGACTTTATTTAACCGTTTTTGACCCTAACTCAAAAGTTTCAAAAATGACCAAAATCGGTCAAAAAGTAAAGGCTAACCCCTTTACTTTTTTTTTCCCGGATTTTTTTTGAAAAATCAAGAAAAATATTTTTAGCCCAAATACAGCCTTCTCCTTTTCACAGAAGGTCTAAAAGGACTTTATTTAACCGTTTTTGACCCTAACTCAAAAGTTTCAAAAATGACCAAAATCGGTGACCCTTTACTTTTTTTTTCCCCGATTTTTTTTGAAAAATCAAGAAAAATATTTTTAGCCCAAATACAGCCTTCTCCTTTTCACAGAAGGTCTAAAAAGACTATATTTAACCGTTTTTGACCCTAACTCAAAAGTTTCAAAAATGACCAAAAGCGGTCAAAAAGTAAAGGCTAACCCCTTTACTTTTTTTTTCCCCGATTTTTTTTGAAAAATCAATAAAAATATTTTTAGCCCAAATACAGCCTTCTCCTTTTCACAGAAGGTCTAAAAAGACTTTATTTAACCGTTTTTGACCCTAACTCAAAAGTTTCAAAAATGACCAAAATCGGTCAAAAAGTAAAGGCTAACCCCTTTACTTTTTTTTTCCCCGATTTTTTTTGAAAAATCAAGAAAAATATTTTTAGCCCAAATACAGCCTTCTCCTTTTCACAGATGGTCTAAAAAGACTTTATTTAACCGTTTTTGACCCTAACTCAAAAGTTTCAAAAATGACCAAAATCGGTCAAAAAGTAAAGGCTAACCCCTTTACTTTTTTTTTCCCCGATTTTTTTTGAAAAATCAAGAAAAATATTTTTAGCCCAAATACAGCCTTCTCCTTTTCACAGAAGGTCTAAAAAGACTATATTTAACCGTTTTTGACCCTAACTCAAAAGTTTCAAAAATGACCAAAAGCGATCAAAAAGTAAAGGCTAACCCCTTTACTTTTTTTTCCCCGATTTTTTTTGAAAAATCAAGAAAAATATTTTTAGCCCAAATACAGCCTTCTCCTTTTCACAGAAGGTCTAAAAAGACTTTATTTAACCGTTTTTGACCCTAACTCAAAAGTTTCAAAAATGACCAAAATCGGTCAAAAAGTAAAGGCTAACCCCTTTACTTTTTTTTTCCCCGATTTTTTTTGAAAAATCAAGAAAAATATTTTTAGCCCAAATACAGCCTTCTCCTTTTCACAGAAGGTCTAAATGGACTTTATTTAACCGTTTTTGACCCTAACTCAAAAGTTTCAAAAATGACCAAAATCGGTCAAAAAGTAAAGGCTAATCCCTTTACTTTTTTTTTCCCCGATTTTTTTTGAAAAATCAAGAAAAATATTTTTAGCCCAAATACAGCCTTCTCCTTTTCACAGAAGGTCTAAAAAGACTTTATTTAACCGTTTTTGACCCTAACTCAAAAGTTTCAAAAATGACCAAAATCGGTCAAAAAGTAAAGGCTAACCCCTTTACTTTTTTTTTCCCCGCTTTTTTTTGAAAAATCAATAAAAATATTTTTAGCCTAAATACAGCTTTCTCCTTTTCTCCTTTTCACAGAAGGTCTAAAAAGACTATATTTAACCGTTTTTGACCCTAACTCAAAAGTTTCAAAAATGACCAAAAGCGGTCAAAAAGTAAAGGCTAACCCCTTTACTTTTTTTTTTCCCCGATTTTTTTTGAAAAATCAATAAAAATATTTTTAGCCTAAATACAGCTTTCTCCTTTTCTCCTTTTCACAGAAGGTCTAAAAAGACTATATTTAACCGTTTTTGACCCTAACTCAAAAGTTTCAAAAAATGACCAAAATCGATCAAAAAGTAAAGGCTAACCCCTTTACTTTTTTTTCCCCGATTTTTTTTGAAAAATCAAGAAAAATATTTTTTAGCCCAAATACAGCCTTCTCCTTTTCACAGATGGTCTAAAAAGACTTTATTTAACCGTTTTTGACCCTAACTCCAAAAGTTTCAAAAATGACCAAAATCGGTCAAAAAGTAAAGGCTAACCCCTTTACTTTTTTTTCCCCGATTTTTTTTGAAAAATCAAGAAAAATATTTTTAGCCCAAATACAGCCTTCTCCTTTTCACAGATGGTCTAAAAAGACTTTATTTAACCGTTTTTGACCCTAACTCAAAAGTTTCAAAAATGACCAAAATCGGTCAAAAAGTAAAGGCTAACCCCTTTACTTTTTTTTTCCCCGCTTTTTTTTGAAAAATCAATAAAAATATTTTTAGCCTAAATACAGTTTTCTCCTTTTCTCCTTTTCACAGAAGGTCTAAAAAGACTATATTTAACCGTTTTTGACCCTAACTCAAAAGTTTCAAAAATGACCAAAATCGGTCAAAAAGTAAAGGCTAACCCCTTTACTTTTTTTTTCCCCGATTTTTTTTGAAAAATCAAGAAAAATATTTTTAGCCCAAATACAGCCTTCTCCTTTTCACAGATGGTCTAAAAAGACTTTATTTAACCGTTTTTGACCCTAACTCAAAAGTTTCAAAAATGAACCCCTTTACTTTTTTTTTCCCCGCTTTTTTTTGAAAAATCAATAAAAATATTATTAGCCTAAATACAGCTTTCTCCTTTTCTCCTTTTCACAGAAGGTCTAAAAAGACTATATTTAACCGTTTTTGACCCTAACTCAAAAGTTTCAAAAATGACCAAAAGCGGTCAAAAAGTAAAGGCTAACCCCTTTACTTTTTTTTCCCCCGATTTTTTTTTGAAAAATCAAGAAAAATATTTTTAGCCCAAATACAGCCTTCTCCTTTTCACAGAAGGTCTAAAAAGACTTTATTTAACCGTTTTTGACCCTAACTCAAAAGTTTCAAAAATGACCAAAATCGGTCAAAAAGTAAAGGCTAACCCCTTTACTTTTTTTTCGCCCGATTTTTTTTAAAAATCCAAAAAAACTTTTTTAGCCCAAATAAAGCCTTCTCCTTTTCACAGATGGTCTAAAAAGACTTTATTTAACCGTTTTTGACCCTAACTCAAAAGTTTCAAAAATGACCAAAATCGGTCAAAAAGTAAAGGCTAACCCCTTTACTTTTTTTTTCCCCGATTTTTTTTGAAAAATCAAGAAAAATATTTTTAGCCCAAATACAGCCTTCTCCTTTTCACAGAAGGTCTAAAAAGACTTTATTTAACCGTTTTTGACCCTAACTCAAAAGTTTCAAAAATGACCGAAATCGGTCAAAAAGTAAAGGCTAACCCCTTTACTTTTTTTTTCCCCGATTTTTTTTGAAAAATCAAGAAAAATATTTTTAGCCCAAATACAGCCTTCTCCTTTTCACAGATGGTCTAAAAAGACTTTATTTAACCGTTTTTGACCCTAACTCAAAAGTTTCAAAAATGACCAAAATCGGTCAAAAAGTAAAGGCTAACCCCTTTACTTTTTTTTTCCCCGCTTTTTTTTGAAAAATCAATAAAAATATTTTTAGCCTAAATACAGTTTTCTCCTTTTCTCCTTTTCACAGAAGGTCTAAAAAGACTATATTTAACCGTTTTTGACCCTAACTCCAAAGTTTCAAAAATGACCAAAAGCGGTCAAAAAGTAAAGGCTAACCCCTTTACTTTTTTTTCCCCGATTTTTTTTGAAAAATCAAGAAAAATATTTTTAGCCCAAATACAGCCTTCTCCTTTTCACAGAAGGTCTAAAAAGACTATATTTAACCGTTTTTGACCCTAACTCAAAAGTTTCAAAAATGACCAAAAGCGATCAAAAAGTAAAGGCTAACCCCTTTACTTTTTTTTCCCCGATTTTTTTTGAAAAATCAAGAAAAATATTTTTAGCCCAAATACAGCCTTCTCCTTTTCACAGAAGGTCTAAAAAGACTTTATTTAACCGTTTTTGACCCTAACTCAAAAGTTTCAAAAATGACCAAAATCGGTCAAAAAGTAAAGGCTAACCCCTTTACTTTTTTTTTCCCCGATTTTTTTTTGAAAAATCAAGAAAAATATTTTTAGCCCAAATACAGCCTTCTCCTTTTCACAGAAGGTCTAAAAGGACTTTATTTTAACCGTTTTTGACCCTAACTCAAAAGTTTCAAAAATGACCAAAATCGGTCAAAAAGTAAAGGCTAACCCCTTTACTTTTTTTTTCCCGATTTTTTTTGAAAAATCAAGAAAAATATTTTTAGCCCAAATACAGCCTTCTCCTTTTCACAGAAGGTCTAAAAAGACTTTATTTAAACCGTTTTTGACCCTAACTCAAAAGTTTCAAAAATGACCAAAATCGGTCAAAAAGTAAAGGCTAACCCCTTTACTTTTTTTTCCCCCGCTTTTTTTTGAAAAATCAATAAAAAATATTTTTAGCCCTAAATACAGCTTTCTCCTTTTCTCCTTTTCACAGAAGGTCTAAAAAGACTATATTTAACCGTTTTTGACCCTAACTCAAAAGTTTCAAAAATGACCAAAATCGGTCAAAAAGTAAAGGCTAACCCCTTTACTTTTTTTTTCCCCGATTTTTTTTGAAAAATCAAGAAAAATATTTTTAGCCCAAATACAGCCTTCTCCTTTTCACAGAAGGTCTAAAAGGACTTTATTTAACCGTTTTTGACCCTAACTCAAAAGTTTCAAAAATGACCAAAATCGGTCAAAAAGTAAAGGCTAACCCCTTTACTTTTTTTTTCCCCGATTTTTTTTGAAAAATCAATAAAAATATTTTTAGCCTAAATACAGCTTTCTCCTTTTCTCCTTTTCACAGAAGGTCTAAAAAGACTATATTTAACCGTTCTTGACCCTAACTCAAAAGTTTCAAAAATGACCAAAATCGGTCAAAAAGTAAAGGCTAACCCCTTTACTTTTTTTTTCCCCGATTTTTTTTGAAAAATCAAGAAAAATATTTTTTAGCCCAAATACAGCCTTTCTCCTTTTCCACAGAAGGTCTAAAAGGACTTTATTTAACCGTTTTTGACCCTAACTCAAAAGTTTCAAAAATGACCAAAATCGGTCAAAAAGTAAAGGCTAACCCCTTTACTTTTTTTTTCCCCGATTTTTTTTTGAAAAATCAATAAAAATATTTTTAGCCTAAATACAGCTTTCTCCTTTTCTCCTTTTCACAGAAGGTCTAAAAAGACTATATTTAACCGTTTTTGACCCTAACTCAAAAGTTTCAAAAATTACCAAAAGCGATCAAAAAGTAAAGGCTAACCCCTTTACTTTTTTTTTCCCCGATTTTTTTTGAAAAATCAAGAAAAATATTTTTAGCCCAAATACAGCCTTCTCCTTTTCACAGAAGGTCTAAAAAGACTTTATTTAACCGTTTTTGACCCTAACTCAAAAGTTTCAAAAATGACCAAAATCGGTCAAAAAGTAAAGGCTAACCCCTTTACTTTTTTTTTCCCCGCTTTTTTTTGAAAAATCAATAAAAATATTTTTAGCCTAAATACAGTTTTCTCCTTTTCTCCTTTTCACAGAAGGTCTAAAAAGACTATATTTAACCGTTTTTGACCCTAACTCAAAAGTTTCAAAAATGACCAAAATCGGTCAAAAAGTAAAGGCTAACCCCTTTACTTTTTTTTTCCCCGATTTTTTTTGAAAAATCAATAAAAATATTTTTAGCCTAAATACAGCTTTCTCCTTTTCACAGAAGGTCTAAAAAGACTATATTTAACCGTTTTTGACCCTAACTCAAAAGTTTCAAAAATGACCAAAAGCGATCAAAAAGTAAAGGCTAACCCCTTTACTTTTTTTTCCCCGATTTTTTTTGAAAAATCAAGAAAAATATTTTTAGCCCAAATACAGCCTTCTCCTTTTCACAGATGGTCTAAAAAGACTTTATTTAACCGTTTTTGACCCTAACTCAAAAGTTTCAAAAATGACCAAAATCGGTCAAAAAGTAAAGGCTAACCCCTTTACTTTTTTTTTTCCCCGATTTTTTTTGAAAAATCAAGAAAAATATTTTTAGCCCAAATACAGCCTTCTCCTTTTCACAGAAGGTCTAAAAGGACTTTATTTAACCGTTTTTGACCCTAACTCAAAAGTTTCAAAAATGACCAAAATCGGTCAAAAAGTAAAGGCTAACCCCTTTACTTTTTTTTTTTTCCCCGATTTTTTTTGAAAAAATCAAGAAAAATATTTTTAGCCCAAATACAGCCTTGTCCTTTTCACAGAAGGTCTAAAAAGACTTTATTTAACCGTTTTTGACCCTAACTCAAAAGTTTCAAAAATGACCAAAATCGGTCAAAAAGTAAAGGCTAACCCCTTTACTTTTTTTTCCCCCGCTTTTTTTTGAAAAATCAATAAAAATATTTTTAGCCTAAATACAGCTTTCTCCTTTTCTCCTTTTCACAGAAGGTCTAAAAAGACTATATTTAACCGTTTTTGACCCTAACTCAAAAGTTTCAAAAATGACCAAAATCGGTCAAAAAGTAAAGGCTAACCCCTTTACTTTTTTTTTCCCCGATTTTTTTTGAAAAATCAAGAAAAATATTTTTAGCCCAAATACAGCCTTCTCCTTTTCACAGAAGGTCTAAAAGGACTTTATTTAACCGTTTTTGACCCTAACTCAAAAGTTTCAAAAATGACCAAAATCGGTCAAAAAGTAAAGGCTAACCCCTTTACTTTTTTTTTCCCCGATTTTTTTTGAAAAATCAATAAAAATATTTTTAGCCTAAATACAGCTTTCTCCTTTTCTCCTTTTCACAGAAGGTCTAAAAAGACTATATTTAACCGTTTTTGACCCTAACTCAAAAGTTTCAAAAATGACCAAAATCGGTCAAAAAGTAAAGGCTAACCCCTTTACTTTTTTTTCCCCGATTTTTTTTGAAAAATCAAGAAAAATATTTTTAGCCCAAATACAGCCTTCTCCTTTTCACAGAAGGTCTAAAAGGACTTTATTTAACCGTTTTTGACCCTAACTCAAAAGTTTCAAAAATGACCAAAATCGGTCAAAAAGTAAAGGCTAACCCCTTTACTTTTTTTTTCCCCGATTTTTTTTGAAAAATCAATAAAAATATTTTTAGCCTAAATACAGCTTTCTCCTTTTCTCCTTTTCACAGAAGGTCTAAAAAGACTATATTTAACCGTTCTTGACCCTAACTCAAAAGTTTCAAAAATTACCAAAAGCGATCAAAAAGTAAAGGCTAACCCCTTTACTTTTTTTTCCCCGATTTTTTTTGAAAAATCAAGAAAAATATTTTTAGCCCAAATACAGCCTTCTCCTTTTCACAGATGGTCTAAAAAGACTTTATTTAACCGTTTTTGACCCTAACTCAAAAGTTTCAAAAATGACCAAAATTGGTCAAAAAGTAAAGGCTAACCCCTTTACTTTTTTTTTCCCCGATTTTTTTTGAAAAATCAATAAAAATATTTTTAGCCTAAATACAGCTTTCTCCTTTTCTCCTTTTCACAGAAGGTCTAAAAAGACTATATTTAACCGTTTTTGACCCTAACTCAAAAGTTTCAAAAATTACCAAAAGCGGTCAAAAAGTAAAGGCTAACCCCTTTACTTTTTTTTTCCCCGATTTTTTTTGAAAAATCAAGAAAAATATTTTTAGCCCAAATACAGCCTTCTCCTTTTCACAGATGGTCTAAAAAGACTTTATTTAACCGTTTTTGACCCTAACTCAAAAGTTTCAAAAATGACCAAAATCGGTCAAAAAGTAAAGGCTAACCCCTTTACTTTTTTTTCCCCGATTTTTTTTGAAAAATCAAGAAAAATATTTTTAGCCCAAATACAGCCTTCTCCTTTTCACAGAAGGTCTAAAAAGACTTTATTTAACCGTTTTTGACCCTAACTCAAAAGTTTCAAAAATGACCAAAATCGGTCAAAAAGTAAAGGCTAACCCCTTTACTTTTTTTTTCCCCGCTTTTTTTTGAAAAATCAATAAAAATATTTTTAGCCTAAATACAGTTTTCTCCTTTTCTCCTTTTCACAGAAGGTCTAAAAAGACTATATTTAACCGTTTTTGACCCTAACTCCAAAGTTTCAAAAATGACCAAAAGCGGTCAAAAAGTAAAGGCTAACCCCTTTACTTTTTTTTTCCCCGATTTTTTTTGAAAAATCAAGAAAAATATTTTTAGCCCAAATACAGCCTTCTCCTTTTCACAGAAGGTCTAAATGGACTTTATTTAACCGTTTTTGACCCTAACTCAAAAGTTTCAAAAATGACCAAAATCGGTCAAAAAGTAAAGGCTAACCCCTTTACTTTTTTTTTCCCCGATTTTTTTTGAAAAATCAAGAAAAATATTTTTAGCCCAAATACAGCCTTCTCCTTTTCACAGATGGTCTAAAAAGACTTTATTTAACCGTTTTTGACCCTAACTCAAAAGTTTCAAAAATGACCAAAATCGGTCAAAAAGTAAAGGTAACCCCTTTACTTTTTTTTTCCCCGCTTTTTTTTGAAAAATCAATAAAAATATTTTTAGCCTAAATACAGTTTTCTCCTTTTCTCCTTTTCACAGAAGGTCTAAAAAGACTATATTTAACCGTTTTTGACCCTAACTCCAAAGTTTCAAAAATGACCAAAAGCGGTCAAAAAGTAAAGGCTAACCCCTTTACTTTTTTTTCCCCGATTTTTTTTGAAAAATCAAGAAAAATATTTTTAGCCCAAATACAGCCTTCTCCTTTTCACAGAAGGTCTAAATGGACTTTATTTAACCGTTTTTGACCCTAACTCAAAAGTTTCAAAAATGACCAAAATCGGTCAAAAAGTAAAGGCTAACCCCTTTACTTTTTTTTTCCCCGATTTTTTTTGAAAAATCAAGAAAAATATTTTTAGCCCAAATACAGCCTTCTCCTTTTCACAGAAGGTCTAAAAGGACTTTATTTAACCGTTTTTGACCCTAACTCAAAAGTTTCAAAAATGACCAAAATCGGTCAAAAAGTAAAGGCTTACCCCTTTACTTTTTTTCCCCCCGCTTTTTTTTGAAAAATCAATAAAAATATTATTAGCCTAAATACAGCTTTCTCCTTTTCTCCTTTTCACAGAAGGTCTAAAAAGACTATATTTAACCGTTTTTGACCCTAACTCAAAAGTTTCAAAAATGACCAAAATCGGTCAAAAAGTAAAGGCTAACCCCTTTACTTTTTTTTTCCCCGATTTTTTTTGAAAAATCAAGAAAAATATTTTTAGCCCAAATACAGCCTTCTCCTTTTCACAGAAGGTCTAAAAAGACTTTATTTAACCGTTTTTGACCCTAACTCAAAAGTTTCAAAAATGACCAAAATCGGTCAAAAAGTAAAGGCTAACCCCTTTACCTTTTTTTTTCCCCGATTTTTTTTGAAAAATCAAGAAAAATATTTTTAGCCCAAATACAGCCTTCTCCTTTTCACAGAAGGTCTAAATGGACTTTATTTAACCGTTTTTGACCCTAACTCAAAAGTTTCAAAAATGACCAAAATCGGTCAAAAAGTAAAGGCTAACCCCTTTACTTTTTTTTCCCCGATTTTTTTTGAAAAATCAAGAAAAATATTTTTAGCCCAAATACAGCCTTCTCCTTTTCACAGATGGTCTAAAAAGACTTTATTTAACCGTTTTTGACCCTAACTCAAAAGTTTCAAAAATGACCAAAATCGGTCAAAAAGTAAAGGCTAACCCCTTTACTTTTTTTTTCCCCGATTTTTTTTGAAAAATCAAGAAAAATATTTTTAGCCCAAATACAGCCTTCTCCTTTTCACAGAAGGTCTAAAAAGACTTTATTTAACCGTTTTTGACCCTAACTCAAAAGTTTCAAAAATGACCGAAATCGGTCAAAAAGTAAAGGCTAACCCCTTCACTTTTTTTTTCCCCGATTTTTTTTGAAAAATCAAGAAAAATATTTTTAGCCCAAATACAGCCTTCTCCTTTTCACAGAAGGTCTAAATGGACTTTATTTAACCGTTTTTGACCCTAACTCAAAAGTTTCAAAAATGACCAAAATCGGTCAAAAAGTAAAGGCTAACCCCTTTACTTTTTTTTTCCCCGATTTTTTTTGAAAAATCAAGAAAAATATTTTTAGCCCAAATACAGCCTTCTCCTTTTCACAGAAGGTCTAAAAAGACTATATTTAACCGTTTTTGACCCTAACTCAAAAGTTTCAAAAATGACCAAAAGCGATCAAAAAGTAAAGGCTAACCCCTTTACTTTTTTTTCCCCGATTTTTTTTGAAAAATCAAGAAAAATATTTTTAGCCCAAATACAGCCTTCTCCTTTTCACAGAAGGTCTAAAAAGACTTTATTTAACCGTTTTTGACCCTAACTCAAAAGTTTCAAAAATGACCAAAATCGGTCAAAAAGTAAAGGCTAACCCCTTTACTTTTTTTTTTCCCCGATTTTTTTGAAAAATCAAGAAAAATATTTTTAGCCCAAATACAGCCTTCTCCTTTTCACAGAAGGTCTAAAAGGACTTTATTTAACCGTTTTTGACCCTAACTCAAAAGTTTCAAAAATGACCAAAATCGGTCAAAAAGTAAAGGCTAACCCCTTTACTTTTTTTTTTCCCCGATTTTTTTTGAAAAATCAAGAAAAATATTTTTAGCCCAAATACAGCCTTCTCCTTTTCACAGAAAGTCTAAAAAGACTTTATTTAACCGTTTTTGACCCTAACTCAAAAGTTTCAAAAATGACCAAAAATCGGTCAAAAAGTAAAGGCTAACCCCTTTACTTTTTTTTCCCCCGATTTTTTTTGAAAAATCAATAAAAATATTTTTACCCCAAATACAGCTTTCTCCTTTTCTCCTTTTCACAGAAGGTCTAAAAAGACTATATTTAACCGTTTTTGACCCTAACTCAAAAGTTTCAAAAATGACCAAAAGCGATCAAAAAGTAAAGGCTAACCCCTTTACTTTTTTTTCCCCGATTTTTTTTGAAAAATCAAGAAAAATATTTTTAGCCCAAATACAGCCTTCTCCTTTTCACAGATGGTCTAAAAAGACTTTATTTAACCGTTTTTGACGCTAACTCAAAAGTTTCAAAAATGACCAAAATCGGTCAAAAAGTAAAGGCTAACCCCTTTACTTTTTTTTCCCCCGCTTTTTTTTGAAAAATCAATAAAAATATTTTTAGCCCAAATACAGCCTTCTCCTTTTCACAGAAGGTCTAAAAAGACTTTATTTAACCGTTTTTGACCCTAACTCAAAAGTTTCAAAAATGACCAAAATCGGTCAAAAAGTAAAGGCTAACCCCTTTACTTTTTTTTTCCCCGATTTTTTTTGAAAAATCAAGAAAAATATTTTTAGCCCAAATACAGCCTTCTCCTTTTCACAGAAGGTCTAAAAAGACTTTATTTAACCGTTTTTGACCCTAACTCAAAAGTTTCAAAAATGACCAAAATCGGTCAAAAAGTAAAGGCTAACCCCTTTACTTTTTTTTTTCCCCGATTTTTTTTGAAAAATCAAGAAAAATATTTTTAGCCCAAATACAGCCTTCTCCTTTTCACAGAAGGTCTAAAAAGACTTTATTTAACCGTTTTTGACCCTAACTCAAAAGTTTCAAAAATGACCAAAATCGGTCAAAAAGTAAAGGCTAACCCCTTTACTTTTTTTTCCCCCGATTTTTTTGAAAAATCAATAAAAATATTTTTAGCCTAAATACAGCTTTCTCCTTTTCTCCTTTTCACAGAAGGTCTAAAAAGACTATATTTAACCGTTTTTGACCCTAACTCAAAAGTTTCAAAAATGACCAAAAGCGATCAAAAAGTAAAGGCTAACCCCTTTACTTTTTTTTCCCCGATTTTTTTTGAAAAATCAAGAAAAATATTTTTAGCCCAAATACAGCCTTCTCCTTTTCACAGATGGTCTAAAAAGACTTTATTTAACCGTTTTTGACCCTAACTCAAAAGTTTCAAAAATGACCAAAATCGGTCAAAAAGTAAAGGCTAACCCCTTTACTTTTTTTTTCCCCGATTTTTTTTGAAAAATCAATAAAAATATTTTTAGCCCAAATACAGCCTTGTCCTTTTCACAGAAGGTCTAAAAGGACTTTATTTAAACCGTTTTTTGACCCTAACTCAAAAGTTTCAAAAATGACCAAAATCGGTCAAAAAGTAAAGGCTAACCCCTTTACTTTTTTTTTTTCCCCGATTTTTTTTGAAAAATCAAGAAAAATATTTTTAGCCCAAATACAGCCTTCTCCTTTTCACAGAAGGTCTAAAAGGACTTTATTTAACCGTTTTTGACCCTAACTCAAAAGTTTCAAAAATGACCAAAATCGGTCAAAAAGTAAAGGCTAACCCCTTTACTTTTTTTTTCCCCCGATTTTTTTTGAAAAATCAAGAAAAATATTTTTAGCCCAAATACAGCCTTCTCCTTTTCACAGAAGGTCTAAAAAGGACTTTATTTAACCGTTTTTGACCCTAACTCAAAAGTTTCAAAAATGACCAAAATCGGTCAAAAAGTAAAGGCTAACCCCTTTACTTTTTTTTTCCCCGATTTTTTTTGAAAAATCAAGAAAAATATTTTTAGCCCAAATACAGCCTTCTCCTTTTCACAGAAGGTCTAAAAAGACTTTATTTAACCGTTTTTGACCCTAACTCAAAAGTTTCAAAATGACCAAAATCGGTCAAAAAGTAAAGGCTAACCCCTTTACTTTTTTTTTCCCCGATTTTTTTTGAAAAATCAAGAAAAATATTTTTACCCAAATACAGCTTTTCCTTTTCTCCTTTTCACAGAAGGTCTAAAAAGACTTTATTTAACCGTTTTTGACCCTAACTCAAAAGTTTCAAAAATGACCAAAAGCGGTCAAAAAGTAAAGGCTAACCCCTTTACTTTTTTTTCCCTGATTTTTTTTGAAAAATCAAGAAAAATATTTTTAGCCCAAATACAGCCTTCTCCTTTTCACAGATGGTCTAAAAAGACTTTATTTAACCGTTTTTGACCCTAACTCAAAAGTTTCAAAAATGACCAAAATCGGTCAAAAAGTAAAGGCTAACCCCTTTACTTTTTTTTTCCCAGCTTTTTTTTGAAAAATCAATAAAAATATTTTTAGCCCAAATACAGCCTTGTCCTTTTCACAGAAGGTCTAAAATGACTTTATTTAACCGTTTTTGACCCTAACTCAAAAGTTTTCAAAAATGACCAAAATCGGTCAAAAAGTAAAGGCTAACCCCTTTACTTTTTTTTTCCCCGATTTTTTTTGAAAAATCAAGAAAAATATTTTTAGCCCAAATACAGCCTTCTCCTTTTCACAGAAGGTCTAAAAGGACTTTATTTAACCGTTTTTGACCCTAACTCAAAAGTTTCAAAAATGACCAAAATCGGTCAAAAAGTAAAGGCTAACCCCTTTACTTTTTTTTTCCCCGATTTTTTTTGAAAAATCAAGAAAAATATTTTTAGCCCAAATACAGCCTTCTCCTTTTCACAGAAGGTCTAAAAAGACTTTATTTAACCGTTTTTGACCCTAACTCAAAAGTTTCAAAAATGACCAAAATCGGTCAAAAAGTAAAGGCTAACCCCTTTACTTTTTTTTCCCCCGCTTTTTTTTGAAAAATCAATAAAAATATTTTTACCCTAAATACAGCTTTCTCCTTTTCTCCTTTTCACAGAAGGTCTAAAAAGACTATATTTAACCGTTTTTGACCCTAACTCAAAAGTTTCAAAAATGACCAAAAGCGATCAAAAAGTAAAGGCTAACCCCTTTACTTTTTTTTCCCCGATTTTTTTTGAAAAATCAAGAAAAATATTTTTAGCCCAAATACAGCCTTCTCCTTTTCACAGAAGGTCTAAAAAGACTTTATTTAACCGTTTTTGACCCTAACTCAAAAGTTTCAAAAATGACCAAAATCGGTCAAAAAGTAAAGGCTAACCCCTTTACTTTTTTTTCCCCGATTTTTTTTGAAAAATCAAGAAAAATATTTTTAGCCCAAATACAGCCTTCTCCTTTTCACAGAAGGTCTAAAAGGACTTTATTTAACCGTTTTTGACCCTAACTCAAAAGTTTCAAAAATGACCAAAATCGGTCAAAAAGTAAAGGCTAACCCCTTTACTTTTTTTTTCCCCGATTTTTTTTGAAAAATCAAGAAAAATATTTTTTAGCCCAAATACAGCCTTCTCCTTTTCACAGAAGGTCTAAAAAGACTTTATTTAACCGTTTTTGACCCTAACTCAAAAGTTTCAAAAATGACCAAAATCGGTCAAAAAGTAAAGGCTAACCCCTTTACTTTTTTTTCCCCCGCTTTTTTTTGAAAAATCAATAAAAATATTTTTAGCCTAAATACAGCTTTCTCCTTTTCTCCTTTTCACAGAAGGTCTAAAAAGACTATATTTAACCGTTTTTGACCCTAACTCAAAAGTTTCAAAAATGACCAAAAGCGATCAAAAAGTAAAGGCTAACCCCTTTACTTTTTTTTCCCTGATTTTTTTTGAAAAATCAAGAAAAATATTTTTAGCCCAAATACAGCCTTCTCCTTTTCACAGATGGTCTAAAAAGACTTTATTTAACCGTTTTTGACCCTAACTCAAAAGTTTCAAAAATGACCAAAATCGGTCAAAAAGTAAAGGCTAACCCCTTTACTTTTTTTTTCCCAGCTTTTTTTTGAAAAATCAATAAAAATATTTTTAGCCCAAATACAGCCTTGTCCTTTTCACAGAAGGTCTAAAAGGACTTTATTTAACCGTTTTTGACCCTAACTCAAAAGTTTCAAAAATGACCAAAATCGGTCAAAAAGTAAAGGCTAACCCCTTTACTTTTTTTTTCCCCGATTTTTTTTGAAAAATCAAGAAAAATATTTTTAGCCCAAATACAGCCTTCTCCTTTTCACAGAAGGTCTAAAAGGACTTTATTTAACCGTTTTTGACCCTAACTCAAAAGTTTCAAAAATGACCAAAATCGGTCAAAAAGTAAAGGCTAACCCCTTTACTTTTTTTTTCCCCGATTTTTTTTGAAAAATCAAGAAAAATATTTTTAGCCCAAATACAGCCTTCTCCTTTTCACAGAAGGTCTAAAAAGACTTTATTTAAACCGTTTTTGACCCTAACTCAAAAGTTTCAAAAATGACCAAAATCGGTCAAAAAGTAAAGGCTAACCCCTTTACTTTTTTTTTCCCCCGATTTTTTTGAAAAATCAAGAAAAATATTTTTACCCTAAATACAGCTTTCTCCTTTTCTCCTTTTCACAGAAGGTCTAAAAAGACTATATTTAACCGTTTTTGACCCTAACTCAAAAGTTTCAAAAATGACCAAAAGCGATCAAAAAGTAAAGGCTAACCCCTTTACTTTTTTTTTCCCGATTTTTTTTGAAAAATCAAGAAAAATATTTTTAGCCCAAATACAGCCTTCTCCTTTTCACAGATGGTCTAAAAAGACTTTATTTAACCGTTTTTGACCCTAACTCAAAAGTTTCAAAAATGACCAAAATCGGTCAAAAAGTAAAGGCTAACCCCTTTACTTTTTTTTTCCCAGCTTTTTTTTGAAAAATCAATAAAAATATTTTTAGCCCAAATACAGCCTTGTCCTTTTCACAGAAGGTCTAAAAGGACTTTATTTAACCGTTTTTGATCCTAACTCAAAAGTTTCAAAAATGACCAAAATCGGTCAAAAAGTAAAGGCTAACCCCTTTACTTTTTTTTTCCCCGATTTTTTTTGAAAAATCAAGAAAAATATTTTTAGCCCAAATACAGCCTTCTCCTTTTCACAGAAGGTCTAAAAGGACTTTATTTAACCGTTTTTGACCCTAACTCAAAAGTTTCAAAAATGACCAAAATCGGTCAAAAAGTAAAGGCTAAACCCCTTTACTTTTTTTTTTCCCCGATTTTTTTTGAAAAATCAAGAAAAATATTTTTAGCCCAAATACAGCCTTCTCCTTTTCACAGAAGGTCTAAAAAGACTTTATTTAACCGTTTTTGACCCTAACTCAAAAGTTTCAAAAATGACCAAAATCGGTCAAAAAGTAAAGGCTAACCCCTTTACTTTTTTTTCCCCCGCTTTTTTTTGAAAAATCAATAAAAATATTTTTACCCTAAATACAGCTTTCTCCTTTTCTCCTTTTCACAGAAGGTCTAAAAAGACTATATTTAACCGTTTTTGACCCTAACTCAAAAGTTTCAAAAATGACCAAAAGCGGTCAAAAAGTAAAGGCTAACCCCTTTACTTTTTTTTCCCTGATTTTTTTTGAAAAATCAAGAAAAATATTTTTAGCCCAAATACAGCCTTCTCCTTTTCACAGATGGTCTAAAAAGACTTTATTTAACCGTTTTTGACCCTAACTCAAAAGTTTCAAAAATGACCAAAATCGGTCAAAAAGTAAAGGCTAACCCCTTTACTTTTTTTTTCCACGATTTTTTTTGAAAAATCAATCAAGAAAAATATTTTTAGCCCAAATACAGCCTTGTCCTTTTCACAGAAGGTCTAAAAGGACTTTATTTAAACCGTTTTTTGACCCTAACTCAAAAGTTTCAAAAATGACCAAAATCGGTCAAAAAGTAAAGGCTAACCCCTTTACTTTTTTTTTCCCCGATTTTTTTTGAAAAATCAAGAAAAATATTTTTAGCCCAAATACAGCCTTCTCCTTTTCACAGAAGGTCTAAAAGGACTTTATTTAACCGTTTTTGACCCTAACTCAAAAGTTTCAAAAATGACCAAAATCGGTCAAAAAGTAAAGGCTAACACCTTTACTTTTTTTTTCCCCGATTTTTTTTGAAAAATCAATAAAAATATTTTTAGCCTAAATACAGCTTTCTCCTTTTCTCCTTTTCACAGAAGGTCTAAAAAGACTATATTTAACCGTTTTTGACCCTAACTCAAAAGTTTCAAAAATGACCAAAAGCGGTCAAAAAGTAAAGGCTAACCCCTTTACTTTTTTTTTCCCCGATTTTTTTTGAAAAATCAAGAAAAATATTTTTAGCCCAAATACAGCCTTCTCCTTTTCACAGAAGGTCTAAAAAGACTTTATTTAACCGTTTTTGACCCTAACTCAAAAGTTTCAAAAATGACCAAAATCGGTCAAAAAGTAAAGGCTAACCCCTTTACTTTTTTTTTCCCCGATTTTTTTTGAAAAATCAAGAAAATTATTTTTAGCCCAAATACAGCCTTCTCCTTTTCACAGAAGGTCTAAAAAGACTTTATTTAACCGTTTTTGACCCTAACTC
The DNA here is from genome assembly GCA_035771165.1 of Paragorgia papillata. Lineage (NCBI taxonomy): Eukaryota > Metazoa > Cnidaria > Anthozoa > Scleralcyonacea > Coralliidae > Paragorgia > Paragorgia papillata. The sequence goes on along the minus strand of JAWNZC010000383.1, from coordinate 17,795 downwards.
AAAAGTTTCAAAAATGACCAAAATCGGTCAAAAAGTAAAGGCTAACCCCTTTACTTTTTTTTCCCCCGATTTTTTTTGAAAAATCAAGAAAAATATTTTTAGCCCAAATACAGCCTTCTCCTTTTCACAGATGGTCTAAAAAGACTTTATTTAACCGTTTTTGACCCTAACTCAAAAGTTTCAAAAATGACCAAAATCGGTCAAAAAGTAAAGGCTAACCCCTTTACTTTTTTTTTCCCCGCTTTTTTTTGAAAAATCAATAAAAATATTTTTAGCCTAAATACAGTTTTCTCCTTTTCTCCTTTTCACAGAAGGTCTAAAAAGACTATATTTAACCGTTTTTGACCCTAACTCCAAAGTTTCAAAAATGACCAAAAGCGGTCAAAAAGTAAAGGCTAACCCCTTTACTTTTTTTCCCCGATTTTTTTTGAAAAATCAAGAAAAATATTTTTAGCCCAAATACAGCCTTCTCCTTTTCACAGAAGGTCTAAATGGACTTTATTTAACCGTTTTTGACCCTAACTCAAAAGTTTCAAAAATGACCAAAATCGGTCAAAAAGTAAAGGCTAACCCCTTTACTTTTTTTTTCCCCGATTTTTTTTGAAAAATCAAGAAAAATATTTTTAGCCCAAATACAGCCTTCTCCTTTTCACAGAAGGTCTAAAAAGACTATATTTAACCGTTTTTGACCCTAACTCAAAAGTTTCAAAAATGACCAAAAGCGGTCAAAAAGTAAAGGCTAACCCCTTTACTTTTTTTTTCCCCGATTTTTTTTGAAAAATCAATAAAAATATTTTTAGCCTAAATACAGCTTTCTCCTTTTCTCCTTTTCACAGAAGGTCTAAAAAGACTATATTTAACCGTTTTTGACCCTAACTCAAAAGTTTCAAAAATGACCAAAAGCGATCAAAAAGTAAAGGCTAAACCCCTTTACTTTTTTTTTCCCCCGATTTTTTTTGAAAAATCAAGAAAAAATATTTTTAGCCCAAATACAGCCTTCTCCTTTTCACAGAAGGTCTAAAAAGACTTTATTTAACCGTTTTTGACCCTAACTCAAAAGTTTCAAAAATGACCAAAATCGGTCAAAAAGTAAAGGCTAACCCCTTTACTTTTTTTCCCCGATTTTTTTTGAAAAATCAAGAAAAATATTTTTAGCCCAAATACAGCCTTCTCCTTTTCACAGAAGGTCTAAAAGGACTTTATTTAACCGTTTTTGACCCTAACTCAAAAGTTTCAAAAATGACCAAAATCGGTCAAAAAGTAAAGGCTAACCCCTTTACTTTTTTTTCCCCCGATTTTTTTTGAAAAATCAAGAAAAATATTTTTAGCCCAAATACAGCCTTGTCCTTTTCACAGAAGGTCTAAAAAGACTTTATTTAACCGTTTTTGACCCTAACTCAAAAGTTTCAAAAATGACCAAAATCGGTCAAAAAGTAAAGGCTAACCCCTTTACTTTTTTTTTCCCCCGATTTTTTTGAAAAATCAAGAAAAATATTTTTAGCCTAAATACAGCTTTCTCCTTCTCCTTTTCACAGAAGGTCTAAAAAGACTTTATTTAACCGTTTTTGACCCTAACTCAAAAGTTTCAAAAAATGACCAAAAATCGGTCAAAAAGTAAAGGCTAACCCCTTTACTTTTTTTTTCCCCGATTTTTTTTGAAAAATCAAGAAAAATATTTTTAGCCCAAATACAGCCTTCTCCTTTTCACAGAAGGTCTAAAAAGACTTTATTTAACCGTTTTTGACCCTAACTCAAAAGTTTCAAAAATGACCAAAATCGGTCAAAAAGTAAAGGCTAACCCCTTTACTTTTTTTTTCCCCGATTTTTTTTGAAAAATCAATAAAAATATTTTTAGCCTAAATACAGCTTTCTCCTTTTCCTCCTTTTCACAGAAGGTCTAAAAAGACTATATTTAACCGTTTTTGACCCTAACTCAAAAGTTTCAAAAATTACCAAAATCGGATCAAAAAGTAAAGGCTAACCCCTTTACTTTTTTTTTCCCCGATTTTTTTTTGAAAAATCAAGAAAAATATTTTTAGCCCAAATACAGCCTTCTCCTTTTCACAGAAGGTCTAAAAAGACTTTATTTAACCGTTTTTGACCCTAACTCAAAAGTTTCAAAAATGACCAAAATCGGTCAAAAAGTAAAGGCTAACCCCTTTACTTTTTTTTTCACCGATTTTTTTTGAAAAATCAAGAAAAATATTTTTAGCCCAAATACAGCCTTCTCCTTTTCACAGAAGGTCTAAAAGGACCTTTATTTAACCGTTTTTGACCCTAACTCAAAAGTTTCAAAAATGACCAAAATCGGTCAAAAAGTAAAGGCTAACCCCTTTACTTTTTTTTTTTCCCCGATTTTTTTTTGAAAAATCAAGAAAAATATTTTTAGCCCAAATACAGCCTTCTCCTTTTCACAGAAGGTCTAAAAAGACTTTATTTAACCGTTTTTGACCCTAACTCAAAAGTTTCAAAAATGACCAAAATCGGTCAAAAAGTAAAGGCTAACCCCTTTACTTTTTTTTTCCCCGATTTTTTTTGAAAAATCAATAAAAATATTTTTAGCCTAAATACAGCCTTCTCCTTTTCACAGAAGGTCTAAAAAAGACTTTATTTAACCGTTTTTGACCCTAACTCAAAAGTTTCAAAAATGACCAAAATCGGTCAAAAAGTAAAGGCTAACCCCTTTACTTTTTTTTTCCCCGATTTTTTTTGAAAAATCAAGAAAAATATTTTTAGCCCAAATACAGCCTTCTCCTTTTCACAGAAGGTCTAAAAGGACTTTATTTAACCGTTTTTGACCCTAACTCAAAAGTTTCAAAAATGACCAAAATCGGTCAAAAAGTAAAGGCTAACCCCTTTACTTTTTTTTTCCCGATTTTTTTTGAAAAATCAATAAAAATATTTTTAGCCTAAATACAGCTTTCTCCTTTTCTCCTTTTCACAGAAGGTCTAAAAAGACCTATATTTAACCGTTTTTGACCCTAACTCAAAAGTTTCAAAAATGACCAAAAGCGGTCAAAAAGTAAAGGCTAACCCCTTTACTTTTTTTTCCCCCGATTTTTTTTGAAAAATCAAGAAAAATATTTTTTTAGCCCAAATACAGCCTTCTCCTTTTCACAGATGGTCTAAAAAGACTTTATTTAACCGTTTTTGACCCTAACTCAAAAGTTTCAAAAATGACCAAAATCGGTCAAAAAGTAAAGGCTAACCCCTTTACTTTTTTTTTCCCCGAGTTTTTTTTGAAAAATCAAGAAAAATATTTTTAGCCCAAATACAGCCTTTCCTTTTCACAGAAGGTCTAAAAAGACTATATTTAACCGTTTTTGACCCTAACTCAAAAGTTTCAAAAATGACCAAAAGCGGTCAAAAAGTAAAGGCTAACCCCTTTACTTTTTTTTTCCCGATTTTTTTTGAAAAATCAAGAAAAATATTTTTAGCCCAAATACAGCCTTCTCCTTTTCACAGAAGGTCTAAAAAGACTTTATTTAACCGTTTTTGACCCTAACTCAAAAGTTTCAAAAATGACCAAAATCGGTCAAAAAGTAAAGGCTAACCCCTTTACTTTTTTTTTTCCCCGATTTTTTTTGAAAAATCAAGAAAAATATTTTTAGCCCAAATACAGCCTTCTCCTTTTCACAGAAGGTCTAAAAAGACTTTATTTAACCGTTTTTGACCCTAACTCAAAAGTTTCAAAAATGACCAAATCGGTCAAAAAGTAAAGGCTAACCCCTTTACTTTTTTTTTCCCCGATTTTTTTTGAAAAATCAATAAAAATATTTTTAGCCCAAATACAGCTTTCTCCTTTTCTCCTTTTCACAGAAGGTCTAAAAAGACTATATTTAACCGTTTTTGACCCTAACTCAAAAGTTTCAAAAATGACCAAAATCGGTCAAAAAGTAAAGGCTAACCCCTTTACTTTTTTTTTTCCCCCGATTTTTTTTGAAAAATCAAGAAAAATATTTTTAGCCCCAAATACAGCCTTCTCCTTTTCACAGATGGTCTAAAAAGACTTTATTTAACCGTTTTTGACCCTAACTCAAAAGTTTCAAAAATGACCAAAATCGGTCAAAAAGTAAAGGCTAACCCCTTTACTTTTTTTTTCCCCGATTTTTTTTGAAAAATCAAGAAAAATATTTTTAGCCCAAATACAGCCTTCTCCTTTTCACAGAAGGTCTAAAAAGACTTTATTTAACCGTTTTTGACCCTAACTCAAAAGTTTCAAAAATGACCAAAATCGGTCAAAAAGTAAAGGCTAACCCCTTTACTTTTTTTTTCCCCGATTTTTTTTGAAAAATCAAGAAAAATATTTTTAGCCCAAATACAGCCTTCTCCTTTTCACAGATGGTCAAAAAAGACTTTATTTAACCGTTTTTGACCCTAACTCAAAAGTTTCAAAAATGACCAAAATCGGTCAAAAAGTAAAGGCTAACCCCTTTACTTTTTTTTTCCCCGATTTTTTTTGAAAAATCAAGAAAAATATTTTTAGCCCTAAATACAGTTTCTCCTTCTCCTTTTCACAGAAGGTCTAAATGGACTTTATTTAACCGTTTTTGACCCTAACTCAAAAGTTTCAAAAATGACCAAAATCGGTCAAAAAGTAAAGGCTAACCCCTTTACTTTTTTTTTCCCCGATTTTTTTTGAAAAATCAAGAAAAATATTTTTAGCCCAAATACAGCCTTCTCCTTTTCACAGAAGGTCTAAAAAGACTATATTTAACCGTTTTTGACCCTAACTCAAAAGTTTCAAAAATGACCAAAAGCGGTCAAAAAGTAAAGGCTAACCCCTTTACTTTTTTTTTCCCCGATTTTTTTTGAAAAATCAATAAAAATATTTTTAGCCTAAATACAGCTTTCTCCTTTTCTCCTTTTCACAGAAGGTCTAAAAAGACTATATTTAACCGTTTTTGACCCTAACTCAAAAGTTTCAAAAATGACCAAAAGCGATCAAAAAGTAAAGGCTAACCCCTTTACTTTTTTTTCCCCGATTTTTTTTGAAAAATCAAGAAAAATATTTTTAGCCCAAATACAGCCTTCTCCTTTTCACAGAAGGTCTAAAAAGACTTTATTTAACCGTTTTTGACCCTAACTCAAAAGTTTCAAAAATGACCAAAATCGGTCAAAAAGTAAAGGCTAACCCCTTTACTTTTTTTTTTCCCCGATTTTTTTTGAAAAATCAAGAAAAATATTTTTAGCCCAAATACAGCCTTCTCCTTTTCACAGAAGGTCTAAAAGGACTTTATTTAACCGTTTTTGACCCTAACTCAAAAGTTTCAAAAATGACCAAAATCGGTCAAAAAGTAAAGGCTAACCCCTTTACTTTTTTTTTCCCCGATTTTTTTTGAAAAATCAAGAAAAATATTTTTAGCCCAAATACAGCCTTCTCCTTTTCACAGAAGGTCTAAAAAGACTTTATTTAACCGTTTTTGACCCTAACTCAAAAGTTTCAAAAATGACCAAAATCGGTCAAAAAGTAAAGGCTAACCCCTTTACTTTTTTTTTCCCCCGATTTTTTTTGAAAAATCAATAAAATATTTTTAGCCTAAATACAGCCTTCTCCTTTTCACAGAAGGTCTAAAAGACTATATTTAACCGTTTTTGACCCTAACTCAAAAGTTTCAAAAATGACCAAAATCGGTCAAAAAGTAAAGGCTAACCCCTTTACTTTTTTTTCCCCGATTTTTTTTGAAAAATCAAAAAAAATTTTTTTAGCCCAAATACAGCCTTCTCCTTTTCACAGAAGGTCTAAAAAGACTTTATTTAACCGTTTTTGACCCTAACTCAAAAGTTTCAAAAATGACCAAAATCGGTCAAAAAGTAAAGGCTAACCCCTTTACTTTTTTTTTCCCCGATTTTTTTTGAAAAATCAATAAAAATATTTTTTAGCCAAATACAGCCTTCTCCTTTTCACAGAAGGTCTAAAAAGACTATATTTAACCGTTTTTGACCCTAACTCAAAAGTTTCAAAAATGACCAAAAGCGGTCAAAAAGTAAAGGCTAACCCCTTTACTTTTTTTTTCCCCGATTTTTTTTGAAAAAATCAAGAAAAATATTTTTAGCCCAAATACAGCCTTCTCCTTTTCACAGAAGGTCTAAAAGACTTTATTTAACCGTTTTTGACCCTAACTCAAAAGTTTCAAAAAATGACCAAAATCGGTCAAAAAGTAAAGGCTAACCCCTTTACTTTTTTTTTTCCCCGATTTTTTTTTGAAAAATCAAGAAAAATATTTTTAGCCCAAATACAGCCTTCTCCTTTTCACAGAAGGTCTAAAAAGACTTTATTTAACCGTTTTTTGACCCTAACTCAAAAGTTTCAAAAATGACCAAAATCGGTCAAAAAGTAAAGGCTAACCCCTTTACTTTTTTTTTCCCCGATTTTTTTTGAAAAATCAAGAAAAATATTTTTAGCCCAAATACAGCCTTCTCCTTTTCACAGAAGGTCTAAAAAGACTATATTTAACCGTTTTTGACCCTAACTCAAAAGTTTCAAAAATGACCAAAATCGGTCAAAAAGTAAAGGCTAACCCCTTTACTTTTTTTTTCCCCGATTTTTTTTTGAAAAATCAAGAAAAATATTTTTAGCCCAAATACAGCCTTCTCCTTTTCACAGAAGGTCTAAAAGGACTTTATTTAACCGTTTTTTGACCCTAACTCAAAAGTTTCAAAAATGACCAAAATCGGTCAAAAAGTAAAGGCTAACCCCTTTACTTTTTTTTTCCCCGATTTTTTTTGAAAAATCAATAAAAATATTTTTAGCCCAAATACAGCTTTCTCCTTCTCCTTTTCACAGAAGGTCTAAAAAGACTTTATTTAAACCGTTTTTGACCCTAACTCAAAAGTTTCAAAAATGACCAAAATCGGTCAAAAAGTAAAGGCTAACCCCTTTACTTTTTTTTTTCCCCGATTTTTTTTGAAAAATCAAGAAAAATATTTTTAGCCCAAATACAGCCTTCTCCTTTTCACAGAAGGTCTAAAAAAGACTTTATTTAACCGTTTTTGACCTAACTCAAAAGTTTCAAAAATGACCAAAATCGGTCAAAAAGTAAAGGCTAACCCCTTTACTTTTTTTCCCCGATTTTTTTTGAAAAATCAAGAAAAATATTTTTAGCCCAAATACAGCCTTCTCCTTTTCACAGAAGGTCTAAAAAGACTTTATTTAACCGTTTTTGACCCTAACTCAAAAGTTTCAAAAATGACCAAAATCGGTCAAAAAGTAAAGGCTAACCCCTTTACTTTTTTTTTTTTCCCGATTTTTTTTGAAAAATCAAGAAAAATATTTTTAGCCCAAATACAGCCTTCTCCTTTTCACAGAAGGTCTAAAAAGACTTTATTTAAACCGTTTTTGACCCTAACTCAAAAGTTTCAAAAATGACCAAAATCGGTCAAAAAGTAAAGGCTAACCCCTTTACTTTTTTTTTCCCCGATTTTTTTTGAAAAATCAAGAAAAATATTTTTAGCCCAAATACAGCCTTCTCCTTTTCACAGAAGGTCTAAAAAGACTTTATTTAACCGTTTTTTGACCCTAACTCAAAAGTTTCAAAAATGACCAAAATCGGTCAAAAAGTAAAGGCTAACCCCTTTACTTTTTTTTTTCCCCGATTTTTTTGAAAAATCAAGAAAAATATTTTTAGCCCAAATACAGCCTTCTCCTTTTCACAGAAGGTCTAAAAAGACTTTATTTAACCGTTTTTGACCCTAACTCAAAAGTTTCAAAAATGACCAAAAATCGGTCAAAAAGTAAAGGCTAACCCCTTTACTTTTTTTTTTCCCCGATTTTTTTTGAAAAATCAAGAAAAATATTTTTAGCCCAAATACAGCCTTCTCCTTTTTCACAGAAGGTCTAAAAGACTTTATTTAACCGTTTTTGACCCTAACTCAAAAGTTTCAAAAATGACCAAAATCGGTCAAAAAGTAAAGGCTAACCCCTTTACTTTTTTTTTTCCCCGATTTTTTTTGAAAAATCAAGAAAAATATTTTTAGCCCAAATACAGCCTTCTCCTTTTCACAGAAGGTCTAAAAAAGACTTTATTTAACCGTTTTTGACCCTAACTCAAAAGTTTCAAAAATGACCAAAATCGGTCAAAAAGTAAAGGCTAACCCCTTTACTTTTTTTTTCCCCGCTTTTTTTTGAAAAATCAAGAAAAATATTTTTAGCCCAAATACAGCCTTCTCCTTTTCACAGAAGGTCTAAAAAGACTTTATTTAACCGTTTTTGACCCTAACTCAAAAGTTTCAAAAATGACCACACTCGCTCAAAAAGTAAAGGCTAACACCTTTACTTTTTTTTCCCGATTTTTTTTGAAAAATCAAGAAAAATATTTTTAGCCCAAATACAGCCTTCTCCTTTTCACAGATGGTCTAAAAAGACTTTATTTAACCGTTTTTGACCCTAACTCAAAAGTTTCAAAAATGACCAAAATCGGTCAAAAAGTAAAGGCTAACCCCTTTACATTTTTTTTCCCCGATTTTTTTGAAAAATCAAGAAAAATATTTTTAGCCCAAATACAGCCTTCTCTTTTCACAGAAGGTCTAAAAAGACTTTATTTATCCGTTTTTGACCCTAACTCAAAAGTTTCAAAAATGACCAAAATCGGTCAAAAAGTAAAGGCTAACCCCTTTACTTTTTTTTTTCCCCGATTTTTTTTGAAAAATCAAGAAAAATATTTTTAGCCCAAATACAGCCTTCTCCTTTTCACAGAAGGTCTAAAAAGACTTTATTTAACCGTTTTTGACCCTAACTCAAAAGTTTCAAAAATGACCAAAATCGGTCAAAAAGTAAAGGCTAACCCCTTTACTTTTTTTTTCCCCGATTTTTTTGAAAAATCAATAAAAATATTTTTAGCCTAAATACAGCTTTCTCCTTTTCTCCTTTTCACAGAAGGTCTAAAAAGACTATATTTAACCGTTTTTGACCCTAACTCAAAAGTTTCAAAAATGACCAAAATCGGTCAAAAAGTAAAGGCTAACCCCTTTACTTTTTTTTTCCCCGATTTTTTTTGAAAAATCAAGAAAAATATTTTTAGCCCAAATACAGCCTTCTCCTTTTCACAGATGGTCTAAAAAGACTTTATTTAACCGTTTTTGACCCTAACTCAAAAGTTTCAAAAATGACCAAAATCGGTCAAAAAGTAAAGGCTAAACCCCTTTACTTTTTTTTTCCCCGATTTTTTTTTGAAAAATCAAGAAAAATATTTTTAGCCCAAATACAGCCTTCTCCTTTTCACAGAAGGTCTAAAAAGACTTTATTTAACCGTTTTTGACCCTAACTCAAAAGTTTCAAAAATGACCAAAATCGGTCAAAAAGTAAAGGCTAACCCCTTTACTTTTTTTTTCCCCGATTTTTTTTGAAAAATCAAGAAAAATATTTTTAGCCCAAATACAGCCTTCTCCTTTTCACAGATGGTCTAAAAAGACTTTATTTAACCGTTTTTGACCCTAACTCAAAAGTTTCAAAAATGACCAAAATCGGTCAAAAAGTAAAGGCTAACCCCTTTACTTTTTTTTTTCCCCGATTTTTTTTGAAAAATCAATAAAAATATTTTTAGCCTAAATACAGTTTTCCTTTTCTCCTTTTCACAGAAGGTCTAAAAAGACTATATTTAACCGTTTTTGACCCTAACTCAAAAGTTTCAAAAATGACCAAAAGCGGTCAAAAAGTAAAGGCTAACCCCTTTACTTTTTTTTTCCCCGATTTTTTTTGAAAAATCAAGAAAAATATTTTTAGCCCAAATACAGCCTTCTCCTTTTCACAGAAGGTCTAAAAAGACTTTATTTAACCGTTTTTGACCCTAACTCAAAAGTTTCAAAAATGACCAAAATCGGTCAAAAAGTAAAGGCTAACCCCTTTACTTTTTTTTTCCCCGATTTTTTTTGAAAAATCAAGAAAAATATTTTTAGCCCAAATACAGCTTTCTCCTTCTCCTTTTCACAGAAGGTCTAAAAAGACTATATTTAACCGTTTTTGACCCTAACTCAAAAGTTTCAAAAATGACCAAAATCGGTCAAAAAGTAAAGGCTAACCCCTTTACTTTTTTTTCCCCGATTTTTTTTGAAAAATCAAGAAAAATATTTTTAGCCCAAATACAGCCCTTCTCCTTTTCACAGAAGGTCTAAAAAGACTTTATTTAACCGTTTTTGACCCTAACTCAAAAGTTTCAAAAATGACCAAAATCGGTCAAAAAGTAAAGGCTAACCCCTTTACTTTTTTTTTTCCCCCGATTTTTTTTGAAAAATCAAGAAAAATATTTTTAGCCCAAATACAGCCTTCTCCTTTTCACAGAAGGTCTAAAAAGACTTTATTTAACCGTTTTTGACCCTAACTCAAAAGTTTCAAAAATGACCAAAATCGGTCAAAAGTAAAGGCTAACCCCTTTACTTTTTTTTTCCCCGATTTTTTTTGAAAAATCAAGAAAAATATTTTTAGCCCAAATACACCTTTCTCCTTCTCCTTTTCACAGAAGGTCTAAAAAGGACTTATATTTAACCGTTTTTGACCCTAACTCAAAAGTTTCAAAAATGACCAAAAGCGGTCAAAAAGTAAAGGCTAACCCCTTTACTTTTTTTTTCCCCGATTTTTTTTGAAAAATCAAGAAAAATATTTTTAGCCCAAATACAGCCTTCTCCTTTTCACAGAAGGTCTAAAAAGACTTTATTTAACCGTTTTTGACCCTAACTCAAAAGTTTTCAAAAATGACCAAAATCGGTCAAAAAGTAAAGGCTAACCCCTTTACTTTTTTTTTCCCCCGATTTTTTTTGAAAAATCAAGAAAAATATTTTTAGCCCAAATACAGCCTTCTCCTTTTCACAGAAGGTCTAAAAAGACTTTATTTAACCGTTTTTTGACCCTAACTCAAAAGTTTCAAAAATGACCAAAATCGGTCAAAAAGTAAAGGCTAACCCCTTTACTTTTTTTTTCCCCCGATTTTTTTTGAAAAATCAAGAAAAATATTTTTAGCCCAAATACAGCCTTCTCCTTTTCACAGAAGGTCTAAAAAGACTTTATTTAACCGTTTTTGACCCTAACTCAAAAGTTTCAAAAATGACCAAAATCGGTCAAAAAGTAAAGGCTAACCCCTTTACTTTTTTTTTCCCCGATTTTTTTTGAAAAATCAATAAAAATATTTTTAGCCTAAATACAGCTTCCTCCTTTTTCTCCTTTTCACAGAAGGTCTAAAAAGACTTTATTTAACCGTTTTTGACCCTAACTCAAAAGTTTCAAAAATGACCAAAATCGGTCAAAAAGTAAAGGCTAACCCCTTTACTTTTTTTTTCCCCGATTTTTTTTGAAAAATCAAGAAAAATATTTTTAGCCCAAATACAGCCTTCTCCTTTTCACAGAAGGTCTAAAAAGACTTTATTTAACCGTTTTTGACCCTAACTCAAAAGTTTCAAAAATGACCAAAATCGGTCAAAAAGTAAAGGCTAACCCCTTTACTTTTTTTTTCCCCGATTTTTTTTGAAAAATCAAGAAAAATATTTTTAGCCCAAATACAGCCTTCTCCTTTTCACAGAAGGTCTAAAAAGACTATTATTTAACCGTTTTTGACCCTAACTCAAAAGTTTCAAAAATGACCAAAAGCGATCAAAAAGTAAAGGCTAACCCCTTTACTTTTTTTTCCCCGCGATTTTTTTTGAAAAATCAAGAAAAATATTTTTAGCCCAAATACAGCTTTCTCCTTTTCACAGAAGGTCTAAAAAGACTTTATTTAACCGTTTTTGACCCTAACTCAAAAGTTTCAAAAATGACCAAAATCGATCAAAAAGTAAAGGCTAACCCCTTTACTTTTTTTTTTCCCCGATTTTTTTTGAAAAATCAAGAAAAATATTTTTAGCCCAAATACAGCCTTCTCCTTTTCACAGAAGGTCTAAAAAGACTTTATTTAACCGTTTTGACCCTAACTCAAAAGTTTCAAAAATGACCAAAATCGGTCAAAAAGTAAAGGCTAACCCCTTTACTTTTTTTTTTCCCCGATTTTTTTTGAAAAATCAATAAAAATATTTTTAGCCCAAATACAGCTTTCTCCTTTTCTCCTTTTCACAGAAGGTCTAAAAAGACTATATTTAACCGTTTTTGACCCTAACTCAAAAGTTTCAAAAATGACCAAAATCGGTCAAAAAGTAAAGGCTAACCCCTTTACTTTTTTTTTCCCCGATTTTTTTTGAAAAATCAAGAAAAATATTTTTAGCCCAAATACAGCCTTCTCCTTTTCACAGATGGTCTAAAAAGACTTTATTTAACCGTTTTTGACCCTAACTCAAAAGTTTCAAAAATGACCAAAATCGGTCAAAAAGTAAAGGCTAACCCCTTTACTTTTTTTTTCCCCGATTTTTTTTGAAAAATCAATAAAAATATTTTTAGCCTAAATACAGCTTTCTCCTTTTCTCCTTTTCACAGAAGGTCTAAAAAGACTATATTTAACCGTTTTTGACCCTAACTCAAAAGTTTCAAAAATGACCAAAAGCGATCAAAAAGTAAAGGCTAACCCCTTTACTTTTTTTTCCCCGATTTTTTTTGAAAAATCAAGAAAAATATTTTTAGCCCAAATACAGCCTTCTCCTTTTCACAGAAGGTCTAAAAAGACTTTATTTAACCGTTTTTGACCCTAACTCAAAAGTTTCAAAAATGACCAAAATCGGTCAAAAAGTAAAGGCTAACCCCTTTACTTTTTTTTTCCCCGATTTTTTTTGAAAAATCAAGAAAAATATTTTTAGCCCAAATACAGCCTTCTCCTTTTCACAGAAGGTCTAAAATGGACTTTATTTAACCGTTTTTGACCCTAACTCAAAAGTTTCAAAAATGACCAAAATCGGTCAAAAAGTAAAGGCTAACCCCTTTACTTTTTTTTTCCCCCGATTTTTTTTGAAAAATCAATAAAAATATTTTTAGCCTAAATACAGCTTTCTCCTTTTCTCCTTTTCACAGAAGGTCTAAAAAGACTTTATTTAACCGTTTTTGACCCTAACTCAAAAGTTTCAAAAATGACCCAAAATCGGTCAAAAAGTAAAGGCTAACCCCTTTACTTTTTTTTTCCCCGATTTTTTTTGAAAAATCAAGAAAAATATTTTTAGCCCAAATACAGCCTTCTCCTTTTCACAGAAGGTCTAAAAAGACTTTATTTAACCGTTTTTGACCCTAACTCAAAAGTTTCAAAAATGACCAAAATCGGTCAAAAAGTAAAGGCTAACCCCTTTACTTTTTTTTTTCCCCGATTTTTTTTGAAAAATCAATAAAAATATTTTTAGCCTAAATACAGCTTTCTCCTTTTCTCCTTTTCACAGAAGGTCTAAAAAGACTATATTTAACCGTTTTTGACCCTAACTCAAAAGTTTCAAAAATGACCAAAAGCGGTCAAAAAGTAAAGGCTAACCCCTTTACTTTTTTTTTCCCCGATTTTTTTTGAAAAATCAAGAAAAATATTTTTAGCCCAAATACAGCCTTCTCCTTTTCACAGAAGGTCTAAAAGGACTTTATTTAACCGTTTTTTGACCCTAACTCAAAAGTTTCAAAAATGACCAAAATCGGTCAAAAAGTAAAGGCTAACCCCTTTACTTTTTTTTACCCCGATTTTTTTTGAAAAATCAAGAAAAATATTTTTAGCCCAAATACAGCCTTCTCCTTTTCACAGAAGGTCTAAAAAGACTTTATTTAAACCGTTTTTGACCCTAACTCAAAAGTTTCAAAAATGACCAAAATCGGTCAAAAAGTAAAGGCTAACCCCTTTACTTTTTTTTTTCCCCCGATTTTTTTTGAAAAATCAAGAAAAATATTTTTAGCCCAAATAACAGCCTTCTCCTTTTCACAGAAGGTCTAAAAAGACTTTATTTAACCGTTTTTGACCCTAACTCAAAAGTTTCAAAAATGACCAAATCGGTCAAAAAGTAAAGGCTAACCCCTTTACTTTTTTTTTCCCCGATTTTTTTTGAAAAATCAAGAAAAATATTTTTAGCCCAAATACAGCCTTCTCCTTTTCACAGGATGGTCTAAAAAGAACTTTATTTAACCGTTTTTGACCCTAACTCAAAAGTTTCAAAAATGACCAAAATCGGTCAAAAAGTAAAGGCTAACCCCTTTACTTTTTTTTCCCCGATTTTTTTTGAAAAATCAATAAAAATATTTTTAGCCCAAATACAGCCTTCTCCTTTTCACAGAAGGTCTAAAAAGACTTTATTTAACCGTTTTTGACCCTAACTCAAAAGTTTCAAAAATGACCAAAATCGGTCAAAAAGTAAAGGCTAACCCCTTTACTTTTTTTTTCCCCGATTTTTTTTGAAAAATCAATAAAAATATTTTTAGCCTAAATACAGCCTTCTCCTTTTCACAGAAGGTCTAAAAAGACTTTATTTAACCGTTTTTGACCCTAACTCAAAAGTTTCAAAAATGACCAAAATCGGTCAAAAAGTAAAGGCTAACCCCTTTACTTTTTTTTCCCCGATTTTTTTTGAAAAATCAAGAAAAATATTTTTAGCCCAAATACAGCCTTCTCCTTTTCACAGAAGGTCTAAAAAGACTTTATTTAACCGTTTTTGACCCTAACTCAAAAGTTTCAAAAATGACCAAAATCGGTCAAAAAGTAAAGGCTAACCCCTTTACTTTTTTTCCCCGATTTTTTTTGAAAAATCAAGAAAAATATTTTTAGCCCAAATACAGCCTTCTCCTTTTCACAGAAGGTCTAAAAAGACTTTATTTAACCGTTTTTGACCCTAACTCAAAAGTTTCAAAAATGACCAAAATCGGTCAAAAAGTAAAGGCTAACCCCTTTACTTTTTTTTTTCCCCCGATTTTTTTTGAAAAATCAAGAAAAATATTTTTAGCCCAAATACAGCCTTCTCCTTTTCACAGAAGGTCTAAAAAAGACTTTATTTAACCGTTTTTGACCCTAACTCAAAAGTTTCAAAAATGACCAAAATCGGTCAAAAAGTAAAGGGCTAAACCCCTTTACTTTTTTTTTCCCCGATTTTTTTTGAAAAATCAAGAAAAATATTTTTAGCCCAAATACAGCCTTCTCCTTTTCACAGAAGGTCTAAAAGGACTTTATTTAACCGTTTTTGACCCTAACTCAAAAGTTTCAAAAATGACCAAAATCGGTCAAAAAGTAAAGGCTAACCCCTTTACTTTTTTTTTCCCCGATTTTTTTTGAAAAATCAATAAAAATATTTTTAGCCTAAATACAGCTTTCTCCTTCTCCTTTTCACAGAAGGTCTAAAAAGACTATATTTAACCGTTTTTGACCCTAACTCAAAAGTTTCAAAAAATGACCAAAAGCGATCAAAAAGTAAAGGCTAACCCCTTTACTTTTTTTTTCCCCGATTTTTTTTGAAAAATCAAGAAAAATAATTTTTAGCCCAAATACAGCCTTCTCCTTTTCACAGAAGGTCTAAAAAAGACTTTATTTAACCGTTTTTGACCCTAACTCAAAAGTTTCAAAAATGACCAAAATCGGTCAAAAAGTAAAGGCTAACCCCTTTACTTTTTTTTTCCCCGATTTTTTTTGAAAAATCAAGAAAAATATTTTTTAGCCCAAATACAGCTTTCTCCTTCTCCTTTTCACAGAAGGTCTAAAAAGACTTTATTTAACCGTTTTTGACCCTAACTCAAAAGTTTCAAAAATGACCAAAATCGGTCAAAAAGTAAAGGCTAACCCCTTTACTTTTTTTTTCCCCGATTTTTTTTGAAAAATCAAGAAAAATATTTTTAGCCCAAATACAGCCTTCTCCTTTTCACAGAAGGTCTAAAAAGACTTTATTTAACCGTTTTTTGACCCTAACTCAAAAGTTTCAAAAATGACCAAAATCGGTCAAAAAGTAAAGGCTAACCCCTTTACTTTTTTTTTCCCCGATTTTTTTTGAAAAAATCAAGAAAAATATTTTTTAGCCCCAAATACAGCCTTCTCCTTTTCACAGAAGGTCTAAAAAGACTTTATTTAACCGTTTTTGACCCTAACTCAAAAGTTTCAAAAATGACCAAAATCGGTCAAAAAGTAAAGGCTAACCCCTTTACTTTTTTTTCCCCGATTTTTTTTGAAAAATCAAGAAAAATATTTTTAGCCCAAATACAGCCTTCTCCTTTTTCACAGAATGGTCTAAAAAGACTTTATTTAACCGTTTTTGACCCTAACTCAAAAGTTTCAAAAATGACCAAAATCGGTCAAAAAGTAAAGGCTAACCCCTTTACTTTTTTTTCCCCGATTTTTTTTGAAAAATCAATAAAAATATTTTTAGCCTAAATACAGCCTTCTCCTTTTCACAGAAGGTCTAAAAAGACTTTATTTAACCGTTTTTGACCCTAACTCAAAAGTTTCAAAAATGACCAAAATCGGTCAAAAAGTAAAGGCTAACCCCTTTACTTTTTTTTTCCCCGATTTTTTTTGAAAAATCAAGAAAAATATTTTTAGCCAAATACAGCCTTCTCCTTTTCTTTTCACAGAAGGTCTAAAAAGACTTTATTTAACCGTTTTTGACCCTAACTCAAAAGTTTCAAAAATGACCAAAATCGGTCAAAAAGTAAAGGCTAACCCCTTTACTTTTTTTTTTCCCCGATTTTTTTTGAAAAATCAAGAAAAATATTTTTAGCCCAAATACAGCCTTCTCCTTTTCACAGATGGTCTAAAAAGACTTTATTTAACCGTTTTTGACCCTAACTCAAAAGTTTTCAAAAATGACCAAAATCGGTCAAAAAGTAAAGGCTAACCCCTTTACTTTTTTTTTTCCCCCGATTTTTTTTGAAAAATCAAGAAAAATATTTTTAGCCCAAATACAGCCTTCTCCTTTTCACAGAAGGTCTAAAAAGACTTTATTTAACCGTTTTTGACCCTAACTCAAAAGTTTCAAAAATGACCAAAATCGGTCAAAAAGTAAAGGCTAACCCCTTTACTTTTTTTTTCCCCGATTTTTTTTGAAAAATCAAGAAAAATATTTTTAGCCCAAATACAGCCTTCTCCTTTTCACAGAAGGTCTAAAAAGACTATATTTAACCGTTTTTGACCCTAACTCAAAAGTTTCAAAAATGACCAAAATCGGTTCAAAAAGTAAAGGCTAACCCCTTTACTTTTTTTTTCCCCCGATTTTTTTTGAAAAATCAAGAAAAATATTTTTAGCCCAAATACAGCCTTCTCCTTTTCACAGAAGGTCTAAAAGGACTTTATTTAACCGTTTTTGACCCTAACTCAAAAGTTTCAAAAATGACCAAAATCGGTCAAAAAGTAAAGGCTAACCCCTTTACTTTTTTTTTTCCCCGATTTTTTTTGAAAAATCAAGAAAAATATTTTTAGCCCAAATACAGCCTTCTCCTTTTCACAGAAGGTCTAAAAAGACTTTATTTAACCGTTTTTGACCCTAACTCAAAAGTTTCAAAAATGACCAAAATCGGTCAAAAAGTAAAGGCTAACCCCTTTACTTTTTTTTCCCCCGATTTTTTTTGAAAAATCAAGAAAAAATATTTTTAGCCCAAATACAGCTTTCTCCTTTATCTCCTTTTCACAGATGGTCTAAAAAGACTTTATTTAACCGTTTTTGACCCTAACTCAAAAGTTTCAAAAATGACCAAATCGGTCAAAAAGTAAAGGCTAACCCCTTTACTTTTTTTTCCCCGCTTTTTTTTGAAAAATCAATAAAAATATTTTTAGCCCTAAATACAGCCTTTCTCCTTTTCACAGAAGGTCTGAAAAAGACTATATTTAACCGTTTTTGACCCCTAACTCAAAAGTTTCAAAAATGACCAAAAGCGGTCAAAAAGTAAAAGGCTAACCCCTTTTACTTTTTTTTTCCCCGATTTTTTTTGAAAAATCAATAAAAATATTTTT